>JADRCH010000146.1:3375453-3404732 GCA_019843965.1 Rhynchomys soricoides
CTGCATTCCTTAAGTGTCCTTCACTAGGTGTTTTGTTGTACAATGAGACAAGTAACTAAACAGACTCTGACTTCAGAGCAGAGTTATAAAACGATGTGGAATCAAAACTTCACCAGGTCTTTGTACTTGTGATTCTCCATTTTTCATAAATTGGAACAGGGCTCTTGTCTAGGCTCAACATAATTATGTCATGTTAGGCATAATTAGGACTTGGTTATTGGTTTCATTTTGAAATTAAGTATAATGGAAGGAGATAAAATTTTCTCTCAGGTGGACAAGGGGTGAATTTGTGATAGCTATTCTTGGTTGTCAACTTGACTACATCTGGAATTAACTAAAACCTAAGCATCAGGGTATGCCTAGAGGGGTTTTCTTGATTGAATCACTTTGGGTGGCTATCCACCTTTAGTCTGGGCTACATCTTCTCATGGCAGCTTATAAGATATGAAGAATAAAGCCTTTATTCTCTGCCTGCTTGCCTTTACTCTTGCTGGCAAGCCCATTCCTTTATTGGTATTAGAGTCTACTTTTTTGGGATTCTAATGTATACTAAAGACGATGTAAGACACCCAGCCTCAAGGTCTGAACAACTTTGAATTTTTGGACTTTCCTCCTGGAGACAGCACTATTAGCATAGTGAGACATGGTCTGTAAGCTACTCAAATACACACCATATTTGTTTTATCACTTCGGTTTCTTTAGAGAACCTTGATTTATACAGTTCGCTTGTTTTGTTTTTCACTTCTTTAGTATTTTCTGTGATACAAAGTCTGCTCAGCAGAACAAAATGGTTCCTTCACTTCCTTCACATCATTGAAGCAGTAGAGCTAGTCTTGAGTCAGACAAAGGGAGAAGAGTGCACACTTAACTCTCTGGATTCTGACCAAAAGGCTTTTCTGTGTAGGTCTGAAAATATATGTCGTTGAGAGTAAAATTTAGGGAACTAATACTTTCCATGATTATGTTTCTATGCACATAGATACCCACACTTTTTACTGGAAATTATGAGATTTTGTTTTGAGGATCTTTGCTATTGATGCCTAGGTAGATATTAGACATGGAGGAGGAAAAAAATTAAGCCCATCTAGATGGGACTGCTTCCTGAAGAGCTTGAGAAGAAGTCTTCTCTAATCTTGTTCTCTAAAAGTCTCCATCCTGACTGGGGTTGAAGTAATGGCAAACACAGCAGCTTCGTTCCATTCTGCTTTCAGTTTTAAGTCTGACCCTTGACCCCTGACTCTGAACCAGAGCTCAATTATTTACCAGTGTTCTTATTGAGGAACATACTCAAAAGGATCCAAAGACAGATAAGTTTCTAGTATGGACTTAATTACCTCTAATCCATCTCCTGTGCTTTGACACAGAGTCCTTGGGGAAGTGCCCACCCCCACCTTTCTAAATCAGCATAAGCATGGAAGTAAGAGGACACATTGAAAGTCATCCCCAAAAGGTCGAAGGCCTGTGAGGTGAGCAAAATGTGGTTTTGCAAACACCCACACCTCCTTTGCACCACAGCTTAAATCTTGTTACATTTGACTCATTTACCTCTGTCCTTCAGAGAGAGAGAAAGAGACAGAGAGAGAGAGAGAGAGAGAGAGAGAGAGAGAGAGAGAGAGAGAGAGATTCAGTGTGTATCATTGAATTGTGTGGGAAGAATCTGATTGTGGAAGATTCTGGCATAATTTCCAAGTCTTTCACACTAGAGTGGGGCATCCTTTGAAAATATGGACCATCAGTATCATTGACTTGTCTTTGGAACATGTACCCATAATCATTGGGTATCTCAAGAACTTGGTGCTATGCCTGTCTCTTCTTTGTACATTGCCACCCTCCCAGAACCTTGACAGTTTTCCTTACAGTTTTGTATTATGTCATAGATTGGGTCACATTAATGCCATTAAAACTAGGAAACTAAGAAGTATAATCCAAAGTGCACTTTTAAGTACCTGTTTTGTCATTAGGGTCTCTGGATAAGCCCAAGACCTATCCTAGGGGAACCTTAAATCCATGTCTGCAATGTTACACATTTTGACATTCTGATGGTAGTGAGGAACTTAAGAGCTGCCTAGGTTCAAATTCTTACCACACAGGGCAGAGAAGGAAAAGTGGGAAGAGATCAACAACCCTGAAAACCTTTTGAAAAGTCTGGAAATCTAAAAAACTAAAGAAAAAGTAAAAGAACAAATATGTACCACTTATTTTATATTAACCATTGTTTGCAAAATGGGGGGGCAAAATATTATTGATGTCTTGTATTATTTTGTGTATCAATTAAAATAGGGAAGTCCTGAATTGTTTAGCAAATTTTCTGATGATGATAGTCAATATATGAATGATCATTTTTGCCATCCTCACTGAAATCCAAGAGCATCTCTCATTTATTAATTCTGAGATACTTGGGGTACCTCAGCATATACTGGCTGATCTCCTAATGCACACTCAAATCTTAAAGTCACCCTTACATTACTGAATTCTGAAACAGCAGTATACCTCAGTGTAGCTGTGTTCTGGGAGTTTAGATACTCTCCCACCTCCTGATCCAAAGGGAAAATAAAGAGGAGAACACAGGGGAATTGATAAATATCTGTTTACCCACCATCAGAACAGAATGATGGCATTTCCCACTGCAGGTTCTCAGGACTTAGTCAGAGACTGGCAACAACAACAGACAAACCAAGAGCCCATGGCAGCCTTTCTGATTGCATTCCCTTCCCTCTAGTTCTAACCATGAATGGAGTCTGTTGTGTATTAAGTTACATGTGTTTACTTAAAAAAAATTCAGTGCATATAAAATAGTTCATATCGATTATCAGAAGCCTGTGGTTTGCTTAAGTCATTTAAATAAAACACAGTGTATATAAAGTTCCCAACTGCTTTATCATTCAACGTTTTTAAATAAGTTTGTGATAATGCATGTATAGTTTATGCCTTTCAAATTTCAGAACAGGTTATTACATAAACACACCCAAGCCACTCTATCTGTATATGTATGTATGTACGTACTACCCGCTTAACATTGCAATTATCTCCATGTTTACTACATTATCACCCTGGACACCCTCATATAGCCCTATCCATTCCTATCCATTGCTCTCGGAGCATTGCTCTAGGGCAAATGCACATGCTCACAGTCTCACAGTCTCACTGGGGTGGGTAGATTACATGGGATGGTCATTTTGAGGACCATCATTGTTCTTAATGGTTTTGAAATCTTATACCTTTATTAAATGAGAATTCCCATGCCTGCATTCCTTTGGCCCAAATTTGGCCTTTTTTGCACCTGGCAGATTTGGAAGTGGACCCTGTTCTTTGAATTTCTCTATGATTTGCATAATTGAACCCATGGTTATATGTGTGTCCCATACTCAGTTTTCCACTTCAGTTTGTTATAATTCACAAATGACTCATGGAAACAGTTTGCATATTTTATACTAGATCGTTTGATACTCTTCTTTATCATTTTTATGTCTCTTATTTTGGGTGTACCACAGGCATATTATACTGAGCTAGAGGACCCACGATCTGACACCATCTTCTTTCAGTGACCTTTAGTTTGCTTTAAGGGCTCTCCTACACATACAAGATTAAGTTGTGGTTTGGGGTTTATCAGTATTTTACTTCATTTTGGGCTTTTTATATTTGGTGCAAGAAATTCTTTTATGCTATGGAAATCTTAAATCTATTAACCTAAATTTTCTCTTTGTAGTTTTGCTTTAAAAAACAACAACCATGTGCTTTAATACATTTATAATATGAAATAAGTGCCTTTATCATACAATAATCTGTGATTACTACACACTATAATAGATATCTTACATAGTTTGCTTGCTGAGTATCATGGCCTTCTTTGACTTGGTTCTTTTTTATCCTTTGTTCTCTGCATTGAATATTTATGCCAGCATCTGCCAGTATTCACAACCTGCTTGTTTTGTTCCATATTACTACTGTATTTTATGACTTTCTCCCACCGTTTATGCTTTAAAATACTCTTACAAATTTTAATGTCAATCACATTTTTCCATTCCATTTATCAATTTATGAAATGAATCTATGTTTGAAATGATGTTTGTTTTATTGGTTTTCTTTTTTGAGTTACTTTACCTGTCCATAATCTTGGAATTTTGGCTTGCAAGCTCATCTGGAAGTGCACGTTCCCCCTCTACTTCCCTAACTCTACCTACTTTTTCTTCCTTGCTTCTCTGGACCAAAGGACAATAACACTTGTCTCTAATTCTGTCATAAGACAGCTGCAGCAGGAGCCTGTCACTGAGCCAAGAATCCAGAGGATCCTCTCTCTCTCTCTCTCTCTCTCTCTCTCTCTCTCTTTCTCACACACACACACACACACACACACACTTAGAATTGTGCCATTAGAATGAATGTTTATTAGTTCATGGATTATTTGAATACTGTGATTCTGAAGCCAATTTAAAGTAATATTTTATCCCCCCTCTCTGTTTCTCTCTTTATGTGTGTGTGTGTGTGTGTGTGTGTGTGTGTATGTGAATGCATAACAAATAGCAATGGGTAATATACAGAAAGAAATTGAATACTAAGAATGAATCAATTATGCTCACAACTCTAATAAAAGCAACAGGATTAGAAAAGAAATGACAAAACGTAAGACATATTCAAATTTGACAAACAAAGCATAATTCTGAGAGAGAAAAATTGGCCACAGAGGGTTGGAGAGATGGCTTTCTGGTGGGTAAAGTGCTAGCCACAAAGGCACAGAGACTGGAGTGTGAGCCTCCAGAATCAACATGAATTCCAGAAGGTAGAGTGTAATCTCAATGCTAAAACGATGCAGACAGGATACATGGAGCAAGCTGACTAAGTAGACAACTAGACAAGTTGAATAGGTATGCTCTAGGTTCAGCCAGAGACCCTGCCTCAATATATATGGTGAAGGACAGTCTAGGAAGATATTTGATATAAACCTTTGATGTCTCCATGAATTTATACTCACATAGGAGAACGTGTACACATAACTTCATACACATACACAGTAGAGAGAGCTGGGAAGCCAAAGGAAATTGCAACCTTCAGCATATTCAAAGGTATATCACACAGGAGAAAGTGAGAGGGCACCGAGAGAAGGAGAGTTTTGTATCCCTCTGCCAGTTTATACTTTTTCTGTGTGTTCTTTGTCTATGACCCACTTGAAAGGAAAAAGGCTGGGATGTAGTCACCCTGTCCTTGTTATTTTGCTGTTATGGTGAAAACACCACAACTTAGACTGCTTATATTGAAAAGGCATTTAATTTGGGGCTTACGGTGTTAGGGTTTGAGTCCATGATAGTCATGGCAGAGAACATAGCCACCCGCAAGTGGGCATGCAACTGAAGCACTAGCTGAGAGCTCACATCTTGAGACAACAACCCCAAAGCAGAAAGGGCTAACTGGGAAAGACATGGGCTTTTGAAGCCTCGGAGTCCTGCCTCAGTGACACACCATTCCCAACAAGGCCACACTTCCTAACCTTCCCAAAGAGTTCTACCAATTATTGACTAAACGTTCAGATATCCAGGACTAAGGAGACCATTCTCATTCATACCTTAACATGCTTCTTCGTTTTCTATTGCTTATTAAGAGGTTGGCCAATTATATGCTTTGGGACAAGAACTAGTATAATGTGGTTGGCTTCTCTGCTCACTAGTACAAGGTAACAGAGGAGAAGAGTCCCTTCAGCATGAATTTAATTTACTCTGTCCAAGTTAGTTGCAGGCATGCCCATGGCTGCAATGGGACCCAACTCAGCTGCATTTAAGGGTTACAGGCAGGCCTGTTACACTCACACCAAGGTACAATAACAAACTGTACAGGGTTTTGTTGAGGACACAGCTAGGAGTACAGGTTTTGGAGGCTCAGTCCCTCCCCACCATTGGATAGGTCTGTTCAATCTCAGGATTCTTTTAGCTAGCCACACTTAGTCCCAAGTATGAAAGGGAAACACTTCAACTGCAGTATAAATTTCTGACCTGACTCCATGGTATATAACTTCCAATGAACTTCAGTGGTATCTTGCTAGGACCATACTTTACCACAAGGTTGATTTTAGCTGGGACGTCATGACCACACGTGCTATGAATTCCAGAAAAATGGAAAATATCGGTGCTGATGTTTTCTAAAGCTGCAAACATGGCCTGACTCTTATGATAAAACTAACTACTCTATGTTAGGACTTGAGGCCTACTTCACAGGAGGGAGTTTCATGTCTGGTTCAGTAATCCTAGTCAAAAGCCCATGGCTGGGAAGGTCATAGACCCTAGGATAAAACTTGCTGTGGTTACTTAATGAAATGATTGTATTATCAAATTACCTTCTAAATATTTTGTGTTCAGACACATAGATTTGCTCTCCGTCTTGTTCCAAAAAGCTTTTTTTCAGTAGACAATAGTCAGAGGAGCAGAACTGGTCAAAGTGCTGTACAGAGACCAAGATCTCATCCTTAAGCAGACGCTGAATTAACCCTAACCCACCACCAAAAGAGGAGTGCTGTGAAATCATGTCTCCTGGAAGTGACATGGCTCTTGCAGTCATGACTCACAACAGCGCAAGTGTCCTTCCCAAGACCTACACAATATCAAGTCAGTCAGAATCCCTAAATACACAGAGTAGGTGGTCTTTAGGTCCCACCACATACTAAGAAGCCATGTCAGGGGAGTGTTGCTGAGGAGGGTGAATCATTCTTTTTTGAAGATAAAGAAACTGGTAGGTTTCCCATGCTCCAGTGGATGGCCCCACATCTATGCATATTGGGGCAACATTAATTGTACTTAGTGGGCTGTTAAAATAAGTTATCTTTTTATATTCAATATATTCTTTTTATTTCTATGTTGGACACTTTTGTGGTATGTCATTGATCTTTTGCTAGCAATTTTCCTTAATATTTAGACATTAACTCATTACTCTAGTTAGAATTGGATACTTGGCTAAGTAGTAAGGTCTTTCTCGCTTTCTCTTTTAATGTGTGTGTTTGTGTGTATGTGTGTCTCTCTCTGATGTTCTCTCTCCATGTATATGTCTGTGAACTCATATATATTCATATATGCACACATAAATACACACACAATTTGTTCTTTTCTTTACCCCAGATATTTTAATGTCCAAATTTATCAATTACTATATCTCTCATGTCTTTTATGAGTATGAGCAGTATTCAGTTAATCTTAATTAAACACAACTTTTGTATTAACTGAGACTGAAGTCAGTAAGTAATATATTCTTGGGATCTTCTGCAAAACACAAATGCATTTGGAGATGTAGCCTGACCAAACGATGTGTTTACATTTAGGGATGGTTTACAAATTGGAAAGCAGGTGCTTTTAATGTCCCGTGAAACTGCAGGAGACCCAGAAGAACTGAGATGTGGGAGAGCTAAGACTTAGCAGCACTGAGGTGTGTTGAAGGTTAGCTTTGGATGATAATTTGTCTTCTCATAGAACTCCTAGTAGCGAACAGTGAAAGTTGTATTCGAGCCCTTTTCCAGGTATCGGAATGGTCACCAAAAGTCACCTGATCTTCACCAGGTCACATCTGGCATAGAGGGAGATGAGAGGGCATCTGTGTTCTCACACCCATTCCAGAGCCAACTAGAATCTTAGAAATGAAACCCACCCAAAGAAACTCCGTTTTCAGGAAAAATGATTGCCAGTGAACTTCAGGTCTGATTTTCTTTTCTTTTATGTATTTCAAGTCCATGGTGTTTAGCTGTGAAGTGGGTGCTGATACATCAGCAAACAGGTTGTGCCCAATCAGGAAAGGATCTAATGGGAAATTGACATTTGATTGAGCAGAGAGAGAGAGAGAGAGAGAGAGAGAGAGAGAGAGAGAGAGAGATTGTAATCCTTATGGGCTTGATCAGGAATGACATGCAATGTTAGGAAAGATGCAGTCTCCTACCAGAGGCAGCATGATGGATTATTAAAAGGAGAGAGAAAAATCTTTCCTTCCAAGTCCAGAGGAGAGCTGCATTAGGAGAGATAGCTACCGTGTATATATATATATATAGCACAATTGGGGGGCGGCAATTGGAAGGGAGAGCCTTCTTGTGATCCCAGAAAAACCTAGAGAACAAAGGTTTCTGAACTTTATGTTTCCAGGGTGTAGTGGTGGAAGTTGTGTGCCATGTAATTTGAACTGGCCTAGTCTGTGTGCCATGGAGCAGACATGGTCAATTTCTCTTGCTATTGCAAGGGGAAGGACAGGCTTCCCTTTTCTTCTTGGCTGGGATTGATCTGTGAAAGTCAACCTTCACTGTGGGGGATATCAGTTTTTCTCTGATTTTTCCCAGGCTGCTGCCTCTGATCTTTCAGAGCAGCCATGTTCTGAAATGGCAGGTCCGTGATCAAGATGGTGTATACAAGATGATGTAAGTTTCCTGGAAAGCAAACTTGCCACTTAAGGATGTTCTGTGAGAGTGAGTTTATGAAGGAATGACTCTGTCACTGGCTGAGGTCACAAAAGGGCAAATGGACATGAAGAGAGTTTCAGGTGAGGGGGAACAGGGTGCGTGAGGAAGTCTTCCCCACCCTGGACACAGTTTTATGTACTAAGTTAACTCTCCAAGTACTCCACAAGGAAAGTATATTTGATTCAAATACCTCAAACATCAGTCTCTGTTTCTAAACCATTCCTATTTCTTCATTGATAATCTTTTCTGAAAACAGTGTTCTGTAGTAAACGGCAGTAAAATAATTTAATTATCTTCATCATTTATTTATTCTGAATTAAATCACCACAAATTGTTCAAGAATGTATTTTAAACCACTGAGATGATGTGGATGACAAGTTTCTTTCAGTATATGCCCCATGTGCAGCTTTGAGGACTACTTTGTGGTCAGTGTTTCTGCCAAATTCGAATTACTTGTGTAGAATTTTCTGATCTAACTTGGCAAAGATATCTTGATTTTTAATCAAGTAGTATACATCTGAAGTCTTTATTAATAACTTTTTTCTTATGTTCAGGAGATGTAGTTCGTTCCTCTGGAGTGACCCTTCTGTTTGTTACCAAGTTAAGGTGACCCCTTGATCACTCTCTGACTTGAGGTGTGATTTGTTCTACTGAGTGTTAGTTCTGTTCATTTCTTTTGTGCAGATTGGTTCTACAGGGCTTTCATATTTTAATGTTTCCATTATGAACATTTTCACTTGATTAGACAATTATGGCTCTTGAATCAATTAAAAATAATATGTCCTCACAAAATAGAGATGTTCTTATTATCTTGTAGTGCTTTCACTTTTCAGTGTGTGCCTGGACATTAATATTGCTGTTGTTGTTGTTATTATTATTATTATTAATTGCTGTGAAGGAACACTGGGCCTCATATTTGCTAGGCAAGCACTCTATTGCTGGGTATATTTCCAGCCCTGGATATCATTTCTCTTTTTCTTTTAAAAGACATTGGTCCTTTTGGTTAAGTAAGTCTTGACCTGTGGAGCCACGGTGGCAAATAGGCAAGAGTGATAAGTCTCAGGTGGGACAGGCTTCATAGCCAGCGGCAGCTATGAGAACTTCCAGTTAGTATGTGACCTGAAGGTCTGTGTAAAAGATCTGGTAATGGCATCAGCCCGTTCTAGGTGGGTGGAGGAACACTCAGAAGAAGACAAGAAGCAGAATCTAGGGAGGGTTCCCTGTCTAACGCCCCAATGCTGGTGTTATTGCTATACATATATGTTTAAATGAAGTGTTGAGAGATCACAGAAATGTCTTTATCCTCTCAGATCTCCTCCTTGCTAGGTTGTTCTAGGTGATGTAAGTCCTCTAGTTCCCTGTCAAAGGTGACTGTGTTCTGAAGCTGAAGCACTGAGAGTCATTGAGCAAGTAGAGGTGGTGAGAGCATGAAGCAAATAAAGGTTTCCCACTGTGGGTTTCTTTATGGCTGTTGAAATAAATGCCAGGGAATGATATGAGCTTCAAAGAACGGCATGCTGAACTAGGTTTCCACCCTTAAACAGCCTCCCCTGAGCCTCATAACATCGTTGTTTCTGTGGAAACATGTACTTCTTCAGAAAGTTTCTAGAGAAAAACTGTTAAATGCATCTTTCAGGAAGATGGAGGGCAGATAGCAGGTCTTAAAATTATATGGATGTGAATTTAAAAATACAGCATTGCTCAGTCATTCAATTGTTTAACAACATTTACTGGGCTGGGGAGAAATCTCAGTGGATAAAGAACTTGCATCCATATGTTCAGCAGCCACCTAACAAGCACTTGTGGTGATGTGTTAGACATATCTCCCAGTGCTATGGATGTGGAGACAGGAGAATCCCTGTTATTTGGCATACCCCTCTGTTTAGTTGAATCAGGTTCAGTAAGAGCTTGACTATGATCATATGAGTATGCTCACGAGTGTGCGCGCACACACACACACACACACACACACACACACACAAACACGTATACATGTGCACAGGAAAAACTACCAAGTATTTATTATGTTCAAAAGACCACCTTTTATGTTACAAAAATTTCACAAAAAAATAAACATAAGCAAAAAATAACCAACCAGAATATATCACTTTCCCCAAGGAAATAATACAGAAGAGGGGGCAGAAAGATGATGAATAATGGTCCAACCCAGGTCCATGGCACACATCTTATTCTGGGAATTCCCAGAGGAGACATTCTAGGCTGTGGAAAAAATCTGAACACACGAGGACAGAACACGTGCTTGGTTTACCAGTGTGATAAACAAAGTCATAGGGTCACGGTATATAGGAAAGCCCATTAGATTTTAATTTAAAAGAAAGAGGCTAGGCATTTGTGAGGCAGCTTGGGGTAGGGAGAGGGGGGAGGACTGCACAGAGGAAAAGCCGGAGGGAAAAGATGTAATAATATGTTAATTTAATAAAAACCTTCAGAATTTACTTTTATATTTTTGATTTATTGTGTATGTGCACCTTTTCTTCCTCCACATCCTTGTGTATGAGTGTGTGTGTGTGTGTGTGTTTGTGCATGGGTGTGCACATGCGTGCAGGCGTGTATTCATGCAGGTGCCATAGCTTTTTCATAGAGGTCAGAGGACAACTAGTGAGACTTAATTAAGTTATCACCTTCTATAACTTGGTACCTAGAGAAAGAACTTAGGACACCAGGATTAGTGACAACCACTTTTACCCATCGAGTCATCCAGCTAGCCTAGAATGTTATTTTTAGTCTAACGATGATAGGAACACACATCAACTGATGAATCACCAATCAATGTACAATAACTAGGAAAAATAATAGCGTCTCAGTTTCAGAGATGAATCATTGAGGGCTGGAGGGGTTAAGATGACTTTTTACCAATAAAACATAAGGTAAAAGGACAAGCTTTCTCATGGACCCAAAGTGCTTCACACTATGTATTTTCAGTCAAGGAATCTATCATGTCTCAAAACACCGTAAGTCAAAACACCACAGTTCTCTGAAATGGTCTGTGCATTTTCATTTATTATAAACACTGAAGAGGCCCTTATCTTGATGCATGGAAGTAGGGATAAAGAAGACTGTGGACGATCCTTTTGCAGAGACTTTTAAAAAGCACATAAAATATATGCTGACACTCCTAATTCCTGGTCCTAATCCTGTACATTTTTTTTGGTGTCCTACGATGAAGAGACTATTATGTATGGAAGCCAAGTGAGAACAGACCCAAGTTCACCCAGTGCTAGGTTACTTTCCATTCAGACTAAGTATGTAATTGCTGAGGTTATCTTACTTCTTCTGATTTACAGGGATTGACTGAACTACCCATGTAGCACTTGTCTTCAGAGGACCAAGGCTGTAACCCTTTTGATTTCCAGAAGCATGGGATCTCATCCTTGAATATTGGCCACTGTGTCTTTTACCAGGTTCTATGCAATGTAAACTCTGTTCCAGTTTGGCTTCCTGACACTCCAGCAGGAAAACGAAATTTCTGATATAGAGAGAATTTTAGCTGGAGTAGAATGAATCAGGAATCATTGGCAGGCTTTTAGAGTTGCTTTGAGTTGCTTCTTCCTAGGCTTCTGGGCTTTAAGACATTAACAAGTGATCACTCCATCACCTCACCCTATATGGTATAATCATCACAGGTCCACACATATAAACTCAAAATGCACATGAAATGGAATAGCACTCACATCAGGTAGCTTGCAAGGACCCATAATTTAGCTCCAGGGCATCTGATGCCCTTTTCTGGCTTCTGCAGGTACCTGTATGGATATGCATCAGCACATACAGATGCCCTGAGCAAACAGACATGTGCCTGCATGTGTGCACACATGTGTGCATGCACACACACACACACATACACACATACACACACACACAAAGTAAAACAAATCTTTCATAAATGCACAGGAAATGAAATACTCAGTTCTCTTCACTTGACAGAGGCTGTGAGTTCAAGAGTAGAGACTTCTCCTTTTTCCCAGCAAATGGCTAGACCCTGGGACTCACAGCAGGGGCTTGGTTCCTGGCTTTCAATTTCCCTCCACTTAGATTCTTCTTGACTTATTTCACATAACCAAGATTACTTCAATCTTTGACTAGTTCTGATAATCAGACATTTCCATAATTTGGTCTACTGTGAATCTGAATCAGTAGTTAGGAAAAGGTGTGTGCGTGTGTGTGTGTGCGCGCGCGTGTGTGTGTGCATGTGTGTGTGTGTAATACGTATATATACTATCAATATGTATATAAGTGAAACACACACACACACACATATATGCATGTATATATGTGGAAACAGAGAGAAACATACAAGGTTTTTGTTTGGATAAGAGTTTTTGGAATTTTCTATGAGACAATCTTGTCATCTCCAAATAGATTTGTTTTTCCTTATCAAACTTCCTATCTTCTTTTTTACCTTCTTTAAAAATTCTGGAACTATGTTGATTAAGATTTGAAAAAGGAAAATTCCTAAACATCCTTATCAAGTTCCTAATCTTGGATAACAAACACAGCAGAAAAGCCTCTTATCATTGTGTTCCGAAGTTTATAGGATCTTTAAGGATGCCTCTTAGGAACTGGAAAAAGTTTACTTCTAGTCTTATTTTTCTGAGACTCCTTTTAAAAACCCAAGTAAAGACTGGATTTTACCAATGCTCCTTTCCTGTGTTGACTGATATGATCATGTTTTTTCTCTGTTAGCTTGCTGATATGGCGTTTTATGTGATTGTTTCTGAATGCTGAATTAGTCCTGCATGTGTGAAAGAAAGCCTAGTTAGTCATGGGGTGGAATTCATTTTGTACATTGCTGTACTCCATTTGCTGAACTTTATTGTTGGCATTTACATCTAAATTAGCGATGGATATTCATCTACTGTTTTGTTTTTCTGGTACTTTCTTTTCTGGTTTCAGTATCAGGATAATTCTAATCTCATAAAAATCACATGGAGAGAGACTATATAAAATTGATTTGAGTATTTTTTTAATGGTTGATAGAATTCTTCAGTGGAACTATATGGGCCAATATACACCTTTCTGTGAGATTTTCATTACAAACTTAATTTCTTGATAGGCCTAGTACTATTCAGGTGAATAGTTTCATCTTGAGAAGTTTGTGATATTGTTGAAATAAGTTCATTTCTTCTCTAGCATCATTGAATTTTGGTACTTTCAAAGAGTTTAGCTATATAAATAATGGCTGTGATAGCCTGTGCCCAAGATGAACCCATCAGCACTGTCCCCTCTCGTTCACATCCACCCACATTATACCAGAGGTGGTCTGTACGACAGACAGACATGCCAAAAATAATGACCTAATGTCTCTCCCCTCCCCCTTGCCTTTCTTCCTTCCCATTCTTACACTGATGATGGCTCTGAAGAAAGCCAGCAGCCGTACTGTGAATAGCTTTATGAAGAGGCTCATGTGGTGAAGAATTTTCCTGCCAACTGTGAGTCATCATGGAGGTGATTCTCTAGCTCATTCGAGCTCTCAGATAATAGGAACCCAAGACAACATCATGAGTACAAACTCATGGTTGACCCTAGTCAGCAGTACATACTTCTTGAATTCTGTACTCTTAGTTGCGTGTATGTGAGTGTGTGTGTGTGTGTGTGTGTGTGTGTGTGTGTGTATTTATCTTTCAAGTTGATAAATTTTAGCAAAATGTGTCTTCTCATGTAACAATAAATTACTAATAGAATTGGCAGGACAGAATGATTTTAAAGTCACTGTACCAAGATGGTTTTCCTCCTTCCCTCTTTTCTTGACCACACAGTCTTCTATACACACTTAGCCACTCTTCCTTTCAGTGTGTTAACAAGTGGTATAACTATCAAACACGATGTTAAATGGAATTTCTTCTCTCAAGTCCTAATTTAAAGGAAGCAACAGAGATTACCCTAGTCTCCTAAAGACCATGTCTTGGAACAACAGTGCTTGTCTGGCAGGATTTAAAAAAGATAATCCATGCTGTGGCCTTCAGCCAGTTAGCGCCCATAGCTTTAAAGAGCATTCCTAAGGGTAGGGCTAGGAAAGTGGGAGGAATGTACAGATTAGAATCCCATGAATATGCTACTATTTTTAAACAGTTCCACTTCAACCCAACTTGAGGGATACTTTATAGATTCAGAGAGGCTGACATTAAATAGCTCAGCAAGGTTGATTTTGATCTCTCCAGCTTGAAAAAGCTGTGCTGCAGGGTCTTTTGCTTAAATGTGTACTGCTGCTGAGCTGAGGTGATCTCCCAGGTGTGATGACCTGGTACTAGGATGAGGAGAGTCCCCTATGATAGGGACTTACCTATATCTTTTACTTTGATGGCACACTGTTGGAGTAAGAGACTGTCTGGAATAGATCATTGCTGTTATCAAGGAAGTATATAGCAGAAGCCAAATGACACTGAAAGCTACCCACAACCCTTTTGGTTTTGTTCCACAAGTTTCCTCTTGTCTGCCTTTGGAAAACCAGGGCAGCAGAAGGCAAACTGAGCAAACCATGAAAAACATAACTTTTTCCTCCTCATTACACACACACACAGAGAGAGAGAGAGAGAGAGAGAGAGAGAGAGAGAGAGAGAGAGAGTCTTTGCATGGTGAGTCACTACTGAATTTGAATAGATAAGTTAATAAATACTACTATATGCTAGATTGAAGTTTAACTGGACATATGAACTTTTAATGTGACCACAAGAGAGTGAGGTACACTTGGGTTTTAGTGAGGAGCTGAAAAATATGTGAAGAAAATAGAATATTTCTTTTCTTTTCTCTCTCTCTCTCTCTCTCTCTCTCTCTCTCTCTCTCTCTCTCTCCCTTTCTCCATCTCTCTCTTTCTTTTGTTCTTTTGGTCATTCCTTTCTCTTTTTTTTGTCTGCTGGCATCTGGTCTTTGGTAAGCAAGTTAATCAAATATTAAAAATTAAAGACTTTCTCCCCCTGTGTCTGAAATCATTTTTGTCTGATATTTTACTCCCTGGGGCAAATGAATGGGTACTGAAAATGAATACTCATAACTAAAATTAAGACGCCATTGAAAGTATATACTTTGATCATAGTAAATGTAACAAAGTAGCAAGAAATAAATAGTTGAAAGAACTCAAAGTATCTAGTAGGACACTCCAGGAAAAACCAAAGATGTACTTCTTCCCGGCTTGATTTATAGGTTTAATTTAAGACATTTTGTTTGCATATACAAGCTTATTTAAAAAATATCTGCAGACACATAGATCCTGTTGAACTGTACATGAGGTTAGAAATCAAGGAGAAACTTTGATTTCTTTGAAAATAAAGAATAAGATCAGAGGAGTCACTCTACATTCATGGACTTCTTTTCTTATTTATTTGTCTTGAGATGTAATGTCTTGCTCTGTATTCGAAGCTGGACTTGAACTTGGCCTCTTGAGTTCTGGAATCATTGGCAAAAGCATGTCTAGCTTACTTCTTGCTGAGGTCTACAATATAGCCATAGTGTGGCACAGGTGTAGAATGATATGCAGAAAAGGATGGAGGCTACATAGAAATGGGCTCATATACTGTGCCCAACCAATATTGAGGTCAAACATTTTTACTTTGACATTATAGTAGTTTACATACAGCAAGTTGTCCTCACCTTAAAACGCAGGGTCTAATTACACATAGGACACTGATATCAATGCTGTCAAGAAATAGAAAGTGTAGTTACAGAGAGCTTGCAGTTCTTTCACAGACGCACGCCTTTCTTCCCCTTTCCTTAACCTCTGAAAGTCACAAAGCCATTCCTTCCTGTTCTGTTACCTAAAGAGCATCACATGACTGGAACCATGCAGGCTGTGGTCCTTTAGATCTCATACTCCTTACTTGACATCATTTCCTGGATGCATGTTATTGTGTCTGCCAACAGTTTGGTGTGTCTCACAGTGAACATGCATGGTATACATACAATTTTACTTAACCATTCATGCCTCTAAGAGCCTCTGGGGTTTCCAGTATTTGGACGTTATGGATCAAGATGTTCTGGGTGTTCACACACATATTCTTATCTTCACACTAAATTGAGTTTGGCAAGAAAAGGAAATGCCTTCATTTGTGGAAATATTTTCACTACTAAGGAAATATCAAATTATCTAAGGAACTGTGGGTCAAGGACTGGCTCCTGAAGTCTGTAGGCTACCATCTCTTCATTCTCTACCTGCTGCAGTCCTCTCTCTTGTACTCACCCCGTTAGATGTCCCTAACCCATGCCCTCAATGAACCTTTGTAGGGACATATCATATTTTTGGCACAGAACATGGGTGCCTCCAACTTTAGTTTCCCTTTCACGACATACAAAATCTGCTTGGAGAAGGAAGGGAGGATTATGGGAATGGATGGATGGAGGTGAGGAGGAGGAAGTTGTTCCTTTCCAGAAGGTGTTTGATCTTCTTGATGTCTAAATGCAAATAGAGTTGATTGTCAATCCCATGACTTTCCTTCCAATGCTAGTTTGCATGAACAATACATTTTCCTATTATTGACATGGGTTTTGATTTTTGTTATTGTCATTGTGAAAGAGTAGCTAAGGTATAATTATTCAAAAGGCATATTACCCTGTAAAGCCTAACTACATTGTTTAAAAGTGGTTTATCTATGCCATTTAAATAGATAGAACTGTGCTGCAGTCTAATATCTTTATATAAATTCCATCTATTGAGTCAATACCCTGTTGTTTCTTGAGCCTATGTTGCAGGTCTCTGATCCCATTGTGAACCCTGAGTTTGTGAACTGTAAGAATTTGTTTCTAATTGTGGCTCAGCCTTTGATCCTAGAGCTTTCTGTTTACTCCAAACAAGCACCTGTGGTGTGACTCAGCCCTAGCACACACCTTCAATCCACTAGCTAAATAAAGTCAACCCTGGTTCAAGAGGCAGAGCCAGTAACCAGTGGACAGGGAGTGAACAGAAGGGAAGGACGTTGAGCTGAAGGCTATTTACGGCAGCTTTAAGACAGTGTGGAGAAGGAGAAGGACCCTTTTCCGTCTGGCATGTCAGTGGAATAGGAAGGTCAGCTGGGTGCCTTTTCTACTTCTCTCAGCTAGCAGCCTTTCACCCCAGCATCTGGCTCCTGTGTCTTCTTTGATAAAATCAAGTGGCTGGAATTAAGTTTATTTTAAAAACAATCCTTGAACAGTGGTTATTAGAAAAACAAAAGTAGCAACTCATAATGTCACCTGGAGCATATGAAGCTGTTTACACATATACAGAGATTTTCTTGTGGAGTAAGAAATATCTCTATAGAATTAATAGATTTTTTTCATCCTTCTTCACAGAGGAGACAGTCATAGGCTGGAACTATCAGAGTGCTAAATTCAGAATATTATGTCAAAAATGCAGTAATGACACTATGCAAATTTTAGAATAAGTTCATTTGAAGTAGTAATCTACCCGTTATTAAAAATAACGAGTTATTAAAAATAAATTATTAAAAATAATCTGCTGAAAATTTCAAAATTAAAGTAGGAGGGCATCAAACATGAATTTGAGCAATCTAATCCTGAGGAGCCTACACAGTTCCAAGAGTCTATGTGTTTATTCATATTTAACTGAAAAAAAAAAACCAACTTTCCAATTTTTGTATTAGAAAGTACATAGATGGATATATAGGCACCATAACCCTTAACTATCCTTAAGCATAAGAGATTCAGCAACCAAGTAATCTATTCGATCATCAGTTGGCCTGTTTTGTTAATTGACATGCCAACAAATGAAACTCATGAAAGAAGCATTATAGTAACATGCAACAGCATAGAATGTGTGCTTAGCTCTGCCAAATTTTCGAGTTAACTCTATCTTGTTTAATCCCTAATGCAGATGCATTGAAAAGGGAACACTGTTAACTGAGTACTTATAGCCTTATGATGGTTAATCTATGATAATTTGGTTATTCAATCAGATGCTAATGAGATGCTAATCAGTAGATTGGGTCAACATTTTAAGAACAGCTTTCTGTACAGTGGAGGATGCTAACCTTGATAAAGTCAGCAGCCTTTGTCCACTGAACTGGAAGCCTTAAGAAGAGAAACAGCAGAAGATGGGATTCTGGATCAGGACAGTAACACCAGCTTCTATCCCTTTCTGTTCTGCCATTGGGATCTGTGGACTTCAGGCTTTGCAGCCATACTGGAGCCAAATGTGTGAGTGTATGAGGGTTTGGATAACTTCCGGATTCTTTGCTCTGGAATTCTCTGACAGACACACCAGTTCTGCAATATCCACTTACTGACAAGCCTGCCTTTAGGAGAAGATGCTGACAATTTGATTGACAGATTCCTGAGCCTGGGTTCAAATTATCATTGTGTTGATTTCTTCTATTTATATTTACTTTGTGGCAATCTGCATATATGGAAACATTTTGAATTCAACCGTTTAAAATTACTTTAGTTCATAACACAAGAATTTCACAGAATCATTGAACGCTAGACATAAATATCTTAGAAATAATTTAGTCCAAACTCCTACTTAGTAGACAAGGGAAGTAGAGAGCAAAATGATTGCTAACACTGGAACGGGGCCAGCAGCCATGTTTTCTGACACACAATTGTATCTCCCCCCCTTAACTTATTCTTGCCCCTGTCAATCATTTCCCACCTCCTTCTGCTCTGGAAAATTGACTGATTAAGCTACCACAGGGTGAGCTAAACTAGCTCCGGGGCTGAAGGGAGATGATTATGGATGGAATGGAAGAAATTATGGGGAAACGGAGTTGCTACATTCTGTTCTGGATCCCGGCCAGAAGCAAAGGCATTTAGGCCTCAAAAATTAGGGTGACCAGCCACATCCTCCAATTTGGGGAGCCCCCTAGGAACTCTGGCACAATCAAAACTAACATGTTCCACTTATGATCACATATGGTTCAAATATGCAACTTCGGAGAAAAAACAACTCTAAGTATCTAAGAAGGGAAAAACCTTTTACTTCCTAATCCTGGTAGGATATATTTCAGTTATAAAGAGGATAGCTTTATTTTTCATAAAACCAAAACAACAAATTAATGTATAGATTGTAAGTGTCTCATATTGTTAGCTGATCCAGGACCCTGGTTTTCTCTTAGAAAGCAAGATCCTTTCCTGTGGATAGTTGTACACACTCTTTCAGCTAGCTGTGGCACTGGAGGGCATCTTACCAGCATGATACTGGGAAGACTGAGTAGGTCACAATGAAAAAATATAATTTGCTTGTGAATGCCCAGAAATGGATTGAAATACAGTCCTGCTATAGATCTTCCATGCTTTTTCCACACACAGAAAAAAAAATACTTTGGATTTTTTTGGCTCTTAATCACATAAGTTTGAGCTCAGTTCTTTTAATTTTGCACATGCAAATTTGAGAATAAGTGGGCAGAGTATTTAATGACTCTAGAAACGCTCTGAGCACTTTGTTGGATCTTGATATTAACATGATGAAGCACATTGGTCCGCAACTGAGAAAACAAAATCTGGACAAAGCAATTCTGAGCTTCTTTTCTAACCTGCAAATAAGTTATCATCAATAGAATTTCTAATCCTAAAATTCAAGCTATCCCACCACAGAACATTTCAATCATGGCTCAGAAAAGATTCACACACCTGCATTTTAATTCTGATTGTCTAAAAGTAATATCAACATGTAGAATAAAGATATCTATCTATCTATCTATCTATCTATCTATCTATCTATCTATTATCTATCACCTATCTATCATCTATCTCTCTATGTTTAGTGTAGTACATCACATGCTTCTGTGAGTATGTTCAAATGTGCATGTGAGTGCTAGTGGAAGATGGAGGTCCACATCTGGTGTGTTCCTCATTCTCTCTCCACTTTATATTCGAGGCACTATCATTGATGCTAAAATTCATCTTTTTGGCATGGCTAGCTAACCAGTGAGCTTCAAGGATTCCCTTGCCTCAACTTCTCTACCTCATCATCACCCCTAATGTGATTTTCAGACACTGCTACTATGCTTAACTTTTTTCATTAGGTGCTGGGGATCCAAATGCATGTCTTCATGTTTGCACAATCAGGACTTTACCAACTGAGCTATCCCTTTGACCCTATAAAGTTTTATTTTTATATCTATGGAATAACATCTTTTGTAAATATTAGATAACTACCTCAAGACTGTAAAAGATGAATATGAAGTTTGGAGTGGTCACATGATTTTTGCCACTCACTGGCACTAATCTGGGACTCTCTACTCCTAGATAACAATGTTAGTTTGCATCTATCCAGTTTCTTTGCTGATGTACTCTTGGGATTAGAGAGCTTCAGATACAAATGGTTCTTAACTTGTAATGAGGTTGGTTGATTCATTGCTGAGGAACCCATTTCAAAAGTGGATGCAAAGCTGATTCATTTCCTATCTTATCCACCTACACAAATGTCAAAAAATCATCAAACATTCGATTTATAAAAATGTGGCTTATATTCCTCATTTAGTCACCAGTTATTTCCATAGGGCTTCTGGTGGCCAGACATGGAAGGTGAGTTAAATTACTTCCTCTTGCTAGCATAGTTTGCTCCATTATGTTTGGAATTCCCACACTTACACTATAACTGGTCCTAAGGAAGTCTCTTTTACATCCTTGACCAGGGTGAGAGGCCACATTTTAACCCAAACTTGGGCCCTTTTGTTCTATTTCAACCCCTCAAAAAGAAACTTTTTTTCCATAAATATGATACCTGAATCCTTTCTTGAACCAGGTGTGTTGGCGCCTCTATCAGAAGTTGAAATGGATTGTAAAGACCAAGCCCCAAGGCACGTTTTAATAAGACACTTTGAAACCCACTTCCTAAATCCACCCTCCTGTTAATTTTGAATATAGTTAAATTTCACAAAGCCTATGACTAAACAATAGGAATTGCTAACAAAGAAACTAGGATTGAAGACTGGTAGTCAAAGAGACAAAGAGAAGCATCACCCAAGAAGTGAAAGCAAGGAAGGAAAATCCTCTCTGAGTCCCACCATCAATCTTGCTTCTCTGCACCAAAGGTGATTTTATCGATGACATGGGACATTGTGATACTGGCTGAAGATGGTACAGAGTGCACAATTTACTCACATTTAAAAATGGAACCTTATGTCCATGCTCAGTAGTGGATTATCTGAAGATTCAAGAGTTGGCTTCATCTAGCTAAACTATAGACAAATCTTAGATTCTAAACAGGATATGTGGGTGATTAATAAGATGATCTGATCTTTGAGAGGACCCTAAGCAGTAATATACAGGTAGCCCCAGGCCATAGTGGATTTGACTCACTCTTGATAATGCTGCACAAAACTCTAGAGAGGAATTGAATAAAACAAATGTTTTTATTTTTTTATAGTGCACTTTGACTCAAAGCCAAGTCTTAGAGGATTTTGCTTGGAATCACATTCTGCTGTTTCCAAGTCAAATAGTTCCCTAGGCTGTTCGATTGGCAGAGCTTTTGAAATACTGCTCATCTGAGGCTATTTAATCTTAGTACTCTGAAAAGTTCCAATCTATTACTGCTGCTAAATTTAACCTCATGTGAGCCACACCACTGGGGCATGAGGTTCACCATTCTCACGGAGTGAAAGTTCCTTCTGCTCATGGCTTACTGGACATACTCAAAGAATACCAACCTTGTGAAGACCAGTCCTTCAGCTTTCTGTGATGTTAGCTTTTTCTTAAGTATCTACCATGTATTGAGACTTAGCGTGAGGTTCCAGAGAAAAATCTGCTTGCAGAGAACTCAAAGCCTTGTGATGGAGAGAAAGGCACAAATCAGTGACCAAGGTAAAGTGTGATTTAGTAGAAGTAGCTTGAAGGGACTGTTCTTGGCTCTTCCAGAATCCATCATGACTGTGTCTTATGCAGCTAGCATTGATTGTAGTCATATACTATAGGAGGCTATACTTCTGCATCAGAGCTATTCCCTAACCAGTGGTTTAAGAAAGAAGGCTTTGTTTGCTCAGTATACTGATATAAAGGCTTAGCCAAGTCACGCATTTCTGTGGTGGTGTCTCTTGGACTTATTTGTTGTGGATCATCCGTACACACTGAGAGAACTTTGCTCATATGTCTGAGAGCCAGGTAGATTTCTCAAACAAGCATCTTGGTTCTTCTCCATGTGGCCTTTGCAATAGAACTCTGCCCAGATTTTTAAAATGTTGACAGTGACTTTCAAAGAGAGTCAGAATGAAAATGACATGTTTGGCAGGCATTGCTGTTTTTACTGTGTCATATTGGTGAAAACTATTCATTGGACCAACCTACATTAAAATGGGATAAATAGCCCTCACTTCCTGATGTTTGGTGTCAAAAAGTTTGGGCTACTCTGAAAAATATCACAGTTGTGAATAGTTATGGAAAATGTCAGGGGAACCATTTTTGAACTAGGACATAAAGGATTTATATGAGTTTGTATTTGTGTGCTATGATGAATATGGTACATGTGTGCATGTGTGCACGTGTGCTTGTGTGTGAGTCTCTCTCTCTCTCTCTCTCTCTCTCTCTCTCTCTCTCTCTCTCTCTGTGTGTGTGTGTGTGTACATGTAGGAATATAAGGTATTCCAAGGAAGATACAAAGGAGGATTCCAAATTCAGTACTTAGCACAATCAAAGTATAGCATGATATCTGTGACTTGTGATCATGGCTGATTATGTGATATAACATATCTCCTTTGCTAGTGACAACATTTTAAAAAGTAAGGTAGAAGAGTGGAAACATAGGCAAACATGAAGAACTCCATGCTATTTGGAATATGGAATTTGCCCTGTAGGCACTGGACAATCAGAAATGATTTTCATTTCTAACTTCAGACCTACCTAAGGTTTGTTAAGCACTTAAAGTCCTATTAGTGACATTAAGATTTGCCATTCTTAAATACATAGAGATGAATTCCATGAATCTCCAGTTGGCCACTACTCAGTCTGGATCACTGGCCTACCAGTGAATATCTATTCCAAGTATTTCCAGTCCATCAATAGACCCTGTAAGGTTTGAGGCAGTAATCCAACCAGGATGAGGCTGGGAGTCTTGTAAAGCACAGAGTGCTATTCAGATGGTACACTATGGGTTTGTAGGTTGACCTAGACTTGGCTGAGGGGCTGTGAAGATACTCAAGAAGCACTCTTAAGAAACATTTCCACTGTAAATCCCCTTCTCCCAAGGTCCTTCTACCTAGAAACCCATGGTGATAACTGAACAAATTATTTTGCTAAGATTTTTGGTTAAGTCAAACTTTGTTTTATAATGATTATAGATTTGGGATCCTGAAAAGAACACCCTCTGCCATCCACACAGCTTCTTGTAAGGTTGCCATCTTCTTATCCTGGTAGGGCAATATCAAATCGAGAAGCCTTGTGTCAGTACGTTGGTGGTAATAGAACAGCACATCATAATTAGTATTCACTGCTTGCTGGAGGATGTGGCTCTTAGCATCGTTTTTGCTTAATCACTACCACAACTTATTTCAGAGTTATCTCGCAATTTATAGGCACAATGGTGGGTAATGAGAGATGTTTCCTAAGAACAGAGAGAAAACGGACACTTAGTTTCTGGATGAGTTTCTTGGATCTCCTAAGCTTAGTGACTTTAGCCATAAAACGGAATGAGACTGCTTTGGATTTAGAACGCTATAAAGGGAACCAGAAGTCCCAAATGTTTGTCGTGTTCTTTCTCTGTTACAACCTGCAGAGCAGTAACTGTGCTTAGCAGTAAAACTCTTGCTACTTTTGATATAAAATTGTCTGTTTCTAAACTAGAAATTGCTTTTGGTCTGATTTGGTCTGCTGTCATTCCCGCAGCAGTACAGCTATATGCACTCACATCTAAACAGCCCTTATAAACCCAGCAGGCAAGTTTCCATCGGAAAGTAGTGGAGTTTGATTACCTGCAGAATGAAAGGACCTGAGAAACTTGTGATTGTAATCAAACTGTCTATATGGATGGGGAGATCTGAGGTTTTACAAGATCACACACACAGCCATGGTCATGACTAAAAATTGTTCTGATTTGGAACTGGTCCTGGAGCACTGAGATAGGACGATCCTGAAGAGAGCCAGTTTTGCCCAAGTTTAGTTCATTCAGAGGTAACTAAAGACAAACCAATGAAACTACTACAAATAGCCATATAAAGAAATACAGAAAGGCGGGAAATCCATAGAGTTCAACAGAAATGTGGATTAGGATTAAAATTATGTTCAAATGGCTAACATGAATTACAGAAAGACTGTGATGAAGCAAGCAGGCCCATAAAATAATAACATAAGACAGAAGTACAAGAACCGAGGGGGACAAAAAGTAACATAGGACGGGAAAAAGGCATGAGAATTACAGATAAGAAGGGAAAACATTTGAAAAATGAAAAGCACATAAATTGGGAAAAGCAAGCAACACAGGAAAAAGTGATTTCCAATGGGCTAGAATTAAAATACAATAAATACACTTAAATACAAATAAAATACATTTACATACAATGAGAATTAAAAATTCATGTGTAACAGAAATCATAAAACTAGAAGCTATACCTCAACTAGAAAGTGGGAAAAGTGTATATGGAGCTTCTTACACTAATAATTATAACGTGCTTTTCAATAAGTAATAGCTAGAAAATGATAATGTAAGTTCATAGGTCACAAAGAAAACAGTAAATAGCTTTTCAACATAATAAACTGATAAATTCCACTTTGAGAAAACAAAGGAGAATTTATTTAAATTATTTACTAAATTCATAACAGTGAGTCCAACTTTGTGCTCCCAGACAGAAAAGTTTAATAAGATGTGGGATAAAGAGCCTACTATGTCCTTGGTGAAACTGGAAAAGTAAAATAAATAAACAAACAAAAAAACAAAGGCCTTTTGTATAAAACAGTGTGTGTGTATGTGTGTGTGTGTGTGAATACATAACTTAGTTCTTAGCTCTTTCCAAGAGTCTAATAAACAGGTTAATTGTTTCTTGGGAAAGTGGAATACTCTGTAATAAATTCTTCTGGAATATTTATGCTTTCCTTCTGTACTTTGTTTCTTATTAGAAATAACCCTGACATAAAATTACTTTATCTCAGTAACTCTCCTTTAATCCCCCATCCCCCATATGTTCCTTACCTGCTCTCCTTAGCTAGGAATGGGGAACCAGCTCTGCCCTGGAGAAGTCCACACGTGTTTTCTCTACCCAGTGTCTTCTCAGCTTGCAGAACACGCTTTGGTAGGTCACTCTTAGAGAAAATTATTCCCTCCTAATGGATTCTTCTGTGGAAAAGAGCCTTACATTTAGTGCATATCCTAGACATCATCTCTGACCTTACTTAGCAGCTACTTCTCTATTAAAAACAATGATTAGAAAAAACCTGCTTAAACTACAATACGGTTTCTATCATCTGAATGCACGTGTGGTAAAATAGGAACTAGAAAGCAATTAATGATATTTTCACATTAGTCTTCCAGCACATTGACTTTCCTTATAGTTGTTCAATTCAATGGAACCCTCAAGTTTATTTTATCATAACTCTACTATGTTGGACAAACTATGATTGCTAGGTATTTGTACTATAAAAGAAAGAATACTGTCTTGTGAAGAATCCGTAATATTGCGTCTTACAGAGTTTAGTCATACCAAATTGCTGAGATTTGATAATAAACATTTTAGTGTGGGTGACAGACGAGCTGGATGGATGGATGTCCTGCTGACTCTTCTGGGTAGCAGTATGCTACTCTGTACAAGGACCATTGCTTCTTGGTTTATTTACCATGAATACTAAGTAAATCTTATTTCTAAAACTTTTCATTTGAATAGAATCAAGGAAAGCACTGCTGGCTTTGAAACCCCACAATAGTGGTGAGATATGTAGGTTATATCATCAACTGGGAGCAACAGATGACCGGGGTTTTGTGGGAGCAACAGATGACCGGGGTTTTGTGGGAGAAAAAACTGCTCAGTAGCTGCTGTCATGAAGACCTTAGGCTGATTTTAAAGCTAAGAGCACACCATTGCTCCAAAGATGAAAAAGTAGATTTTCATCATGTTGGCTATCCAGAGTCTGCTAGTGATTTTGCCCAACTCCAAAAGAAACGCAAGAGTCAAAGGAGCTGAGGCAACTTTCGTTGGGTCTTCCAAGTACACTAAAACACCACACTATGCATTCCTGATAAATGACTCTGTCTTCAGCTGGTTCTGTTTTCTTGCCATTTTGGTACATTGTGAGCACTCATGACTTGCATGAAAATGGCCTGCTTCTAGTTGCTGGGTTTAAGACTGACACTAGACTGATATTGACAAAGTGAGAAGTCAAAAATTTACCCCAAAGAGTGCTTGATTATGCTCTATTCAATTCACCTTTAAGCAGTAAAAACCGTAGAAACCTTCACTAAGAAATTCTCATTACAAATTTCCCTTCAATGAAGGCATCTGAAACTATATGGAAGAAATTATTGTTTATGATAAATCAGTGTTTTTTCATATAAAGGCCAGATTTTTAACCATATTCTGTCTTAAAACCACTAATGGACTTTCTCTAGCAAACTATTTTCCTGTCTACTTAGATTGATCACTATGCAGGAAACACTTATTAAAATCTTGTCTCTCTCATTTTTTGTTTGATTTTGTTGTTTGTTTATTTGTTTGTTTTTTCCTCAGTGCTTTACTTACTTGTAGCAATGTCCACAGCTCCTGGAATAATAATTGGTCCCCTGTAAATGCAATATATGTCATCCCATTGATATTGATCTTGAGAACAGCCAATGGATGTGTTACCACTCTGCTATTCACACGTAACAGTTTTCAGTGTCTTTTAAAGATACCCTAATAAGGTGAAAGAATAAAATCCCAAAGAGCACAGAAGTTCTGTGGGGCTCAAGTAGGATTTAAAGGAGCAGCATTGACTGTGAACACTTAGGCAAGATATTTAAACTTTGTCTCCAGGTTCCCTATCTGTAAAGTGAGTTTAATAATAATACATAGGTCACATTCTGTGAGAAATAGATAACATATATGAAGTAACTCATGGTTAAACACTGGATATTATTTATATCACCTATTCTAGCTTTCTTTCAATGATTGTGATAAAAACATGACCAAAAACAACCTGGGGAGAAAAAGATTTATTAAGCTTACACTTCCATGTCACAGTATATCACTAAGGGAAGTCAGGGCAGGAGCTAGAGCAGAGACCATGGGAAACTGTTGCTTACTGGCTTGCTCCTCAATACTGCCTGCAATCTTTTATAACTCCAGACTACCTGGCCAACAATGGTATCACCTGCAGTTGGATGAGCCCTCTCTCTATAATCATTCATCAGAAAATTCCCCACAAATTTGCTTATAGGTTAATCTGATAGAAACATTTTCTTGATAAAGGTTTCCTCTTCCCAGATGACCCTAGCTTGTGTCAAAAAAAAATCTAACCATCACATTACTGTTTCACTACTCACCAACTACAAGAAACAATAGCTTTGTTATTCTAAGACTGACATTCTGTTTTGGTACTGTGCTGTGTCACTGACCATCCCCAGTAACCACTGTTACATAGGACAGGAGAGGTAGAATGATCTTTCTTTCTCCAGTTACTCTTATTTACATAGGCCTTTGTACTGCTTGGAGAAGGTACATTATAAAAATGAGATATTGTAATTATTTGTGGCATCAGCAATAGCACCAACAGTCAAATTAGGTGACAGAGTTTCCAGCACATTTTAAACAACCTTTTGGAAGACAATATTTCTAGACATTTCTCACGTCACCAGGAAAGTTTTTGTTTTTTTCTCTCTCTCTTTTTCTTAGTAGAGTATGATAATGTACTTAGCTCTGAGCCTCTTATTTTCAAACAATTTGCATCATATTCATCTATGTTAGAAAAATGGAAATAAAAAAATTGAGTCAGCTAAAACTGATTGTCCCCTTTCACTGGCTTATGGGATTCCACTCCACACAAACAACCACAGTGCCAGCTGGTAGTTCAGCTGGAAACATCTGCAGGATCCTAAATCTTTTCTTGCATATTTTTTTCTGTTAAATTAAGTCATCTACTGATGATTTCACTCATTGAAGAAAATAGGCTAGGGAGAAAGACAGACAGTCATGGCCAAAACCACAACTAGAATAAAATACAGAATCACCTTGACAAGGTAACTACTGGATAATTAGGACAAAAACAATTTTTCATTTCAAATTTCAGGTGATTCATAACTAAGGCAAAATGGAATCAAATCAGTGTTTTTGTTCTGTTTTGTCTTAATGCTATGCATTTTTTATTAATTAAATTTGCACTTAAAGAATTTCATATATGTGTATAGTGCATGGTCATTACCCTTAGCCCCTCTTCCTTTCTTATGTCACTCCCATCCCTGTCAACAGCTCCCCCATACAAGTCATTTTCCCACAATTTGTCTTTGTGTTCTATGATCCAGTGAGTTTACAGAGGGCCGCCGGTGTCACCATGGATGTGGTGCTATTCAGTAGAGCCTGGTGGGTGTACTAGTGTGCTCTGATCTGAAGACAAAGATATTGCTCCACCCAGAATGCATCATTAGCTAGTAGCTCAGCAGGATGGGTTAGGGGCCCATTAGTGCTTCCACCATGCATGACTTGCTACTGGCCAGGTCCATATCGTGCCTAGGAATAGAACTCATAGCCCTTCTCTCTGTCTTCCAGCTCTTGCTTTCTCCCCACCCACCTTATGGTGGTTTGAATAAGAATGTGCCCCATAGGCTCACATGTTCAGATGCTTGGTCATCAGGGAGTGGCCTGAGAGGATTAGAAGGTGTGTCCTTGTTGGAGGAAATGTGTCACTGGAAATGGGGTTGGAGGTTTTCAGAAACCCAAACCAGGCTCAGCCTCTCTCTGTGTCTCTGTCTCTGTTTCAGTCTCTCTCTCTCTCTCTCTCTCTCTCTCTCTCTCTCTCTCTCTCTCTC
>JADRCH010000146.1:3413049-3425617 GCA_019843965.1 Rhynchomys soricoides
CACACACACACACACACACACACACACACACACACCTGGCTAGCAAACCTCAGTGATCCACAGGCCTCTGCCTCCTCAGTGCTGTGGTTACAAGCTCTCACCTCCTGTCTTTTCTATGTGGCTTCTGAGTTAAAACTCAGATCCTCATGCTTACTAGGCAACCACTTTACCAAAGGAATTCTCTCCCAGCCCTCCATTTTGAAGTAAACTTAAATTACATAACTGAGCCCTCATCTAATGATAAATCCTTAATGACTAGCTAGCAAATCAATGGACAAACTCCATTATTTTTATGAAAGAAAAAGTAATAACCAATTGAATAAATAAAAAGCTTTCTAGTGAGAGAGGGGGTGAGGGAGGGAGAGAGCATTTTCAGATGACAATGTAAGCACTGAGGCTGGGTGTTAATGGTGGAGCAAGGACGAGGGATTCCTGGTTTCTCACCACTCTCCTTCTGGCCTAGGCTGTTTACAAAGCCGTTGCAGTTGCTTCCTGCTTGTCAAACTTGAGGCTTAAGCCTCTGCTTAAGCGAGGCAGGACAAAGTCATGGCTATCAAGCCAGAAATAGTCTGAGAACGCACAGACTTGTGAGGTTTGGGCAGTGGATGGGTGTTGTGGAGGAGATACTCTATAAGTGGTCAGGAATTAGTAAAATGAGGCACACTTGTGATGAATAGTGTTAACATTTCCAAAGCTTAGTGGAACACAGGCTTTCCCCCTTAGAATCTGTGTAACATGAGTGTGTGGAGGCATAATGGGGGGCTCCCCTGCCTGCTGTTCTGTACCCCTTTAGTTGAGGACTTAAGGATTGCTCCACCAGACTCCTCAAAGCCTAGGGAGTTGGAATTCTCTAGAAAATACTCCCCAGTCTTTAGCATGTTAAGCAATGGATGAAAGTGGAGAAGCCGAGGATTCTGTTAGGGCCCAGTCAATTATTCTCTCTCTCTCTTTCTCTCTCTCTCTCTCTCTCTCTCTCTCTCTCTCTCTCTCTCTCTCTCCTCCCTCTCTTTCTTTCTCTCATTCTGTTGGCTAATATGAGACTCATGGCCATACCCCACGGCAAGGGGAAAAACTGGGGAACAGTCAGAAATCTCAGCCACACAAAGCTCATGCCTTCAACAAAGGATAATCTTGACTAAACTACTTGCGTCAGGTAGAGTTTCCTGAATTTTCAACCCGAAATGTTTGTTTCAGGAAATCACATACTACTGACCTTTCCTCGGGATTTAATTCGTTATGGTTTCTGAACAAAGAAAGATGGTCCACATTATGATTTGTTTGTCTCCTCAGAGAAAGTACAAAGACAAATGTAGTCTGTGTGCAATGCTGTGAGACTGTGGTAACTGGGGATAACTGCTCAGTCTCTGGATAATATCAGCTGGACAGTAAGGTCTAGGGCCAGGAACCCAGGTGTGGGGGAAGAAGTGCATAGGAAATGCCTAATGACATTTGAAAATGACTCAAGGATCAACTATGATCATCAGCTTAGAGTGCTGTCTATTTTTACTGCTTGGGGTCAGTAACAGAATCTGAGAAGATACTGAATCAGATGTATGTTTTCCTTTAACTGGTGGCAAAGGCCAAGTGATATAAGCAAAGACTCCAGAAGTTTCTTATAGCTCTTTTACAGTTCCAGATGGCCAGATTTCATTCTACTCTGTGATCTAGACTTGGCTTCTGCAGAGTGACTAGAGCTAAGACTGGCTTGAAGAGCTGTCATTGCCTTTGGTGATGTGGGTGGGGGGTGATGGGAGGCAGTGGTTCTGAGGCTGAGTCCTCTGGGCTGGTGAGAATACCTCAGCTTGTCTTTTCTCAGACAGACTCGTCCTGTAAGTAACCTGAATGTGGTTTCAGAGTCTCTATGGCAACATGGGGAAACTTTTTGTTAAGTGTGACTTCCTGACATTATGCATAAGGAAGAATGTAAGAGCTGGGTGTATAGACAAACATACACGAGAGGGCTGTAGGACACTAACCTCTCCAAAAGATTTCTCTTGAGAAACATCACATGTAGATTCCAATCCCAGTTACAAGGCTCTCTTCTGGTTTCTCTAGATAATTCAAACATCATACTGACACTCAAGCGCCTGTGACCTACTTTGACCCTCCTTAGCACCCACCTTCAATACCAGAAGAACCACAGATAGTAGTACCCAGTATGTGGTTAGGCAGAAATAATTTGACTGTGCTCCTTATATAGACGTTCTTAATTCTTAATTCTTATCTCTTCTGCCAGCTAGTCATGCATGCCTGCAGCTAAAGAGAGAAATGTGTAAAACTATAGATGGTGCCTACAGGATGTTTTCTGGGTTCTTTTGTCTATTTTCTTTTCTGTCCTTTTTGGTCTGTCTGTTGGAAAGGGAAGTTCAGATACTCTTGCTCTAACACTTTCTTGTAGAGTGTCGGTCCTGAAGAAAGAAGTTGCTTCTTTCTGCCCAAGTCAGATAGGTAAATAGCCAGTAAGTCAGCCAGAGTATGTAAAATGTCTTGTCACATACATTGAAGAACAAAGAAGAGAATGTCTAGTCAGATTTTTGTGTGTGTTTACATATATATGCATACATATGAATACACACATCCAAACATAAATACAGATTCACAGACATACAATCTTACGAATACACACACATACACACACAGATGCACATGTACACATATACATACTCATATACACCCACACATGTTCACATACATACACATAGAAACTTCAGATACTCCTTAGGATATCTATTGGAGATGCATCTGTCATCCAGAGACATGAGCTTGGACAAGGGGAATTGTTGAAATCCAATAAAATTTCTCAGCCAAATATATTTTTTTCTATAACTCCTCTCAAGTCTTTTCCCAGGCTTCTACCTTCTCTGTGGGACAGAGTGACCCTGCTGAGAAAATGAGCCACACAGACAACTGAAATAACTTTCACAGCGGGCCTCAGGATTTACACCCATCCCTAATAATATATAAAGAAACGTGGGGGTGAGTTCAAGGATGGGGAACATCAATCCTGGATAACACACATTTTTTTTTTTTTAGGATGGTGGAAGGATTCAGAGATGAGTGATACGACATTTAGGGCAAGCACATGAGAGATTGGGTTATTGAAAGACAGGGCCTCCCATTACCCATTACTCATTACCCATTTTCTCCATGGCAGATGGATAGTGGGCACTGTGAGCAAGGCCCAGTGTCCCGCAGGAAGGGTGAAAATTGAAGCATTTTGGAACACGTTGGCCTATGGAGTTATGGGATTACAGACCACAGAGTCAATAGTGCGGAGCAGTTTTGAGAGCCAAAGATTCAACACTGTATAGTCACAACCATAGAAGAACAAGTGTTTCCTCCACTAGGAACTGCAGCCTTCGTGGCCTCTTCTTGCCACCTGGCCTAACCGGCCTTCTCGTCTTTGAAGCCTCCATGGTCACTTGCTCTAAACTAAACTTTTTCCATGGTTTGAAGCTTAGATACACATCTGTCCTATGAAACTGGTGTTGCCCAGTTCCTGTGGGGAAGCAGTTCCACATTATAATCTTTTGCATCAGCTTCTATATTTATTCTTCTGGCGATGTGTTTGGGTTGTGTCTCTAACTGCTTAGCCTATGCCTGGCATAATAGCAGGCATCAAATAATGTGTGTTCAGTCTATGAATCAGTATGTAGTAGGTCATTCAGAATTCTAGGAGATGCTGAGAGCTGTGGCCCCCAGTTTCCATGGCAACACTCCACCGTGTTTTACTTAATGTGGAACATCTGAGAACAGGCCCAGTGGGTGGAGTCCTGGACTTCAGGACAATGAATAGCTCATTAGTGTCAGTGAAACTTCCCTGCATGTGCAAACACACACACTATTAGCATCTGGCCCTGAATAACTGGGGGACTCGAACAGATGTTGTCAAGGTTCCATGGCAAGCGTTTTCTTCATTCACAAAAATATGTTTCTCGTTCCTCTGTTAAGTGGCTATGTGAACAAGGAAGTGATCTTTAGAATGACCCATCTCTTCTGCATCTCTTAAAATGAACTGTATGTTTTACGTATTGCAGCTTTTTGGAAGTTAAGAGACAAAGAAACAGAAAATAGAAATAGACAGATGAGCATTCGAGCATTCATAAAACTCTCTCTCTCTCTCTCTCTCCCTCTCTCATTCTCTCTGTGTGTGTTTGTGTGTATATGTGTGCATTGGACATAGAGCTGCTGTATATGCTTGTGCATATGAATATTTTATGATGGGTTAGTGTGTTAGGCTTGCTGTAACACATGAACATGGTGGCTTAAACAAAAGAAATTTTTGTCTTTCAGTTTTAATGCCTGGAAATCAAAGATCTCATGCATTTCTCTAGGCCTTTGTCATTCCTGGATTCCTTGGCTTACACACACACACACACACACACACACAAATATATATAATGTATACTAGTTGTAGGGTATCAGATCCCCTGGAACGATGAGCTATGGGTGCTGGGAATTGAACCTGGGTCCTCTGGAAGAACAACAACTGAGCCACCTCACTAGCTCCCTTGTTTCTGTATCTTTAACAGCAATTTCTCTCCACGAATTTTCTCACTGTGTCCAGAGTTTTCTCTTTTAAAAGGCCATTGATCATATTTGATTTGGGCTTTTCCTAATGATTTCATTTCAACTTTATGATCTACAAAGACCCTGTTTACGAATAAGGTGTATGTGCACAGTTCAATGCATAATTCATGTTAAATCACTTCAAGGAAGCCAAGGTCCAGAGAATTCACTGCATTACATTGAACAGGCTCAATCCAGCTCACTGTTCATCTCTGTGGGTTGTGCTATTTTTCTGGGAATACAGTGAGAAGATGCACTGTGCTACTCAGAAGCTTCAGCTTTCTTCTGGGCTCACTCCCCAGCATAAATATCAATTCTTGTGTTCCTCAGAGATAATTCAAAGTGGACACAGTAATAAAGCATAAAGTCAAAAGATTACTTATAGGAAGCAAGATACACTCTACTCCATTTCAACCTAAGATGAATACTAGTAACTGTAGCCAGAAATGACTCACGTTACAAATGCCTAACATGCAACTGCACAGCCTTGGGAATATTCTAGAAGGGAAAAGTACTTCAGCCATCAGTACATGTTACCACACACACATGGAAGTTAGACTCCAATGAGCACAAATAGTCAATGAAAATATGATTACATTCTTTGGGATTTATGTTACCTATATTTATTTTCCAATAAAAAATGAGCAAAATAGAACCTTTGAATTCCTGGTAATTCTAAGCTAGGCTGGTCAGAAAAAGAAGTGTGTGATGAGAGACATCTAAAGACATCATGTTAAAGAAGTGTTACAGGAAACCAAGAGCAAATTTTTTAATTGTAAATGTAGAGCAACTAAGGACACAGCTCCTAGGCAGGGACATGATCGGTTTGTTTGAAGAGTCTCTAATTAAGGCAGAATATATTCCTAAACACTGACTAAATTTAGTCTTGGGGGTCCCTTTAAGATAGCATATTTATTGTGAAGAGGGGAATTCTATGCAGAGAGCAGAGGCTGGGCAGCAAGGACTATGTCAAAACCAGTGAGCATCTGCAGTCCATGGGAATGCAACATCAAGCTTATCTTTGTGTGTTCCTGTCCTTGATCCCATAAAATAATGGAGCCACTAACAGTTTTTCCAGTTTTTCTCCAGAATCACCCTAGTCACGTGACCCTGTTCTTTGTTCTTCTCAGATCATTGGTCCTGTCTCTATCTGTCCTCTCACACTCTTGCCGTGAATTTCTTGCTTGTGGTTCCATTCAAGAAATGTCACTCTTTGCCTCAAAACAAACAAACAAACAAACCATTCAGTGTGTGTTTGCTCATATGTGCATGCATGTGCATGTATACCATGATGTAATTGTGACAGTCAGAGGACAACTTTCTGGAGTCAGTCATTTTTTTCAACCATGTGGGTTCATAGGATCAAACTCAGGTCCTCTGGCTTGGGTGCACGTGCCATTACCTGTTGAGCCATCTCACTGGCCCCTCATGCTCCTTTCTTCACAGTCCTGACTCAATTCATTATTGCAGGCAGCACAGTCAAAGATCCAAGAGCCCCGTGGGTGATGCAGAGCTTTAAGTTTGTATATCCACTAGTGCTTTCCCACTCCCATCAAAGTCCCATCTCCATGTGGTGACTGCCATCCCCATGGGACCAAAGCCTTCTTCACTCTGGTCACTATTATTTGATATGGAAAACGGTACTTGGTCAAGTTGGGCCAAGTTATCTATTTTCAAGAATAATTTAAATAAAGAGCCAGAGAGATTCTGTTTATGCTTTCCCAAGAAATAAGCAAGAGGAAGTAGACAGGAGAGCAATTGGAAGAAGGAGAGCACATGCCTTCAAACCAACAACAGCAGCAGCAACAAGAACAGCAACAACAATAAAAAACAAAATTGAGTGACACCAGCAGCTTCCTGACAGTATGTCAATCATGCATTTGCACTGTTCCAATTCTTTGCTGCTTCACTGGGGCACTCACCTCCTCTTTTGGCTTAATATCAATTGATTTATGGTAATAATTAACCAGATGTCCAACTATTTCCACCTTTTTTCCAATTGCAGATCAGTGTGTGTGTGGGGGGGGTGTATTTGCATAAATACTGTGTTAGTTTATATAAGAGATTTCACTTACCATTGGGTTTTGCCTACCATGGACTTTGCTACCTGTGAGGGCTCTAGGGAACTTCCTGAATTGAGGGACAACAATCTTCACACTACATGAAACAGTGTAGGGGTAGGAGACAGACGAGGGCATGGGAATGCAAAAGCTGCACACTAACATTCCCTATAAAATACTGTCCTCTAGTTTGTCCATGTTGCCACGATGACAGAACTTCCTTCTTTTATGTGGTTGAGTAGAATTTCAATGTCCTCAAACCAAGGATCAATGTATGAGATGATGCTGATGATGAATACACTGACTCAAGTATTATCTAGTGTCTATGTGCAGCAAAGCATCATCCTCTACCCTGTGAAGATGCATCACTGCTATGTCAATTAAAATTAATTAAGGCAATGAAAATTAAATAACACAAGAACATTTATATTTAAAACAACAAGTCTCCCTTTGCTATTCTTCAAATGATACTTTTCTTTCCACTTCTCCTGTCCTCCCAGGCTGCTGAGGTTATAGAAAGTGATTGATCAGTGGGATTCTCTATTTTAATACTGAGAAAAGTATCTGACACAGAGATTCAGCTAGACAAACACCTACTGACTGACTGAATTATTGAATGAATGAATGAAAGAAAGAAAGAAAAAAGAAAAGAAGAAAGAAAGAAAATGAATTTACTTGATAGTACTTGTCTAAGGACAGAGTCATGGTTTAAGATTTTCCATTTTTCAACTGTGAATTGGTTAATGTGTCAACCAGTGAGACTCCTCCACACTCAAAAATTGTTGCTATGAGAAAATATTGGCTTGACACCTTCTGCCCCACAATATGGGAAACATTCTGCAGAGCAGTTAAGGCTCATCCCTTATCAATCCCCAGCCAAATTTCCTACCCAGCTCCTCAGCCCATCTTTTTCTCTTTTACCTCACCTCAGCCCGTGGCAGATCCAGACCATGCTGTCTCTGCCTTATGTGATTTATGCGCCCAGTGACACTAAGGTCAGATCACAGATTGTTCTGCAAGCACTCCAAAGGCTCTTCATGGACCTAGAGAGCAAACTTCCAGAGAGAGCTCACAGGACATGGTATTGAGTTTGCAACAAGCATTAGATGTCACTGGAAGTCACTAGACAGTTCAATAAGTCATTGTTTTCTTCCTGCTCTTTGACCCAGACCTAAATCTACAGAGACAGAAGATGAGAGCCTCACACCTTTGGATGAACATGGAGGAAGGAGTCTAGCCTGGGCCATCCACTGAGATTTCTATAGCCTTGCTATTGTCTATGGTTATGTTTCCCTAAGCTATGTGCAGAACACAACAGGATTCTTGTGGAATTTGGGTTTGGAAATGGTCAATTGTGGAAATCCCCTCAATTAGAGAAATGCCTATATCCTGGACACTAGGGTAGAGGCTGAGTTACAGAAGGGAGGGATGCTTGGCATGTGGGGATGAATGTTAAAATAAACTTGGAGTAAATTCTACTTGTTCTTTGAGCAACTACATGGACCTTGTTTAGTTTCATGGAGGACAAATGTGACCTTGAAACCAAGCTGATGTACTTTATTACCCTGGAACTTGGTAATATAATGCACAAATACGCATAAATTTCTGTTTGAGGCTTTATTTGTTGTTCTCTAGTCCAAAAGAAGTTGTATGATACAATTTTTTAGAGTTGACTTTAAAAGAGCCAATGTCTAGGTTCTACCTGCAGTGATTGCAGGGAGACTGCTAAATTTTTGAAGCTTCTAATGTGTTTCTAAAGCACAGCCAGGGATGGGTCAACTGTTTGATAAGGCAAAGTCAAATATGCATAGAGAAGAGCTTATTACTAAATGCCTGAGGCAGCTTTTAAATAGCTTCAGTCCTGCTGGCAATGTTCACACCAACAGTTTAGTCCCTATAAACCAACTCAGCAGTTAACATTTGTCTTTAGAGGCATCTTCAAAATCCATATTGAGTCTATTTCCTTAAAAAAAAAAAAAGAAAAAACAAACTCTTTAGCAGAAGTCTCTTTCTTTCTCTCTTTCTTGTGTGTGTGCATGAGTGTGGGTACATATGTATGTAACACATGTATAGAAGTCAAAGACTGATGTTAGGTGTGTCCTCCCCTTGACTTCCACTTTGTATATTGAAACAGGGTCTCTCAACTGAGCCAGAGCTCACCCATTAACTAGTCTTTTGGGCTAGCTAGTTTTACTTCAACATGAGTCATCTGACAGGAGGAAGCTTTGATTGAGAAAATGCCTCCAAAACATCTAGCTGTGGGCAAGCCTGTTAAGCATTTTATTAATTAGTGATTGATGGGGAAGGGACCAGTCCACTGTGCCTGTTGCCACTCCTGGGCTAGTGGTCCTGGGTTCTATAAGAAAAGAGGCTGAGAAAACCAGAGATAGCAAGCCAGTCAGAAGCACCACTCTATGACCTCTCCATCAGCTCTTACTTCCAAGTTTCTAGCATGTTTGAGTTCCCGTCCTTACTTGTTTAAATGATAAACAGTGATATGGAAGTGTGAGCCAAGTAAACCCTTTCCTTCTCAAGTAGCTTTAGTTGAGGTGTTTCATATAGCAATTGCAACTCTAACTAAGACATCTACCTAAACTTGGGTCCCCTCTTGTGTGCCAGTATTACAGCTGGGTTACACACAACCAACATTTCTGTGAATGCTAGAGATATGAATCCACATCCTTGTGCTTGAGCAGCAATCATTTTGCCTACTGAGCCATCTTCCTAGCCCTAAAGTCTCAGCCTTTCTTTTGCTCCCTGCCTCTCTGGACTACTGGATTAGGATTGGGGATCTAACCTTGACCATTTTATCACAAGCCACACATTCCAATGTTTCCTCACTAAGTGACAGTATAAGTTCCATGAACACAAACACAAAGCAAGCAGAAAGGAAGAGAAACAGACCAGGAAGGGCCTTTTGCAACCTGTTCCTCTTAAGCTTGCTCTGCCCCAAATTCAAACCCAGGCTCATCTAATTATGCCCACATCAGTGTCCCTCAAACTTCAGACAGCTGGCTACTCCATGGCTTACATCCCTTTGTTTCTGTCATTCTTCTTCCAAAGTGCCAACCAGCCCTAACTCCGGCTACTGAAAACAGTATGAGTACAAAATGCATGGGTGCTTTGCATCTAGGATACTTTTAACTCTTCCTCCTTCAGAAAAATCCCTCCTCTGACTCTGAAAAATCAAATCCCTTGACAAATGTCAGTAAACTGACCTTCCTAGTAACCTGGATTAGGGGAGCCACAATTCAATGTAAAAATGTGATTATCCAAGACCATTTGAAGGAGAATCAGGTGTTCCTATCTTCCTCTCCCAGCGCCAAGGCCTAGCTCTCTATTTACAGAGTACAATGTTGCTGTGATAACCTAATTGATTTATAATGTTTTTCTCCATATTGTAGCATGTGTGCAATTAGTTACTGAAAAGGAAACACAGCTCAGCTCAGTTGCTGCATCTGTTTCTAGTCAGGGACTTACAATTTCATGCCCTGTTTTCCAGATGGCTTGATTAACATGCAAGGAAACCTAGTGGCTTGGCCAGGGCTGCAGATGAGACTGAGTAATCTCAGGTATAATTAGACCTGGGAGAAATATTCCTGATGGGAAGAAATCTCAGCAAAATCTCAAGATAAATAAAGTACATTGGGGAAGAGAGTGGGAAGGTGGAGACACGGGGAGTGTGTGCTTTGTTTTTGTTTTGTTTTTTTGTTTTGTGCTTTGTTTTTTGTTTTGTTGTTCTTGTCTTTTAGTTGTTATTCACACATTAGTGTATAAGTTTATCCACGGAGCACGTAATCTTTGAATGCTTAGTAGATCTCAGTTTCTCATTGACTTTACAGTGGTATATCAAGTAGTGTTTTATTCTTTTATGGAGTCCATGATTTGTATGTGGGCATGCACTTAGTAGTCACAGCAGAGAAAATATGAATGTACAAGTATCATGTTCTGAGAGATGCCTGTGTTCTGAGTCAGAGGTTTCTCTGGGGATTTCCAATAGAGAAGAGATTAGCTTCAAATGGGTACCAGCACTTTACACCAAGTGAGCAACAGATTAGAGAAAGGATCTTGTTGAATTCCAGGAATTTTAGGAAGGCCACTGTGGCTACTCAGGGAGGAGTTGGGGCAGTTTTATAGAATGAGCCGGACACCTCCCCATTTTCTGCTAAGCCTTACATATTTCTTTTAGCTGTTCCACTGAGAACAGAACCTGGACTACAGGAACACGGAATAAAAGCGAAGCAAGCCTTGGATATCTAGATGAGTGGTGTGTGTGTGTGTATATCAGTAATGAAATGCAATGGATGGTTTAAAGAGATGTCAAGAAGGCAAGGGCAGGTGAAGTTTGGCCGTATATTGAAAGCAGAGAGGAAATCCATGATGGTAAGGATGAGCTATAATTTTTTCTCAAGTAATAGAAAATTCCATGTTCTAATCTGGAAAGGTGCAACCTGAGAAGTATTAGTTCAAGGCATTTATCGTAAAGATGGAATTTCATGCAAAAATCAAAGTAAATGATTCTGAGAGAAAGAATAGGCTAAGAGGAGAAGGAGGCCCAAGACTGAGGCTTTGAGTGTTCCAACCTCAAATGTTGAATTAGACAAGTTCTCATAAGGAAGTGAGTCTGAAGGATGTGCTATCCAACAGGCTAAAGGGAAACTATTAGACACCACAGAAATTGGATGTGAATTGGAATTAGGAGCATGGAGGGCATTCATAACCCTCAGAGGAGTAGTTTTAACATTATATTTTATGTTATATAGTATATTTACAAAAGATATAAACACAATAGCAGACTTGGCCAAGAGAAGGTATGCGATAGACCCAAGTACACATTCTTCTGTTTTCCTGCATGAATGTTGAAGAACACAACTGGACAGCTGAATGGCTCAACTAGTGCAGATTTTCCTTTATGTCCACTTTCTATTTCCACATCATTAGACAGTCAGATAAAGTGGGAATGAAGATACTGCAATCCTGGAGTAAGGAGTGGTAGACTTTTCATTCTGGAAAAAGGCATAGAAAACATGGTGAAATTGTTGCCCACCTCTGCTGACTCTTCAACATTTATCAAAAATCCATATTTAGCTTCCATCTAGACCAGTCATTCACAAGCCTGGAAGACCATTGTAATGACTGATGGAGATTTAAACGAGATACCCCTAAGATGTACCTTTGAATTTCATACTTCAACAGGCATGTGCTTGGTCTGGGAACTATCCAGCTGTAAACTCTAGAGGTAATTTTGATTATAATTCTTGGTTTTATTCCTACCATAAAGCTTCCTGAAAATTAAAAAATACATATCTTGATTTTACATTTTTTATTGTTTTGTAAAATATGAAAGCCAGGGTGAACATATCCTTCACAATATATCAAGAAATATGAAAACATCTCCCATTATCCCCATCATTAGGGAAGCAAGTCCTGGGAAGTAAGCAACAATTGACATACATGAGACACTTGGTTTGCAAAGCTCAGGACATCTTTGGAGAGATGTTGGGAGACTACTTAACAGTAACTACCATTTCACAGATGAATATCTGAGTGCCTGAGTTAACTCACAACCATCTGATGTTTTGCCTCTGTGATGAGCTCATTAGGGAAACCTGAGCACCATGTAGACGTTTGAAATGGAGACACTGAGACATACACACATAGGAAATGATGGGGAAAACTTACACTTCCGGTCTTTAAATGAGCCTGAAATCTCAGTTCTGAGGAGAAAGATCTCTATTTATAAGGCTCATCAAAGTGATGATACTAAGCTACTGGGACACAGTGAATAAAACGAAGACCACTGGATATTGCGCTAACTTACCACCAGGTGGCATTAAGATGCTGGGTTGGAACTCAGCTTTGGTCATCTTCAAAACAACCTTTTCTTTTCTTTTCTTTTCTTTTCTTTTCTTTTCTTTTCTTTTCTTTTCTTTTCTTTT
>JADRCH010000146.1:3425627-3442536 GCA_019843965.1 Rhynchomys soricoides
TTCTTTTCTTTTCTTTTCTTTTCTTTTCTTTTCTTTTCTTTTCTTTTTTCTCTCCTCTCCTCTCCTCTCCTCTCCTTCCCTTCCTTTCTTCCTTCCTTCCCTCCTTCCTTCCTTCCCTCCTTCCTTCCTTCCTTCCTTCCTTCCTTCCTTCCTTCCTTCCTTCCTTTCTCTATTATCTCTGACTGTCCTGAAACTTACTTTGTTGACCAGGCTGGACCTCACAGAGATCTACCTGCCTCTGCCATGGAAGTGTTGAGATGAAAGCTACACAGCACATGGCCATTTCAACACTAACTTTTAAGTCAATGATTCACTCTAGAGGAAGAGTAAGATTTTTTTCTTCTCTCTCTAAAAAAGTAATGTTACAAAATTGTTGTTTTCTGAATCAGTAATCAAAGAGTTGCAGGAAAAAAGTGTATTTTGATTCTGTCTCAGTCTATTAATTAAATTGGTTATACAATAATTGTGGTGTTTGTGCACATTCAAATTATTCTAAATTAATATTTCTAATTCTAAGTAATCATTAACTTCAACCTAGATTTATTACAGATTTTGTACTTTTAAAAACTGGTGTGTGTATGTGTGTGTGTGTCTGTGTTTCAAAAAAGCTTCAAGATCTATACACAGAGAAAGATATTTAGAAATGGACTAAGCCCTTGGCTTCCAGTAAAGGTTTACAACTTCTAAAAGAAGAGGAACATTCTGGGTAGGTAGCATCATTTTTACATAAGTGAAATTTAGTTTGTCTGTGCTATAACAGAATGCCTTAGCTTGGTTATTTATAAGAAACATAAAATTGCTTTCTTACTTCCAGAGGTTAGGAAGATCAACATCAAGCATGTGTGAGAGCCCTCCTGCTGTGTCCTCAAATGGTGGAGGGAGACTTATCAAACACTATAGTAGTTGAATGAGAAAGGCCCCCATAGTCTCATGGTTTTCAACTTGGCTTTCCAGTGGGTGAAACTGTTTGGGAAGGATTAGGAGGTGTGAACTTGTTGGAGGAGGTGTGTCACTGGAGGCAGTCTTTGAGGTGTCAAAAGACTCATGCCATTACCAGTGTGTTCTTTGCTTTCTGTTTGAAGTTTGAGATGTATGATCTCCACTGCTATTCTCCCCAATATGCCTGCTACTTTCTATCACTCTTCCCTGCCATCATAGACTCCTAATCCTCTGAAAGCATAAGTCCAATTAAATTATCATTTATACGTTTCCCTGGACATTACATTATACTTTTACCTCAGCAACCGAACTAATCCATACTGCTTGTAACCTCTTTATAGGAGGAGGGCAAAGGACTCTCATCACCTAGCCATCCCTTACATTGCTACCTTTCAGTGCTATCATACTGATAATACCCAACATTTGGAGAGGACACATTCCAATCTCCTGAGGATTCACAGAGGCAATGGAGGAATGCCTTCTCAGTGCAGTTAGCTGTTCCTGAGCTTCTGGCCCAGATCACACTGCGTGGATCATCTCTCAGTGAAGATTGTCCTCAGGGTATTTTCTATATGAGAATCAGGGAGTGCAGAAGCTCAACCATAACCAATTTCTCAAAAAGGTCACAGTAGCTGATGTGCAAAATAAAGTGGGAAAAAGCTAATAGTCCTTAGGTTTCAGTATCTTTTCAAGAAAGTTTTACTTTAAGATTTCATTTTCTATTACAATAATGCAATATTATCTATCTATCTATCTATCTATCTGTCTTTGTGTGTATTTTTTCCTCTGTGCAGAAGTACACACACACACACACACACACACACACACACACACACACACACGTGAGTGCAGGTAATACATATGTGTGTGTACATTTGGCCAGAAGACAACATCAGCTGTTTTTCCTTCATCACAGTGCATTTTTTTCTTTTTTTGGCAGAATTTCATACTTACCTGGAACTTCCCAGGTAGATTTTGTTAGTGCAGATTCTGATGATCAAGTACTTTACTGAGACATACCCGAACCTAAGGGTAAGAGGATTTTTAAAGAAATGTCATTATACCTGTAATCTTATCACAATACTTGGCAATGAGAGGTAATGAGCTTCAGGTTGTGCTGGGAGGCTATCAGAGGCACACGGAAGGATAATGCTCTGTACAGAGCAAGGGTTCTACCAGTGAGATATGAGCTGGCCACAGCCCTCTTTTTACTTTTTAGCTCAAGAAAGGGTCTCACTACTGTTCCCAGGTTCACATTGGACTCACTTTACAGCTCAGGCCGGGAACTTGTGATCCTTCTGCTTTAGCCTCTCGTGTCTCAAATTATAGGCCTATGTCACTAGGCCTGTCTGCATTAGATTTTTACAGCAGGGAAAATTGTTCAGAAATTAAATGACCATACTCAGAGAGGAGTGCCTCTTTTTTGTGTGTTTAGACAGCAGGTGAGCATTAGGTAGGCATATTGTAAAGTTACTCTAGTACTTGCCTCACAATGATGTTTATGTTATGATTTATTAAATCTAAAACATTATATGGGTTATCTTTCTTTCAAATTGTTGGTCAGTGAGGTTTCATAGTTTCAAATATTACAGAGTATTACCATTGTTTGCAGTTACTCCCTAGAATTTGATGGTAAGCCCCCACTGCTGAAGACACCAGATTTTGAATCACAGGACATGGAGAAATCAAACTGATACTGATCTGAAAGCTTCTTCACTGTTGGTGAGAATCCACAATTCTATAAGGTTTTATTTATGCAACAAAGGGAGAAAAACCATTCACAGTCTTACTCAGCTGTGAACCCTATAACAATTGTCCTGCCATGATCCACACACTAGTGTCATAATGGCATGGATGTTATATATGTAACCAACTACTTTCTGCTTATATTTAAAGTCTGATCCAGGCGGTATAACTTATGTCCAGTGCCATTATATGGGCCAGAAACGTAAGGCTGGCTAGGCACTAGAGAAGAACCTAGTACTATTATTCTGCTAAATGGACAAAGTAATAAACTGAACCCTAAGTTCATAACTTTATATCTATAGATTAGTGCATCTCTCAACCCTCATCAGAGAAGCTTCTTATTGCAGTAGATGTCTATTAATAGAGAGACTCACAATCAGTCTACATGCAAAGGACAAAAGAGACTATGTAGTGGTAATTTCTAAATGGTATATCCACCTCACACACCCTCCTCACAAGGCTCAGGAATCATAGCATAAGAGGGGGAAGAACGATTGTAAGAGAATGAGTGATGCTTACAGTGAATAGTATTTGGCATTTATGACTATGAATTTATATACATGGACTCAAAGTGGTTGGTAATGCATGGGCAAAATCTATAGAAGATAATAATCTAAACCCAAACCGGCCAAAATCCCACCATTGATGAGGAAGGAACTCATGAAGTCCCAACAATATCTGAAGCACTATTGGCAATTGCTAAAGCAGAGTCAGTTTTATTCCGGGATTCAGGCTCTAAGAAGCTACCCATAATACAGTAGATGATCATGCCCATGCACATACAGGCAGAGCTAAAGCATACATAGACTCAGTAAGTATTTGTTTTTAAATTGATGTTGGGCTGTGTTCCAGCCATCCCCTAACCCCACCCACATCCAGAAACAGCTTGACTCCCAAGAGTTCTGACATAGCCAGGATCACAGATCAGGCTCTCCAGACCACTTCCAATTCCCAGAGACAGCCTGTCGCAATGAGGCCTAACATAACCAGGCTCATAAGAAGGACAGGCTCCAGTCAGAGACAGCAAGGCCAGTTAGCAACAGAAATAACCTGATGGTGAGAGGCAAGTGTAAGAACATAAGCAACAAAAACCAATGCCACTTGGCAACATCAGAACCCAGTTCTTCCACCACAGCAAGTCCTGGATACTCTAACACACCTGAAAAGTAAGATTTTAATCTAAAATTCAATCTCATCAAGATGATAGAGAACAGAAGTAACTCCCTTAAAGAAATATAGGAGAACATAGGTAAATAGGTAGAAGCCCTTAAAAAGGAAACATATAAATCCCTTAAAGAAATACAGGAAAACAGGTAAGGACTTGAACAAAAGCATTCAGGATCTAAGGTGGAAATAGAAACAATAAAGAAATCACAAAGGGGGACAACCTTAGAGATGGAAACCTGGGAAAGAGACCAGGAGTCACAGATGTGAGCATCACCAACAAAATGAAAGAGATAGAAGAGAGAATCTCAGGCATAGAAGATACCGTAGAAAACATTGACATAACAGTTAAAGAAGCTACAAAGCACAAAAAGCTCCTAACCCGGAACATCCAAGTAATTGAGGACACAGTAAAAGACCAAATCTAAGAATAATGGGTATAAAAGAGACGAAAGACTCCCAATTCAAAGGGCCAGTAAACATCTTCAAAATCATTGAAGAAAACTTCTGTAACCTAAAGAAAGAGATGCCCATAAATGTACAAAAAGCCTACAAAATGCCAAATAAATTATACCAGAAAAGAAAGGCCTCCCATCACATTATAATCAAAACACCAAATGCACACAACAAAGAAACAGTATTAAAAACAGTAAGGGGAAAGGTCAAGAAACATATAAAGGCAGACCTATTAGAATTATATCAGACTTCTCAACAGAGACTCTAAAGCCAGAAGATCTTAGGCATATGTCATACAGACCCTAAGAGAACACAAATACCAGCCCAGGCTATCATACCTAGCAAAACTTTCAATTACCATAGGTGGAGAAACCAAGATATTCTATGACAAAAGCAAATTTAAAAAAATATTCACTGAACTAGCTCTACAGAGGATAATAGAAGGAAAACTCCACAACAAGGAGGGAAACTACACCCAAGAAAAAGCAAGAAATTAATCTTCTTACAACAAACCCAAAAGAAGAGAACCACACAAATATAATTCAACCTCTAACAACAAAAATAACAGGAAGCAACAATCATTGGTTCTTAATATCTCTGAACATCAACAAACTCAATTACCCAATAAAAAGAAATAGGCTAAAGGCTAACAGACTGGATACATAAACAGGACCCAACATTTTGTTGCATAAAGGAAACACATTTCAGTGACAAAGACAGACACTACCTCAGTGTAAAAGTCTGGAGAATAATTTTCCAAGCAAATAGTCTGAAGAGACAAGCTGAAGTAGCCATTCTAACATCCAATAAAAGAGACTTCCAACCAATAATTATCAAAAATGAAGGGAAAGGACACTTCATACTCATCAAAGGAAAAATCCACCAAAATGAACACTCAATTCTGAACATCAATGCCCCAAATCCAAGGGCACCCACATTTTTAAAAGAAGCATTACTAAAGCTCAAAGCATACATTGAAGCTCACACAATAATAGTGGGTGACTTCAAAACCCCACTCTCACCATTGGACAGATCATGGAAACAGAAACTGAACAGAGACACAGTGAAACTAACAGAAGTTATTAATGGAATAGATTTAAACAGATATCTACAGAACATTTCTTCCTAAAACAAAAGAATGTACCTTCTTCTCAGTACTTCATGGTACCTTCTCCAAAACTGATAATATAATTGGAAACAAAACAAACCTCAACATATAAAAAGGAGTCTGGATAAATCCCATGCATTCTTATCAGACCACCATGGACTAAGGCTTGTCTTCAATAACAAGAACAGAAAGCCCACATACTCACACAGGAGAAAGCTGAACAAATCTCTACTCAGTGATAACTTGGTCAGGGAAGAAACAAACAAAGAAATTAAAGATATTTTAGAATTTAATGAAAATGAAGGCACAGCACACCCAAACATATGGGACACAATGAAAGCAATGCTAAGAGAAAAACTCATAGCTCTAAGTGCCTTTGTAAAGAAATTGTAGCGATCCCACACTAGCAGCTTAGAAGCTCATCTGAAATCTCTAGAACAATAAGAAGCAAATACACTGAAGAGGACTGGATGGCAAGAAATAATCAAACTCAGGGATGAAATCAACCAAGGAGAAACAAAGAGAACAATACAAAGAACCAACAAAACTAAGAGCTGGTTCTTTGAGAAAATCAACAAGGCAGATAAACCCTTAGCCATACTAACTAGAGTACAAAGAGACAGTGTCCAAATTTAAAAAATCAGAAAAGAAAAGAAGACCTAACACAAACAGAGGAAATTAAAAAAAAATCAACAGGTCCTACTATAAAAGCCTGTACTCAACAAAACTGGAAAATTCAGATCAAATGGATGATTTTCTAGACAGATACCAGGTACCAAAGTTAAATCAGGACCAGATAAACCATTTAAGCAATTCCATAATCTTAAGGAAGTAGACACAGTCAAAAAAAAAAGTTTCCCTTTTTTTTTTTTAAATAAAAGCCTGAGACCTAATACCAACACTTCTCAAACTATTCTACAAAATAGAAACAGAAGGAACTCTACCTAATTTATTCTATGAAGTGACAGTAACACTGATACCTAAACTGCAAAAAGACCCAACAAAGAATGAGAACTTCAGACCAGTTTCTCTTAAGAACATGGATAAAAAATACTCAATAAAATTTTCACAAACCAAAACCAAGAACACATCAAAAGAATCATTTACCGTGATCAAGTAGGCTTCATCCTAGGGATGCAGGGATGGTTCAATATATGGACATCCATCACCATAATTTACCATATAAACAAACTGAAAGAGAAAAAATACATGACCATCTCATTAGTTGCTGAAAAAGTCTTTGACAAAATGCAATAACCCTTCATGTTAAAAGTCCTGGAAAGACCAGGAATTCACAGCCCATACCTAAACATAGTAAAAGTAATATACAACAAACCAATAGCCAAAATCAAATTAAATGGAGAGAAACTTGAAGCAATCCCACTAAAATCAGGGACAAGGACAAGGCTGCACAATTTCTCCCTATTTATTCAACACAGTACTCAAAGTTCTAGCCAGAGTAATTAGACAACAAAATGAGGTCAAAGAGACACAAATTGGAAAGGAAGAAATCAAGATATCACTATTTGCAGATGATATAATAGTATACATAAGTGACCCCAAAATTTCTACCAGAGAACTCCTATGGCTAATAAACAACTTTAGCAAAGTGGCTGATATAAAAATTAACTCAAACAAATCAGTAACCTTCCTCTACACAAAGTATAAATGGGCTGAGAAAGAAATTAGGGAAACAACACCCTTCACAATAGTCACAAACAATATAAAATATCTCGTTGTGACTGTAACTAAGCAAGTGAAAGATCTGTATGGCAAGAACTACAAGCCTCTGAAGAAAGAAATCAAAGAAGACCTCAGAAGACGTAAGATCTCCTATGCTCATAGATCAGCAGAATTAACATAATAAAAATGGCTATCTTACTAACAGCAATCTACAGATTCAATGGAATCCCCATCAAAATTCCAACTCAACTCTTCACAGAGATAGAATGACCAATTCTCAAATTCATCTGGAATAACAAAATACCCAGGATAGCAAAAACAGTTTTCAACAAATAAGAGAAATTCTGGGGGAATCACCTTCTCTGACCTCAAGCTGTATTACAGAACAATAATGATAAAAACCACACGGTATTGGTACAGAGACTGACAGGTAGATCAGTGGAATAGAATTGAAGGCCCAGAAATGAACCCACATACCTATGGTCAATTGATCTTTGACAAAGAAGCCAAAACCATCCAGTGGAAAAAAGACAGCATTTTCAACAAATGGTGCTGGTTCAACTGGTGGTTGGCATGTAGAAAAATGCAAATTGATCTGTTCTTATCTCCTTGTAGAAAGTTCAAGTCTAAGTGGATCAAGGACCTCCACATAAAACCAAATATGGTGAAAAAGAGGGAAAGAGTCTTGAACACATTAGCACAGGGGAACATTTCCTGAACAGAACACCAATGGCTCAGGCTCTAAGATTAACAATTGACAAATAGGATATCATAACATTGAAAAGCCTCTGTAAGCCAAAGGACACTGTCAGTAGGTTGATGAAACCATCAACCTACAGATTGGGAAAAGATCTTTACTAACCTACATCTGATAGAGGGCTAATATCCAAATTTTACAACAGACTCAAGAAGTTAGACTCCAGAGAACCAAATAACCCTAATAAGATATGGAGAACAGAGCTAAACAAAGAATTCTAAGCTAAACTAAGGAATCTTGAATGTCTGAGAAACATCTAAAGAAATATCCAACACCCTTAGTCATCAGGGAGAAGCAAATCAAAACAACCCTGAGATTCCACCTCACATCAATCAGAATAGCTAAGAACAAAAACTCAGGTGACAGCAGATGCTGGCAAGGATGTGGAGAAAGGGGAACACTCCTTCATTGCTGGCGGAACTGCAAGCTGGAAAAACCACTTTGAAAACAATCTGGCGGTTCCTCAGAAAACTGGAAATAGTTTTACCTGAAGATCCAGCTCTACCACTCCTGGGCATATACCCAAAAGATGCTCCAACATATAATAAGGACACATGCTCCACTATGTTTATAGCAGCCTTGTTTTCTAATAGCCTGAAGCTGCAAACAGCCCAGATGTCCCTCAACACAAAAAAGGTTGTACATTTACACAATGGAGTATTACTCAGCTATTAGAAACAATGACTTTATGAAATTATCATCCTGAGTAACACACATGGTATACACTCATTGATAAGTGGATATTAGATCAAAAGCTCAGGATATCCACTATACAACTCACAGATCATATGAAGCTTAACAAGAAAAAAGACCAAAATGTGGATGCTTCAATCCTACTTAGAAGGGGGAACAAAATAATGAAGGGCAGTAGAGAGAGGGAGGGACCTGAGAGGGAGAGAGGAGGAGGAGGAGGGAAAAGGGAGGAGGATCAGGTATGGAAAGAGACCAGAGAGAAGTCTAGAGGGCCAGGAGAATGAATAGAAATATACAGTCGGGGCGGTGGAGGGAGATGGGGGAACCACTAGAAAGTCCCAGACACCAGGGATGCAAGAGGTTCCCAGGACCCAAAAGGGCTGACACTAGTCGAAATACCCAACAAAGGGGGAGAGAGAACCCGTAGAGACTATCTCCAGTAGATAGGCATGGCCCCCAGTTGAGGGATGGGGCCACCCACCCATCTCAAAATTTTTAACCCTGAATTGGTTCCTGTCTAAAAGAAACACAGGGACAAAAAATGGAGCAAAGACTGAAGGAAAGGCCATGCAGGGACCACCCCACTTATCTATCTGCAGACACCAAACCCAGACACTATTACTGATGCCAAGAAGTGCTTGCTGACAGGAGCCCGGTATAGCTGACCCCTGAGAGGCTCTGCCAGCCCCTGACTAATACAGATGTGGATGCTTGCAGCCAATCATTGGACTGAGCCCAGGGACCCCAATGGAGGAGTTAGGTGAAGCAGTGAAGGAGCTGAAGGGGGTTGCAACCCCATAGGAAAAACAATATCAACTAATTGGACCCCCTAGGGCTCCCATGGACTAAAGCACCAATTAATGAGTATACGTGGATGGGTCTATGCCTCCAACTACATATGTAGCAGAAGATTGCCTTATCTGGCATCCATGGGAGGAAAGGCCCTTGGTCCTGTGGAGGCTTGACACCCCATTGTAGGGGGATGCTAGAAGGGTGAGGCAGAAGTGGGGGTGTGGAGGAGCACCCTCTTAGTGGCAAAGGGGAGGGGATTGGGATGGGGGGTTGTGGAGATGAGACGGGGAAGGAGGACAACATTTGAAATGTAAATAAATTAAAAAAATGAAGTTGGGAAAGAAAATGGTGGAAGATGTAGGAGGGTAGGTAAGACATTAGAAGGGAGGGGTTGGAGATGGATTCCATCAAAACTAGTTATATGTATGTACGAGCATTAATTAAAATCCTTTTAAATTTTTTGGTTCAGCCCAAATTCTAAAATCAGATGGATTTTGAATCAAATACATGGGTTTGTGTTTGATTACTTTTGAACAATTACTGAAAAACTTTTTTCTAACCCTCTATTTATTTGTAAAAAGTAGCTACAAAGAGACTTAAAAAGTCAATGAATCTAAAGCACACATTGCTGTTCCAGATGGAAAAATGTCCAGATGAACTAGATGTTAGCTACTTTCCAGGTCCCTTCAAGATCTGAGATTATACACAGCTGTGAGTTTTTCAGCCATACTAACCCAACTCGGGATTCCTGGAGACTGAGGCATTGTGCCCATGAGAGGGGTTGGTTTCCTTCACTTGGCTGAGCTCTTGCTGTGATGGTGATGGAGAAGGTTTGTTCCTGGGTACTTATCTTCAGGGCTGGATCAAGGAGAATGAACTTGGGGATTAGCCTGTCTCCCTTTTGCATTTGGCACCACATTAAATACATATCTGATCTTCCAGAAATAATGCACGCTGGAGAATGGGCTTGGCTTTCCCGTTGATGGCAGCAGGGACTTTGATGTTTATTCTATGAAATTCCTGGAAGAAAATAGGGAAAGCAATTCAGTCCCGTGGACACAATGAAGCTTTTCAGTTTTCCTGCAGTTTTTCTTAAAATGTGGCTGGCAGCTTAGCTGGTTAAAGAATGCCTGTTTAGATGCTCAATAACTCTCAGCAAAGGGCCATGACTTTCTGAAGGTGTAGTCTCAACGTTGCAGTTAGAGAGGCAGGCATGACTCAGCTTCCGGTCACATCAGCACATGTTAACACTTGTAGCTCCCTGTGCAGTTACTTTCTCAGGGTTTTGCTAACTCCTTAGCTTTTGCCAGAAGTTTATCTTGATTTTTTTCTTTCTGTTCTCAGGTAACACTGCTGCACAGGTCAGCAGAGAGCACTACTGAATGTAGCAAAGAGGCTTCCTAAGAGGGTTTTTACTTCCACCTCACACCAGGGATGTGTTGTCTTTGCATAACAAACTGGGAAGAGTTTGTGAGAATGTAGATCCACTCTGAGTACTGAGATGAGCTCTAAAACTAAGCTCATTTCTACTCTGCCTCTTTCTTTCTGCTTTACCTCTTCTCCCTGACTACTAGGATTTCATACTAAGCACAATTCTTCCAGAAACTTGAGACTAGAGTGAGGCCTTAGTCATTATTCTCAATCTCATAGTGCCACCTTTTGGAGCACATTCTCAATTATTTCCTCAAAGGGAATTCCAGACAGCTAGTTCCTGGGGTGAATTTTACAATTGCACTTCCTTGGTTATGGCTTGACATAATTTCCCTAGAGAGTTCAGGCTTAGGGTATGATAATATACCTTGAATCTGCAGAGCATTAAAGGGAAGGATATTGTCAGATATACGATCTAACCACGGACACAGGCCAGACACAGTCCTTACTGAAGGAGAAGGCCTGCTTGTCCTGGTCCACCTTTCTCTAGTTTGCTTCTGCTGTGATCTATCAATGCCTTCCTTCCTTCCTTGTGCACAATGCTCGGTTAATATCTTTCTTTAGCCTTGCAGACAGGAGCTCACTTATGGCCATATATTACAGGTGACAACAGTGTCTTTTCAGAGCACAGACAGGAACGCCACAGAGGGGCTTCATGCTCTTTTTCAAGACAGCTTCACTGACAAATTTCCCCCAGTGTGGAGTGGGCTGGAGGGCCTACTTAATAGATGGGGTCAACTTTGATTGTTTGTTTCATTGATGATTTGAAATATATTTCTGGCATTAACTAAAAGCAGATGACTGAAATATAAAAAGAAAAACCTATCTAGGCTGAACTATTGGAGGGAACATTGAAATGGCTGGGAATAAGGAGATAAGGGCTTTGTGATTGGAAGAATATGCTTGGAGGGAAGATCTTATGAATGGTCTCCAGTCATGCTTACTATATGCCAGGGCTTCTGAATTCAAGTTCGGCCTCATGATGTGACTGCGTCTACACTGTCCTGCAGCAAGTTCATTCACTAGTGCACCACTTGCTAGTGATATGTTTCTGGCTGTGGTGAGTAGAAACTACTGATATATGTTGTCCATTTTGCTTTTAACCAAAAATACTGGTCTGCTAGAAGCTCAGTCTAGCTAGAAACATTGTTAGAGAGACCCTGTTTTACTCTGATGCCTATGAGGTAAACAGCGGACAGAAGCTCTAATATGGTTTTCGGGTTGGATTTTAAGGAAGATGATAGAATGATTCCTTTGGGTCAAATTTTATTTATCCATAAAAGCTATTCACTTCTTCCAATAGTATCGCTCCACACCCTGAATCTCTTTATCTCCTTTACCTTAAGACAGAATGCTGTGGGATAAAGGTGAAAAAAATCCAAAATCACAGCATGCTGGTCTTGATATTCTGTTCTTAGTAAGTTCTCAAGACTTTGCACATACCTATGAAGGGGCACATGGCAGAAGCATCCCTCAGTCAACAGCCTAGTCCAGGATGCTGTGAGTATGTAGCCACTATCCCATCCATGGTGGTTTCTCGTTCTTCTGCTCTGTCACTATAGTTATGCAGCTTAAGATAATTTTGAACGTGTTGCGTTCCTATTTTTCAAATGCCTGCATCCCTTTCTAAACACCCAAGAAGGTTCTGAACTCTTCTTCTGGATAAATTATGGTGGCAGGCTAGCTGCGCCCCCTCCTTCTAGTCTCCTCACCACCCTCTCCTGCCAGTTGCATTGCAGTTTGCTTGAATTTATCCAGTGTTAATTCTTTCGGAATTACACCTCCTTCAGTTTTTGCCTATGCAACTTCTCTATATCACTCAAGATTCAATATAAAAATTTTCAGTCTTTATGCAATGCAGTGATTCAACATGGAGTCAGTCCCAACTTCCTGTGAAGTTTTATATAATTTTATTGGCTATTTTTATTATCGTCTCTACCATAATTTGTATTAATTTTTTTACTTATATAAATCTCACATTGATCTTAACTGACTTGAAGACAGAAACCTTATTGACTTCATTTCATTTGATAAAAGCAAAAATAGGCAGCCATACTTAATGTGTAATATATCATGAGGGCTCCTTAAATATTTGATAACTGAACAAATAAGTAATTGGAGTAGAACTAGACATATCTGGTTGGTAGATCCTGTTAGGTCTACAAACCTCTATTGTGAGGTTTTGGGCAGTTCAGCTCCCAGGTCCTGGACTTCTAGCATGCTCAGTGAGTATAATACAGTAAATGATGCCTAAAGTCTCTTCAGATTGATTAATTGCGTAGTTTGATTTTTTTTTTCTGTTTTGTTTCTCTGTGTCCTGCATCCATGCATGGGAATCTTAATTATTTATCATGGCAGTGATAGAAAGTGAGGCTTAGTATGTGATGTTTGAGGTGTGGGATGGGGTTCCCATCACTGGGTTAGTGCCTTTCTCATAGAAATGTGTTTTTATGCAGTGAAAGTTCAGCCCCTATATCTCTGTGTTGTATGTGACTGCTGGTATATTAGATGCCAGTACAGGGTCTTGAATTTCCCAACCCATCAGAACCATAAACCAAAGTAATTTTATGTTGTTTCTATGACTTAACCCATTTCAGGTATTCTGTTAGAGAGAAAAACAAACAAAACAACAACAACAACAACAGCAAAAACCAAAAAATTCTTGCATACCTTTTGCCAAGGCAAGCTCCATGGGAATGTTCTAATCCATAAGTTTCCATAGATTAGTCATTTAAAAATCTTCTAGATGTGGAAATTCAGGATTATTGAAGATATTAACAAAGTGAGATTAAGTGATGGCTGGAATTTTTAGAGAGGTATCTATAATCTTCTGACCACTTTGGGCAGAACAAAATATTAGATGCCCATTGCCTTTGACCTGAAGTTGGTTAGTAGAAACAAGAGCGTTCAAGTGCATATGCTGACACCAGAATGCATGAGTCAACTCTTTTCTACAAACCGTTCATATTCAGTGTCAGACTGAATCTTATTGAAAGTAAGCACACACTTTTCAAAGAAATAAACAGAACATTTCCTTAGACAATCTAACCAGAGGTTCACAAGGGCAGTAAGTGCCCAACCAAACTTCCAGCTGTTGTCACTTTGTCCTTATCTCTACTCACTGCACGTAGTTGGAAGGGACAAGAAGTTCAGGAAAGAGAAGGGAGTAATCCTTAGCATACTAAAGCTTTACTCAACAGTCTTCAATTGTAACTGGCGTGTCAAACATTGCATGGCATGTCCAGGATGAGCTGAGGACCACAACACTGAAACTTATTTTGAGCCAATTACTTTTTACTCTTTCTGTTATGCCAAACAATCACTATTTCCTCTTTAGATAATTTTAAGAACTCTTGAAGTTTGGTTACACTGTGTTCCCTCATGTAGATTCTGTTTTACTCGGAGTTCTGAGAGGGTTTTTCCTAATGTGTACATCTTATCACATTCTCTCATATGTGTAACCATCTTTACAGTTTCCAAAGACACTTCCGCTCCATGTCTAAGTGCTTTGTGTAGCTGGGCCAGCCAAAAAAGCTTTAGCTTTGTCAAAATACCAGGTCTTATATGCTTGCCATGTGTGCCCTTTGTGTTTTGTCTCAGGATGTTCATCCTCTAACATTTGGACTTCCAGTTACACTGGTGACTTCTTGCCATGTAGGTGTTAGGTCCGATCTCCTAGAGAGACATCTTGGTCCTTACCAAAAACAAACAAACAAAGAAACAAAGATCAAGCAAACAAAAACTTTCCTGTTAGAGTCATTTGATTTTGAAGTTACCCCATTGCTTCTACTTCTTAATATGTGCCAGCATTTAAACTATTGTGTTTCTGGATTAATAACTTACAAGTCCTCTGGTTCTCTCCGTACCTCAGACAACTGCTGAAAGAGGAAAATTGTCCCTGTCAAATGTTTTATTCTACTCTTTCAGAAATGGTCACCCTGTCAGAGAGCCTCAGTAGACATTTATTAATTAACCCAGTAATGAGGCTTTTCTGTTATTAGATAAACATTAAGGAAAGACCAATTCCCAACTGATTAATAAGCACCCAGGATTACTCCAAACAAGAAAAGGCTTTCTTGTTTATAAGAGGAGCTTCTTTGCATAGCTCAAAATTAAACATATGTGAAGCTCTTTGACATGGTCTGTTTTTCTTCTTTGACAAGAAATATTTATGAGGATGGTCAAGTCATAAACTGATGGGCCATCAGAGAGAAGCTTGGTACCACACACGAAAGCAGAGGGATAGGGAGAATTCTTAAACACAGACTTTTCCCTTTTTTGGTTGTTTTCTTTATTTTTGATTACCAATTTATCTTTTCTATGGCTGAGGTGATGTCACTGTTCATCTTGCAGTAAGAGCCAGCAGAGACTAGTAGGAGTTAGTTGGGCCAGTGTCATGTGTCATCAACACATGGCCAAGCTGTGCTGTTCACAGAAGGAGCTTTTAGGCAGAACTTCACATGAAAGAAGTAAAAAGAATTTAACACTTTTTGAAGTTAAATCAAGGAAACTGTAAAATCCAGAGGACCCTGTATCATTAGATATTGCAAAACAGAAAGATTCCAAGCATTGAAATTCAGACTTTATACAAAATTAGCTACAAATTCTTAACCACTCTTATAACAGATCAGATTGTCAACAATTTCCCTTGGAAACTTACTTTAAAAGTATGCAGTACCACTCAGAATTACTGACATATTGCTCTAAAGCATGACAAAGGCAACACCAGGAAGAAATGATGTGGTGATCTTTTTATTTCTTCGGACCCTTGACAGAGTTGACTTACTGTAAAACAGCACATCACACCATTTCTACTTCCTCCCTTCAGAAACCACTTTATTTTACCCAAAACCCTTGGGAAAGATGATGTCAAATACTTTGTGTATCTTCTATGAAGCTTGGCATGAGAAACAATGATTAAGGAAGAAGAGCAGGCACACTCAGAGGAGTGGAGAGTGCAATCCAATAGGCCTGAAAGAGGGAGTAGTGGAGAGATGGAGCCATGCCTTCCAAGAGCTTCTGGAATCAGGATTTGACCTAGTCATTTTCAACCACTCAGCTGCACAGAGTACACCAAAAAGAAGTAAGTTATGGGGAGGAGAAGGGGAAGAAGAGAAGAATAGCAAAAGAAGGTAGCAAAGTGAAGGATAAAAGAGCAGAAGAGAAGAGAGGACATTAGGGGTGGGGAAGGGAGGAGAGGGGAGGGTTGGAGAGGGGAGAGGAAGGGAGAGAAGAGAGAAGAGAGGAGAGGAGAGGAGAGGAGAGGAAAAGAGAAGAAGAGAAGAGAAGAGAAAAGAGGTAGAGACAGAAGAATGGAGAAAATGGGAACTCAGGAAACAAACTGCATGGGATATGACATGCTCAAAAGACAGGAAGGTTGCTCTGGGCTTCCTAGGCACCAGTAGGAATTCAACTGCAAATAGATTTCAATAGGGAAATTTTGAAGGTATTTTGTCCTGAGAAATTTAAGATAGGTAAAACAAAATCCTATTGTGATAAATGCTTCACTGGAAGAATGAACTCCGCAAATAGTATTTCATGTCGGTGTAACACATAAAGTATTAATTTTTATACAGCGGAAGAAACTTGTTTGCATAGCCTTGAGTGATGAAATGATCAATTTAGCAATTTGAAATTTCAATGCTAATTTTTTAAATTACAAAAGTATTTAGACTGACTTATTTAATACTATGTGTATGAGTACTTTGCCTGCAAAATTATATGAGCACCATAGGCATGCCCGGTGCCTGAGAGTTGAGAAGAGGGATTTGATCCTTTTGATTTAGAGAGACGGATGCTGGAACTAAACCTGGGTCCTCTAAAAGAACAAGTGTGAGTAACTGCTGATCTCTCCAGCTAGCTTGAGTGCCTTTAAAAATAAGATAAATGAATCGGAAGTAAGCAGCTATACAGAAGGTAGACCACAAGAAATCAAGATGATGGGAGGCTTTCACTGCTTGATGACTTTTTTCCTGATAGTTTTACTTTTCCTTTCAATATGTAATAATAGTTTACTAAGAACAAAAACAATACTATACACACACACACACACACACACACGACAGGGGATGAGAGACACACACGACGGGGGATGAGAGAGAGAGAGAGAGAGAGAGAGAGAGAGAGAGAGAGAGAGAGAG
>JADRCH010000146.1:3442546-3494334 GCA_019843965.1 Rhynchomys soricoides
GAGAGAGAGAGAGAGAGAGAGAGAGAGAGAGAGAGAGAGAGAGAGAGGCTGTTTCTAAAGGAGAGCTTTTTGTAAGATTACATTTTAAAAGAATTATTTAAACATTTTCCAGGCAATGTAGTTTGACCCTCCTAGATCCTCCTTACCACCCAACTTCATAGTCTTTCTTTCTTTTTCTCTATTAAAAGAAAGGAAACTAAAAACAAAAACAATAATAAAAAAACCCACCAAACCATCATAACAACAACAAAAAAGCACATGGAAAAAGCAAAACAAGACAAACTCAAAAGCCATGGAGTCTACTTCATATTGTTCAACTACACCTGAGCATGGGTCTGCCCTGGAATGTGGTTGATATGCCCAGTGTCATTCCATTGGGAAAAGAATGCCAACACTTATTAATTGCAAATACCTTCTCAGTTAGAGGTGGAACTTTGTGCTCACTTCAAGTATGGGGAACATTAAGGAGCTGCAGTAAATATACAGACCTGTCAGTATTGAGAATGTCATTGATCTGACTGGAACTGGTGTGTGCGTGTGTGTGTGCGTGTGCGTGTGCGTGTGTAAGTGTGTGTAGTCTTATAGTGTCCTACTACATGTACTTTAAAGCAACTTTGGAGTTCGATGTTTCTCAGTTTCTTTTGAGAGTATCTTCTTGTCAAAGAGGGAGAGAGAAATCCAGGATTCCTTATATCACTCTGAGCCTCTGACAAGGAAGACTTCTCTGTTTCCTTTCGATTGTGCTAAGATGACAGGCTTCCCTTTGCTTTGTTTGCAGGAACCAATTTCATAAATAATCTGCTCTACATGCAAGGAAAAGTTTTCTGACACTGCAGTCTGGATTTTTTCTACTTTGTTTAATTCACCTATTCTCAGTCATACTCTTTGAATTTTCTTTTTAAAAAAGGAAGCATGTGATAATTATTTAATAGTAGACAAATAGAGACTGTTCTGTTCTGATAGGTGTTTCCTGGAGGGGTTTTCAAACAATATTCAGCGTGACTAGGAAGAACTGCAGTGGAAATACTGATAGAAGCTTAGACAAGCAAAGAGCTGCCCTCAGATGTGACCATACATGGCGGACAACTAGATCCTGGACCTGAGGAAGTTCATTTGTCGGTAGTAAACCTTCACTGGAGTGGGAAATACAACTGCCTTTGGGGAGTATTGTCCTTTCCACTCTTTCCTTCCCTTTCATGTAGTTGTGTGATCTGATTTCATGGAGTACCACATTTTTATGACTATTAAAGCTAAAGGCATGTTTATGGTTTTGGTGTGTTTTAAAACACCTTTCCAGTAGGCACACAGATAAAATTTCAATTATCTAATCTAGATTGCTTTTAAACTTTCAAAAGTGTGTGAGATTAAAAAAATAGTCATGTTTCTATTTTCTGAGAATATAGAATAATGTATGTCAAGAATTGTAAATATGCTTTTAACCTTAGATCCTCAAATCCTGCTATAGAAAATTAGTATTTTCAAAAGATGCTCAAGGCACATTAGCTGTATTTGGTTAGGTTTGTTTATAATTGGAAAACAAAGGCTGAAATTGAAATCAATTATGAAAGGGTCAGTGACATAAACAGTGTGATGCATCAGTTTGCAATATTATACAATTACCAGAAATAATCATTGCAAATGTGTTTACTGAGACAACAATGTCTGAGTTCTTAAAGTAGGCAACAATGTCATTGCAATATAGTTGTAACTTTAGAAAATGTATGATTATATATATATATATATAATCATACATTTATATATAAGATATAAAATATATATATTTTCCTCCCCAGGATCTGGCCAGAAACAGACAAACAAGCAAGCAAATGTGAGTTTTCAGTAAGTACATACACCTGAGCCCAGATAATGATACTGACCCTTTCATTCTTTTCTAAGGAGTTTACCTTTCAAATTATGCTTAGTCTACATTGCAGGGCACCCAGCGTTTTCTTCCCAAATAAGATCCTTTAAGTTTTCCCCTCTTCCTCTCTTACCTTGGGTATCATTCCATCCTGGTGAACAGTGTCAGGCCTCTGTGTTTCTGATGTCAGACCTGGCTCATCCTGGCAGGCTGGCACTGTTGCTTTGTAAGAGGGTTAAGAGGGTTAAGATTTACAGTCTGAAACCACAAGTTGCTCCTGAACAAATACTTCTTTTTGTATATATTCCCTCCCTCTGGGTTTCTTGCTCAAACCTTCTTCCTTGTGCAAGGAAAAGACAGAAGAGAAAGACCGTGTCTTTAAACATATTCACGGAAAAGAATAAATACTGAAAATATTAATACTTTCTCCCAAGTTTGATGGTTGTGACTGCCATTAGTATTCTTAGTTTTACTTTCATTTGCATTCAGGATTTTAGGACCTGAGCAGATTGCATAAAAAAAGAAATATTTCATTAAAATACCCATTTGCAAGAGAATACAAATGCCACAAAGTGTAAAATAAATAGCATTAGTTTTCAGTCTATGCCATTCCTTTTTCTACCCACAACTCCTAACATGTCACCTCTGTTACAGACATGAAAAGCCTGGAGAGAAGCAAGAAGAAAGGCTGAAGCAGACTCCTTCCTAAGGAAGTGTTGGCTAGCTCAGTGCTGCCTTTGCCTCTGTGTAGTATGCGGGAGATGTTTTCTGGCTGTTCATTCCATTTGTTCTTATATTTGTAGCAGCAAACTATAGCAGGAAGTCTAGTCAGAAGGAATGTCAATGCATGGAATCAAAGTATACCTTTCTCCAACAGTTCAAATGGCGGTCATGTGAAGCAACCGGACCCTGAAGGAGCCGTCAGGGCTCCATGCTATTGGGAGGTACTGCTCTTGTATTTGGGATTTCTTAGGGTGGGTTCTGATATCAGCAGCCCTTCTCCTGCACTACAGTGTCTACAGTCATGCTCTGGCTGGGTCTAGCTTTGTAGTCTTTTCAGGCTGATTTCTCCAACTGTAGTGTTCATACATTACTCAAAATGCATTGCCTCCAATGAGTGGGTCCTCTGGAGATGAAAGAGTTAAGGGAAACAACCGAAGTTTTGAGTTCAGGTTCTCAAAGGTGTCCCTTATCATGACCGAGGCTGAGACAGAGATGTTGGCTCTGTCTCGACTGCCCTTGCAGGCTGAACTCCACAAGATAGGAAGCTGTGAGCAAAGGAGCAATGCTTGGGAGTCACTCATTCACTGTGTTGTGAAACTGAGGCAGTGTAAATTCATCCTAAGGGCATATGTCATATTCTCTTCCCACGCATCATCTGTACCAAACTGCACAGTTGGTGTCTTCTCTGACAACTCTAGCGAGCAGTCACTAGGATGGGAGACCATCTGTGTTGAGCAATATGCCCAATGTCTACACAGAGCAGAAGGGGAGAGAAGAGTGCCTAGAAAAATGTCAATTGCCCCTGAATGTTGGTATTTAGGATCTCAGAGGAGAATGCATGCCAAGAGTTGAACAGGAGACAGATTTCTCCTAGAATGGTCTCATGGGACCAAGATTCTCCCTTGTGGATTGAACTGATGCAAGAGAATATTTAATAAACAGCTACTGTTACTGGATTAAGAAGCTGGCCCATTTCTTTCTTTCCATTAACTAGCTCTGTTTACTGGGATAAGTTACTTGGCCCATCTTACTCTCTTGTGCATTAATTGGCTGTATGTTCCTTGTATAAAGTATTCAGTATTTATTTGTGTAGCTAACATGCCCCGGGGATTTCTGAGAATTGTTCCCCGTCTTTTCTGTGAATTTCCCATTTCTGCTCAACACCATATGCCATGTACTCTTACAGCTATTCTGGATCCATAGTTCCAACTGGATTGTAACAGTTTTGCATTTGGAATGGGACTAAGAATTTGAGCTCAGAATAATCTGTTTTCTTGAACTGAGACATAAACTTGAAAACTCTTGGCAGTGTGATTTCCTATCATGTGTGCAAGGGTTCTAAGAAACTATTCTGTACAAAACAGAAGAATAAAGCAGATTAACGAAAAAAGAAAGAAACAAAGAAAGAACTCCAATAATTCATGTGGACTTCCTGCTTCCTGAAGTTTAGCCCCTCTCTTCTTTCTGGCTTTTGTGATAAAGTTTAGTATCTGCAGGAACTTTATTTTAAAGTTCCTTAAGTCAATGGTTCTCAACATGTGTATTTTGATCCCCAGTGTTGAATGACTCTTTCACACAGGTTGCCTAAGACCATAGGAAAACACAGATATTTATATTACAATTCATAAATGTAACAAAATTACAGTTGTGAAGTAGCAACATAAACAATATTATGGTGAGATGTCACCACAGCATGAGGAACAGTGTTAGAGGGTCACAGGAGTGGGAAGGCTGAGAACCACTGTCTTGTGCTCTTTTGTCATTTGCAACAAAAGGAAAGTTAATTCAAGATGGTAAGGCAGTTTGGTCTCTAATGTATTGTGAAATTTCTTTAATATGGTGCATTATTTAAGAGTCTTTGGTTCTTAACAAGGAAAATAAAGGACTCTTGTACAAAATCAAGGTGTTGACTTATAAGAGACAGGGTATCTCATCCTCACCTAACTATGAGTCCGTGTTTCTATTAATAATTAAGTTTTTCATTAGTGGGGAACAGACACAAAGACAAGAGATTTACTATTTTTTCCATCATGGTTGAATAGTAAAACACGTACACAATTAGCCATAAAATCTATCAACACCCAATGCTAAGTCCAGAAGAAATTTAAAAAACAGGATGTGCCTGCTCAGTCCTGGCTTTAGTAGGTGATTCTGAAGTCTCAGAGTTAGATCACATCATGTAATAAGTAAATATAAGAGATCGCATAAGAAAAACATTCAAGCAAGTGCTTCACATGGGTAAGCAGCTGGCAAGATCTGACCCTTCTGAATCCAATGCTGCCTTTGCCAGGAAAATGAGATACTGGGCTTGTGTAGTAGAAAATTAAGGCAGGCCTTCTGGCCCCAAATAGCTTAAGGTAACAGTGAGGCTAAAAATGTGAATGTGTGATCAAGTGAGAGTGTGGGCAGCTGGAGCTAGGACAGTTTTTTGGTTTTTTGTTTTTTAAATCATTTTTAAAAAATCTTTCCTTTTCCCCGTCTTATTCAATGGCACCTTGTGTGTTTTTCACCTTTTTTTGTTTTGTTACAAGGTCTTGTGTAGCTGGTTTTGAACTTGCTATATAGACAAAGATGACATTGTACTTCTGATCTTCCTGCCTCCCCCTACCTAGAGATTCTAGGGATTCACTACCTCTCCCAGTTTAGGCAGTTTAGGGACAGGACCTGGGGCTTCATGCATTCTAGGCAAGTGCTCTACCAACCAAGCCATATCGGCAGCATGCTCATCACTTCTTTTATTCATTTATTCATTCATTCATTCATTCATTCATTCATTCATTCATGTACTCACTTTACATAGAAGCTCCCTCCCTCCCCCCAGTTCTACATTCACAAACCCCTCCCCCACTACTCCTTCCTCTTCTCTCAGAGAAGCAGAAACCCTCATGTCTACAACCCACCTTGGCACATCAAGTCACTGCAGGACTAAGTGTATCCTCTTCCATTGAGGCCAGACAAGGCAGCCCAGCTAGGGGAAGAGGATCAGAGTCAAAGGTAGGCATCCGAGTTAGAGATAGCCCCTGCTCCAATTGTTAGGGTGCCCACATGAAAACCAAGCTGCACATCTGCTACATATGTGAAGGGACCTACAGCCAGCCCATGTATGTGTTTTGGTTAGTGGTTCAATCTCTGTGAACCCCCATGGGCCCAAGTTAATTGACTCTGTAGGTCTTCTTGTGGTGACCTTGACCCCTCTGGCCCTCAGTCCTTCCCCCACTCTTCCACAGGACACTCTGAGCAAGCTCCACCTAACGTTTGGCTATGGTTCTCTACATCTGCCTCCATCTACTGCTGGGTGAAGCCTCTCAGAGGACAGTGATGCTAGGCTCCTGTCTGCAAGCATAGCAGAGTATTATTAATAGTGTCAGGGGTTGGCTCTCTCCCATGGGGTGGGTCTCATGGTGGGACAGTCATTGGTTGGCCATTCCCTCAATCTCTGGAGTTAGGAGAGTCTTAATATACTTTGTGTGTGTCCTTCTAACGCGTATTCAATATCCTATGGCATTTTTACTTAACTCCTCTCACACAGTCCATTGCCTTTATTCTATGCCCCAATTCTGTCTCTTGAAGTTAGCTCTTTGAGGAGTTTACCACAGGGCAATTGCTTCCTTTTCTGAGTGTGAAATATTTGATATAGGTGTTTTTTTCAGTTAAAATGCGTGTGGTGGCTTACTAACACCTGTGTTAGCTCTGATGTTAGCTGCTCTACAAAATAAACTCCAAACCATCAATTGCTTAATCCAGGAGGGATTGAGTTTTATATAGAATATGCTCCAGGCAAGATTTCCAGCTATTCGATATATTTTCTCCACATGGAGAGACAGGGATATTGGCTCCTTCTGTCATGGACTTGTCCGTGGCTTTGAACTCTTCTGCATCCAGGTAGATGAGCTGAGCCATTCCATCTGGCCTCCAAATCACACACAGGAACCACACACCCTTTGCATCACAAGGAAGTGAGCACATGGTCTAATCCACAGGAACGATGAAAATGTAGCCCTGGCCACTGAGCCCCTTTTGAGAGGAGCTCTGAACTGGGAACTTAAATAGAGGCTTGTGCTTAGCTGTCATAGAGGCAAACTTCTTCCTTTCCTTCTTTCTTCCCTTCTCCCACATCTTTCTCCCCCTCCCTCTCTTCGGCAAAGCCCGGGCTGGCCTGGGATTTGCTTTATCGTCTATGTCACATGTACTTCTTATGTAGGTTCTTAATTTTCTATTTCTAGACAATGTTTCTCATTTTGGTAATTAAAATTCTCTACGAAGAATCACACGGTTATGCAATAGCACAATCTTTTATATAGTGCATCATTTACCTTGAAGATATTCTGTTCCTATTAAATGTGTTACAAATACTTTATAATAAATATTAAGAGTCCCTTAGAACTACTTTGATGCTAAATTCCCCTTAAGTGGCTGAATATTGCCCTCTTCTCCCATATGATGACTCCTTGAAACAAAAGCATAAGTGGAATCTTATCTTGAAGACTTGGGAAAGTACTTTATGTAACATTTGCTCCTCAGACATGTTTGGAATAATGACAAGGTTCCAAGCATGGCAAATGCTTTGGTGAATGAAATGACAATCCTTCAGTCTCTAATCATGAGGAACTTGGTCAAGACTGACAAGAAAAATCAAAAGGCTTAGGAACTTTTACACTTTGACATGACTGTGAAGAAGCACATAATAATCCACAGAATGAGCAGAGACAGCATCGAGGGCAAGCAAAATGAGGTCACTCGCTTCATTGTTTGTTCTGCTGGGAAGAGCTCAACACAGAAGCCACTCTTAATGACAACAATACCATTGTTAATTTAAGTAAGTTGTGCAGCACAATGTTTGTCCAGCATCGGCATGCAGGTCATGTGGTTTGCCTCCCCACAAAATCTCTGAGATAGGTGTTTTGATATCCTAAACCATGGAAGTTCAAAACATAGGGTTCATGCGAGAGAGTAAAACTTCAAATATTGTAACATCAAGAAATCATAGTGCTTGTCCATAAGGGATGTTGTATTAATGTATTGTGCACCTTAAATCCCTTTCAATTTTTGATAGATGAGGCAAAACCATTGGGTTGAATGCACTTCGTGTCCCAGAGTATTTCAGTAATGGATGGGCGGAGTGCATTTTATGAAGCTGCATGTAACAATTTAAACCTACGGCTAGGAAGCTATTGCCAAATTGCTTTTCTCTTGTATGTGATAACTTGTTCTCTGATTATATATTTCTTTGGTGATCTCCAAACATTCAGATTTGAATTATGGTCCTAACTGACTCGCTTTTCTGGAGACTGGCAAGAGCTCAAATTGAGGTAAAGATCTTTGCTACTTAGAGAGTTCAGAACCAAAAAGCCCTGAGTCCACCTTGGCTCTTGATCATCTTGCCAGTGAGAGATGTTGAATTTGAGCAGTGTTACAGCGACACCTGCCGGAATTTCACTAACTAGCAAGTGCAATTCCAGCAGATCAGTTCTGTGTACTCATCAAAGGGGATCCAAAATCTCACACATATGAGAAATAAAATATTTTTTTGAGGAAAAAAATTCAAACTGTTATCTCACTTTCAGTATATTAAATATGGATTTTCTTGAGGTAAGAAGACAACATTGAACATTCAATTTTACACTAATGTACAGTTAAAAAATTGTTCTTATCCACACCCAGAAGGAAAGTGGAATCATGGTAGTTTTAATGTTATCACACCAGAGTCTGTAAATCTGTGTGCATTTACACAATCATCTGAAGAACACTTTTTAAAATCGTTCTTCTTTTTTGGCTCAAAAATAAATGTCAAATTCTCAGTTCATTGAGGCTTCCGGGGAGAACGCTCGCTTTAAGGATCCATTCAGAATCTGCTTTCTACTTCTTTGTCTCTCTCCTTTCTCCTCTTCTCTTCAAGATCCTTCTATTCTGTTCAACTGTTCTCGATGCTCCCATACACAGAGGGCAAGCTGCAGCGCATAGCAGCAATACATGGATCCCTTAAGAGCTTTGCAGATGAGCTCAGACATATATTTCAGATCAGTCCTAAAGTCATCAGGTTCAAACTTGTCCCATTTCTGGACACAAAACTCCAGACATGTTTTATTCATTAACTGTTCTCATCCTTGAGGCAAACACCTAAAACTCATCTCGAGGTCAGGAGATAGCCAAGAAGTCTCAACCCATCACTTCTAGGTGTTCTGTTGTTGTTTTCATACCTGCTTTGGTCAGGAATCTCTGAGTAACTGTTCGTTACTTCATAGCCCCTCTAAACATGAGGCTCCATTGCTCAAGGAGAGCACCCTCCCTGCTGACATTTGAAACATGGAAACTCTCATTCATTTGTGTTTTATTGTATGATGTGAGCTCTAAACCTTGCTTCAGACTGCACAACAAAAGAGGCAGAGAAACCCAGACATGTGGTGTGGCATAGCAAGCTGCTGGCCTGCTTGCTGCTCCAGTGTCGATAGCCTACCTCCACAGCATTATGATTCACTGATGTTACAGAAGCCTTAAGCCTGGCTCTTGCACTGACTTCCAGGTAGTTTTGGACAGTGTTTGTCCTTCCTTGTCTTATAATACTTTCGAAGGAAGATAATGTTTTTTAATTACTTACTGTGTGAAAAGAATTTCATATAAGTATTGTGTTTCATACCCTGTCCTCAATGTGTGCGCAACTCTTCCAATACTCCCTACTAGCTCCATCTAAAACTTATGGCCTCTTTATCGTTTCTTTAAACATATACATATATTTCAATATAATATGTGTACACACATCACCTATTTGTTCCATTTAGAGCAATGTTATATATATATATAATATATATATTATATATATATATATATGTATATGGCTAACCACTTGGTATTGAATAACCAACTATGGGGTTCAATTCAGGGAAGACTTATTCTCCCCCTCTTCAGCAGTCATTGCCCATGGGTCTTCATCTAGGAGTGTAACTTTGTGAGACTTTTTTCATCTACATAGACATGCCACCTATTGTCCCTGTGTTGGCCAAATTTAGACAGCCACAATGTTGAGATTTTTGTGGGTACCGCTTTCCTGTCATATAGAGAAGGCATACTATCTCTGCATCCAGGTCTCTGGTACTTACAGTCTTTCCACCGGGTCTTTTATGATGTTTGTTGAACCTCAGCTGTAGGGGATGTGCTGTGGATGTATCAGTTGGTACTGGGCACACACCCTTCCTTGTTCGCCGTGTTTTGACCCGTTGTGGCTTACTGTAATGATGTTCATGTGCTGCCAACAAAAGCATCTTTGATGAGGATTGAAAGCTACAGTTATTAGGTTGGATGGGTGCACAGATGTGTGTTCTAGGCTAGGCCAGACTGGATCTGGGCACAAGATAAACACAGCAGACAGAACCTGGAGGTTGGATGTGGTACAAGCTTAAGCCAAGCTAGCTGACTAGACTTGGCAATGCACAGGATGTGTGATCAAAGATCACTGTAAATTGATCTCATATGTTTGCACTTCCCCGTCTTGGGTATTTACTCTTGAAGGAAGATAATTGTTTTTAAATTATGGGTTATATATTTACCTTTGGTATATAATTTTCATACTAAAATTCATGTGGTAGAGATTTACCTCTGCTATACTGTCTTCAGAGTAAAAAATATGGGCAAATGGCATTCTAATGATATGTGACATGATAACTTGGATACAAGAGAAATAAAGTTTTTTGAGCATCAGTGGGGCTCATTCCAGGATTCCCATGCACACGCAAATCGAAGGATGATCAAGTCCATTATAGAAAATGGTACAATATACATACACACACACACATATATATATCTATATATCTATCTTTATATCTATCTCTATCTCTATCTCTGTCTCTATCTCTATATCTATGGCCTTTATTAGCCCCATCTGTACTCTAAAACATCTCTAGATTTCTTAAAAGAACCAATTCAATCGACGTGCTACATAAGCAGACATGACTCTGTATATTTTAGGGTGAAGCAAAGATGCTACCTACGGATGGTAACTCCAGACAGAATGCTCTTTGAATATTTTCTATCCATGTTGGTTGAACTGTCTGATCTGAAACCAGCAGATAGACAGTTTAGAATATATCCCGCAAATGTTTTGAATCCTATGCTACTGGCACAGGCAAAATGCTGCCCATAAGCATCTTCTTTTACCTAAAAAAATTTCAATACTTTTGTGCTAACTTGAAAGGCTGAAAGGAAATGGAATTGGTTTATAGTTGGCAAGAGTATGCTGATGAAGGCTTCTATACATGTCCACCTTTCTAGTTTGTGACACAACTGCTTTAACTTACTGAATATGCAAGTACAAAAAAGATAAACCCAGAAAGTTAAGACACGGTATTTGCAAAGAGAACTTTGTGGAAAGGCAGTGTCAATGATCAACACTCTCTTTTCCTCAACACTCTTTTTTCACTCACAAAATGTCAAATTCATGTACCATTAATTCATATAGCACTTGGCCAGTCAGCAAATACCCTGGGGCCCCAGTACAGGTGTCTTATAGGGAATATCATTTTAGAATATTCCAAATCACTTAAGAATTTTTCACATGGCATACTAGGATGGGAACAGATATAATTGGGAGTAGAAGGTGATTTTTTTATTTTAATTCCCATTCTGGATGCTGTCAATTGCCTCCTCATCACCCATTGGAGGATTTAAACCTTATGTCCTGTCTCATACAATACCAAACCATGACTGAGACAAGAGGGTCAGTGGCTTAGTAGAAATTCATGAGAGCATGTATTAGTATTTTAGGTTAAACACTGAGATATACAAACTCTGTTGACTGGTAATTTATAGCCCCTAGTGGGCAGGAAGTAATTCCTGCACACACACACACACACACAGAGTTATATCGTTATAGTGTAGATATGCCTGTAAAGGCCTCCAGTGTTAGTCTTGCCTTCTATCTTGAGACAATCTTTACATTGTTCATCACTATGTATATAAGAGCAAACGGTCCATGAGCTTCCAGAGATTTTTAGGTTTCTACCCCAATCTCACAAAATGAGTGCTAAGGTTATAGACTCATGCCAACATGCCAGGCTATACTGGGTTCTGGAGATTTGATCTCAGGTCTTTGTTTACATAACAAGCACTTTACCTACTATGCCTAAGGATATTGTGAGGTCTTGAGAGACAAAAGGCGGCCAATGAGCTAGGCCAGGAAACATTCCAGACAGTCGAAAGGAGCAAAGATAACCGTTATGAAATGAGACAGCAAGGCCAGGTGCAGATGCGTCTCAGGCCCCACACAATAGGCAGAATTCTCTGTTGCCAAGGACAGGCCAGAGCTACATGTGGGTGGCAAGAAGCTGACATCATCACAGTGGGCCTCCAATCATGTTTAACCACCGATGCAGGCCTGCCCTTTCATGCTGTTGCCAAGCTCTGCCCCCCCCACCCCCCCCCAAAAAAAGTGTATAAAAAGTGTGTACCTTACTAACCCGGGTCGCCATTGCCCTGTTGGTAGGGCTGCCCCAGTGCACTGGATTCAATAGACCTCATGCTTATTGCGTCATTCTCAGTCTCTGTGTCTTTGTGGGGTGGGCCTCCTAGGCGTTTGGGCTTCCGAGTCTAACAATATGTCTTAAAAGAGAACTCTTGGTTGTGCTACTCAAGGATTTGCAGAGGTTGGACTATAAAACTATGTCTATACTAAAAAATCACAGCAATAGGATTTTAAGAAGGAGCTGTTGTCTGGGACAGGAAACCGTTGTGGCTGGAGTCAGTGGCACAGGCACTCATGCCCATGGCTAAGTGTCTGATGAGTCTCAGCTCTGACTTTTTGGCTAGTGAGCTTCAGAACCCTGCACCTAGCCCTTCCTCCTGCTTCTTTTAAAATTTACTGTTCTAATCATGGGCCCTAATAGGAACCAAGTTGTCAGAGGACAGTGTTTTGACAGTATAATGGCTCCTGGCTTTGAAAATAAAGTCTCAGTTTCCCTGAGACCTTCTTTGGCAGCATGAGACCATTAGCTTGTCACACTGTTCAGTCCTTTCGATATTATCTTTTAATCGTCTCCAAAGACCCATCTCTTAATCAATGTGTCTGAGGGGCTCAAAGAGCTAATGACTGACATTCAATCTGTCATATCATTTGAGTTCAAAAGTCTAGGTAGGGGGTAGGGGAAAGACTGATGACTTAAGAATGGAAAAGAGCATTTTGAAGAGATATAAACAAAACTGTATTCAAAATAATAATTTAAAATAAAGTGTCATCGAAAGCACCTGTCCTGCACAGATTCTAGGGACATCATACCATGGCTATGCATACAAGGACAAATATGCCACACTGAATAGAACATTCGACACACAAACAAATACTTTTAAGATTTAATTTTATTTGCAATTATGTGCCTGAGTGTGCATCTGTGATTGGGAACAGGGTGTGAGCTCAGCGCTGTGAAGGCTGAAGTGGATGTCAGATCACTCAGAGCTGGGGTGACAGGTGGTTGTAAGCCACCTGTCACGGGGGTTAGGAACTGAACTCAGGTCTTCTGCAAGAGCAGGGAATGTTCTTGACCATTGAGCAATCTCTCTAGCTGACACAAAAATAAAAATTTCTGAAAGAAGTGTTTTTATGCTGTATAAGGTATAACTAGAGAATCTTACTGCCTCCCTGGTCTCAGTATATTTGTTCTGTCCTCAGATTTTTTTTATCAGATAGATATCTGTGTCTGAGTGATCCTTACTGCTGTCATTGTTTCTCCTAAGCATATAAGGACAGATTATTAGGAAGGTTGCCCACAGTTCCTTATACAGTGTATATACTATGGACGACATGCAACATCAGACTTGACACACAAGAAGATGGAAAGCAGGATTTGACCATGCAGACTTTGAAAGCCCGTCTCATCTTGGTGTTTCCTCTGTTACAGTTGCTGCTCAGGGATGGTTGTGGCACAACCTGGTCAGAAGTTCCCTGGGGTATATGAAGCTTGAGCAGAGAGCTTCCTCAGAATCTAAGTGGGTTGAACTGGCTCTGATAAATTACATAAAGGACGGCTGCTTGGGCAGGGGATACAGGTGCAGCATAAGAGATGACCTCTGTGTCACTGAGATTGGGTTTAGTTAACTTGAAGATTCCTTCTGTCCTGCTCACATGGAAGGGTTTATGTTCATCATCTTGGTTACTATTTGCTTTCCTCTGGTGGTCATTCATTAGGAAAATAAACTTTGTGTAAATATTCTCTGTCCATGCAGCCTGAGGACTCAAGTCAGCATTGCCTCCACTGAAAGCTATTTTGGGGATGTACACTCCCCAGTGTCAGATTCAGAAGTGATGGCGCCCCACCCTTGTTTCCAGTTCACAATAGATCTTGGCTGCCAGGCTCTGATTAGGAGCCTCCCTGAGCCTTCTCCTGTGGCCTGCCTTCTCTCTCCCATCCCATTTCCTGTTATTGTCCTGCTCACTCCTGATAAGATTACGTTTGTCCTTACAAAGAGAAATTTTCTTTCCTGTACGTTAATGCCTTTCAAAGACCACAAATGAAAAGATCTCCTTGCTAATGTCAGATAATTTATACTAGGTGTTGAGAGATCCAAGAGAGGAACAGGAGGTCCCAGGAGGCACATAAGAAACATCTGACCCAATATCACCAAGCTTCTGATCCTGATTTCCAAACGCAGTCTTATTTTGGCTACAGAGCAAGGAATTTCATTTTAGTAACTGGAGTTCTTAGTTCATCTGTCAAGGTGGAGTTGAGTGAAGTAGATCCCATATCTCTGTGCTGTCCTGTTGTGTTCAGTGGTTAGTAGGTTTATACAAGGTAATTCAGAGCTAGCTTCAGCTTCCTCATTTGTGAAAGGCAGATATTTTTTTTAAGACCAGACTTTGGTTCTTATGAGCATCAGTGAAATAATCTGTTATACCCTCTTTCTACGTGGGAAATGTGAAATGTAGTTTTATCTCCTAAACATATAAATCAGGATTCAAGAGGAATTGTGTGGAAGTGGGAAGCAAACCCCAAATGGGGGAGTTAGAAAGTCCAGACATCATTGTTGTTCTGACAGTAAGCTCCCAGCTCTGACTCAACACAGACACCTGGTTTAAAAATCCTGTGAAAATCTGTAGAAACTATGCAAGTGTGAAGGGGACCTTGACAATTCTTTTATAGAAAATAAAATTGAGATCTAGAAGGGAGAAACCATTGTTCAAGATGATCTCACTCTCCTCCCTTTCTTCTTGCCCTCTCTTCTTCCCTCCAAATAATGCTTCAATAAAGGCATTCAAGACAAAAGCAGCACTCCAGTCAAGCAAATAAACCTACCCTTCCACTTCCACAGCTGATTTTTAAACGCATCCTGTAAGAGGACTGAGATGAATTCACCACCGTCATAGCATCCAACACCACAGTCCTGCATCTCCAGACTTTCCAGCAATACAGCCGTAGAGTTCAGCTGTGACTTCTTCCCAGCCCAGCTTCCAGTTTTCCCACTGAGAATGTGCATGTCCTGGTTGCCATTACTCTTTAAAAGTCCCCGGCAGGGGAGGAGATGCCCTTGGGCCTGAGGGTGTTAGATACCCCCAGTACAGGAGAATGACAAGGAGGGAAGACCAGAGTGAGTGGGTGGGTGGGTGGGTTGGAGAATATCCCCATAGTGGGAGGGGGAGGGGGAGGGTATAGGGAGGTTCCAAAGGGGAGATCTGGAAAGGGGGAAACATTTGAAATGTAAATAAAATATGAAACAAAAATGTAAACCAAGTCTTGCAAAATAAATAAATAAATAAATAAATAAATAAATAAAAGTCCCCTGTAAAAATAGGCCTACTGTGAGCTGTCTAGCACCAAAACAAGGGGCTCTGGTTTGAATTTCCAGCCTTTGGTTGTCAAGGCTGTTGCTGGACTGCTAGTCTTTTGATCTGCCCTGTGCAGGGCCTGGCAGGCCTTCTGTTGAATTTGCTGACTTATTGGACCCCAACTAAATATGGCTGGCTGACATAACAATAAATAGCTGGAGGGCAGTTAGCCTGTGGTCCATTTGTCACTATTTATGTGCTCTGACGACACTGCTAGTTAAGGAAGATAGTGTAACCAAAAAACCCTCAAGGTTAAGAGCTGCATCTCCTTTGGATTATCCGTTAGTGTGTTCACAATCAGAGAAGCAAAATCTCTACTTATGAACGTATTTTTCACAAAGCATATGATAACTTCTTGCCATCTGGAAGCAATGGGGTATTATCTCTTAATATGGAAAAAAGTAGACATTAGCCTAGCATTTCAACATGAATTGCAGAGAATTAATATTAACTGGTTTTCATTAAGTTGTTAAGCATATTGTCTGCCTTAACGCTCACAGTAACCTTATGAGACAGATGCTGATTTTTTTTTTCAAGGAAGTATGAAAGATTTTTGAAAAAGTAGTTTCCCAAAGTCATAAAGCTTGGTTATTCACTCAGATCTGGCCTTCTCTATCAATGGATGATGTCCAAGCAAAGGTCAGGAATGGAGAGACTTGGGGAGCACTGGAATTATGGCAAGGTAAGCTGTGAAGCTGGAACCTCTGGGACAGAGAGTCTGCCATTCAGGCTGGAAAGTGAGGCTTGATGGAAAGAACAGTGCTCCCAAATCCACAATTTGGCTCACAGGTTCTTTCATTGGGTGCTCCAGTTCTAGCTCTGTGGAATAATCCTGTACTAGTTTACGGATATACAAACATGTGGCTTTGCAGAATCCAGATGCACACTGATTTGTAAACCTTGTTTCTGTTTTTATCATTTAGGATCTAGCCTGAAATATTTTCGTTAAAAACCCTCTCTATACTATTTTCTCCTTTTCCTTTTCCTTTTGTTTGGGACCGAGTCTCCCTTATGTAGCCCAGGCTGTCCTTGAACTCAGATCTTCCTTACCTCAGCTTCCCATCTGCAGAGATTACAGTGTATGTGCTAACTCTGGCCTATATTCTGATTTCTACTGAGCCTATTTCATTACTCTGTACATGGGTGCTGCACTTAGTAGTCTGCTATTGTGGGACTTCCCATTCTTATTCATTTGTCCTCTTTCTACAACACAGTTATAGCGACATATATGTACACAGCTTGCAAATTACCCATCTTTTACATTTTAATGTAAAACTCCTTTAATATTAGGTATATTATTAATCATATTAATATTAATTTAATGGGTTTTATGTACTTGTATTGTTAATGCTGTTGGTGTGCGTTATTCCATTATGCTAGGGCAAGGCTTCTTTTATTAGTTTCCCATCAGCATTGTCACAGGTTGTTTGTGTCAACCTTGAAACTGGGTATTAATATTTCTCAGCACTAATTGGAAGGGTAAATATTTGGTGCCACAATAACGTTTTTAAATTGGCACTGCATTGTCTCAAAACATCAAAAATAAACATTTAAGCAAATGAGTTTTTACTCTCTCCTGCAATCCTACACTACGGAGAAATATTTTCTCAAATTATTATTGAGGCATGCAACCCACTTTCTCCTTAGGCTGACCTCTCACACAGTTCCTTATTGCTCAGGACTTTCTGATTTAGAAATCCTAGACAGATAGCAAGTAGAAAAGATGTAAATTTTTTTTTTCCCGAAATTTTTGAGTTTGGGAATGGAAGAAAGGTGTTTACTCCTTTAAAAGCCCAGGATTTCTATTCAATTCTTTATTTTTCTTTCAGCCTCCCACCCGTTTTATTCCTTTTGTTTGCCAACTAACCTAGGCATCACCAGGTTTTTTGTTGGGGGGGGGTAATGTGTGGGACAAACCAGAGCTGTACAGACAATATATAATACCCCCACGAGGGTGTCCAAATCTGGCAGCCTTCAATAGGTTAATTTTTCAAAGTGGTAAGCTGATATTTCTGTATAAAATGCACATCTGCAGGGTGAGTGGTATTAAGTGTCGGTGAATTATGGCCTCAGCCTAGGGGTCACTTGAGTCTCAGTGCTACAAGCACCTTAATGCTTTTTTGAACGAAGGCTCTGTTAATTGCTTCCATATGATTCTTTCTAGTATGGGGGCCCCTCCTCCTAGCTCCCATCACTGTCCCCAATCCCCCGTCCATAGTGTAGCTGTGGCACACACAGGAATAATGAGCTATGAAATGTACCACACTGATTAGAGGTGGAGCTTACAACAGAACCTGTCATTTTTCCCCCTGGATATACTTTGACTATTTAAGTTCAGACAGTTTTGGGGGTCAAGTCTCAGAAGGCCAGGTCATCCCCTCTGCTCCCCTCTCCTCCATTCCTTTAAACCACTGGGAGTGCACACTTACGCTGTGAATGGGCAGGCAGACCATTAATTAGGTTGACTGCTAAGCTGTTGCTTGCAGGCCGAGCTGGGGACATTTTACAGGGTGTGTTGGCATGTTGATGGAGAGGTAGGAAAGAAAAGGAGTTACAAGCATATCAAACGGTGCCCCTGGAAGGATATTTTGTGTGGGAAGTCACTCTAGACAGGAATCTTCTCGGGTTTGCCTACTTACTGCCTATCCAGCAGCTGAGGACTATAAGGACTGACTCTGGCTGGCTTTCAGGAGGTTAACTTAAAAACTATTTTGTATTTGACTAAAAGATTAGTCTAAGACTTGTCAGTAGAAAAAGCAGAAGCAGGAAATTTTATGTATTGGATACCATTGTGTGCCAGGTACCCCCTTACTCAGCATTGGTTCTCTTGGTGTGAACATGCTCCCTTGCAATGAGGGAAAGAGAGCTCATCCATCCAGTTGGTGGCTTGAGATTACTACTCAGTCATGCAGATAGGTCACTTAGTATAAATTTGTACAGATATAATAAAATATCTGTTAGTATCACGGAGCTGCTGTGATAATAAAACACAACCACCAAAGGTTGTAGCATCTGTTAACATTCAGAGAATAAGTCATCAGTGGTTGTTGTTCCAATCCTTTGTATCTATGCATACACTTTCATTCCCCACTGTCACATACTCCTTGACACCCAGCTGGGTCTGGAGCTGCCATTCCTGGCCTTTACTCATTCCAGGCACCAACTTTTCTTCCTGTACTGTTCAGCTTGAAGTGACATCATGCCCTCTTGAATTCTTCTAAGGCTACCTGTCCTGTTCTCTTGGCAATAAAACTCACTGCCCTCTGCCTTTAATTAGATGGTTGATCTGGCATTTGTATTCTGCAGCTGTTTCATTTATCCCATGTTTATGGCTCCTTCTCCTTCAGCTAAATTGTCATAATCCCTGTAGAGCAGTGGTCTCATGTTTCATGTGTTTTCTTGTATACCCTGCTTAAAACTGTGCCAGGATAGTTTCACTAAGAAAGTTTGAGAATAACATTAAATAAAGAGTACAAAAATCCCATTTCAAATATTTTGGGTGAGATTTACTTTATTCAATATATCAATGGGCTAGTGTGTATCTGACTGGGTAACTTAGAGTTGCCAGTGTTTAGAACCCATTGCTGCGTGTGCTGGAAATGTAACATAATCCACAGTTTGGTAGTGCAGTTCTCTTATTAAACAATCAAATGAGGAAACAAAAGAAATAGGACAGGTCTGGCAAAATGAAACAGTTCCAAAAATTAATGATACAAGGTTAAATGTTACTGTTTAGCACTCAGCTCTCCAACAAATGCATTCAGCCGTATCAAACTTGTGAGCATATCTTTACCCAGCACTAACTCATGCTGAATATGTTTGTTCTTAAGGTTAGTTCAGACATATTATTCAAAATACCAACATACTATCTTGAGAAACAAGTGCCTGGATGAGTGGAAAACCAATCTCAGATAACTTAATGACACAATTTACAGCCTCATAAAATTGAGAAGATCCTAACCCAAAAGAAGTACATGGAGAAAAATAATAAAGAAAAACCAAAACAACTTCATCTCACCCCAATCTGCCAAAAATCAACAACAAACCAAGGACAATAAATACGACAGGAACGTGGGGAAAAGAACCCCCCCCCTTCACTGTTGGTGGGATTGCCAAGTAGCCCACCCACTCTTGTAACCAACTTGGAGAATTCTAAAAAGAAAAAAGAAAGAAAATTCCCTAAAAATAAATCTACTACATGAAACAGCTATAACATTCCTTAGCATACACAATATGTACTCTACAGTTACTGTCTCAGCCATGTTCATTGCTGGCCTATTCACAACACCTAGAAAACGGAAACAATGTTCTTCAATTGATGAGTAAGATAATGAAATTGTGGTACATCTACACTATGAAATACTAGTCAGCTATAAAGAAAAATAATATGAACTTTACAGGTAAATGGACAGAGCTAGAAAATGTCATATTAAATGAAGTAACCTAGGCCCAGAAAGAGATCTGAATACACATCCTGCATAAATGAGAAACAAGGGACATAAGAAGGGACCATTGCTGGGGTAGAGGTTGTTAGGGAGCAGCAGAGAGAGGGAGGCTGCAGTGTATAAGTGCTCTAATCATGAGGATGCTAAAAGGGGTGCTAATTAGTGGGGAAGATAAATCTGGAAGGTATGAGGGGGTGAAATAATAGTGAGGATTATGAAAAAATCATAATGAATCATACTGTTAACTGCCTAATGAAAAAACTATAGAAATATATATATATATTAAATGACATTTTCTCATGTAGGCTGACAATGTAGCCCTCAAGAGTAAAAGAGCATATAATAGAAATCCCAACACCAGGCATGAAAAGCTCTCTTTTGAACTGTTTGTCAGATCTTCTAAGAGATTTCCCAAATACTGGAGACTATTGACAGTAAGGCCCTACTACTGAAGATAACATGAACTTCAGTGGCAGGGGCCCAGAGAACCCTGAGCTGGAACTGACTTGAATGTCTCCTCCCTGAGAACTAGTTCATGGCACTAAAAGTACAATACAAGCTCCTACAGCATGGAAGTAACCAATATCTTACCCAGCTGTGATGAGCATAAATCACAACAATATCTAGCACGATACACTAACCTTAGGGGTACAGTGGTGGCAAACAGACCTTAGTGGTAACCATTAACTCTCCAATAGGACTTAAGACTCACTCAATGACAGAGAAAACAAAATGTGTCTGGTACTAGAGACCTAGCCAACTATCCAGAGCTAGTAAAACTATGGGTAAAGGAGAGGCTATAATCATCATTTTATCAAACCAGCATAATCTAACTACGTTCTAAGTATTTATCCTTACACCCATAGATGGATATAGTCCTCACCCCTCATCAAAGAAACTTTACTTAGCAGCAGATAGAGACCGTTATAGAAAACCAAGACCAGTCAAAGTACATGGCTGTGGAACCCAGTCCCAATCTATAAAACACACCCAAATCTAAGGCTTAGATTGCAGAAGAGGTGGTAGAATGAATGTAAGAGCCATAGGATCTGTGAAATTGCTGTGAAACTGTGCCTGCTACTAATTTGAGAAGCTATACTCTTATCAACACGACTGTAAACCTGATGTCTAAACATGTCTAAATAAGTTCAACAATAATATATGAGCCAAAATACGGGGGAAAGGCTAGGAAGCCACAAGGCTATTAAAACACAGCAAACAAATAAACACACATCTTCATGGCTGTGTGTGTGTGTGTATGTGTGTGTGTGTGTGTGTGTGACCCAGGAACAGATGTTTAGTAAATACTGAAAGATTATGCAAAAGATTATGCAAATACATATGCATTAATGTATTCAATTCACTTGCAGTGACAGCTGTATGCAAGGCACAGCTGAAGAGTTAAAAAAATATCCCTGTTGCAAACAGTTCAAGATGTCTTCATACACACTAATCCCAATGGTTCAGGAAAGAACAGCAAGAATATGCATGCATGTAACAACAACTGATGACAAAGAGGGTCATGAATTTGAGAAAGAACAAGAAGTACGTGGGAGGTTTTGGAAGGAGGAAAGGGAAGGAGGAAGTGATGTAATTATACTATAATCTCAAAAATAAAAGAGATAATAATAATAACATTTATTGCTTTTAACTGTAAATGTTCCTGTAAATGCTCTGTGGCAAAAATTATGGGCATATGTGTATCTTTACTCAGCACAAACTCATGCTAAATGTATTTATGTTTAGGATTCATTCAGACATATTTTTCAAAGTATCAACACAATCTAGCTTAAGAAAAATAAGATGCTTAGGTAAACTGAGAAGCAAAATCTCACATAAATAACTTAAAGATGATACAGTTTAAAGTCATGACATTTAAAAGCCTAACCCAAATGCAGTGCATAAAGAGAAGCAATAAAGGTCAGGGTAAAAAACTCATGAGATGGAGACGAAAAGGTGACACAAAGAGAATCAACTGAACTTTAGAAGAAAACACACGACAGTAACCTACCTATCATAACTGGTCTCTGAGAGGCTCACCAGTAGCTTATGCAAACAGATGCAGAGACCCACAGAAAAACATTAGGCAGAGCTAAGGGAATCTTATGGAAGAAGGAGAGGAAGGATAGAAGGAACCAGAGGGGTAAAGAACACAAGAAAATGTGCAGAATCAACTAATCTGGGCCTGTAGGGGCTCACAGAGGCTGAACCACCAAGCAAAGAGATCTATGTAACAGATGTACAGATTGGTTTTTACACAGCACACCTAACAGTTGGAGCAGAGGCTGTCTGTGACTCTGTTGCCTGCCTTTGAGCTCTTTCCCCCTAACTAGGCTGCCTTGTCTAGGATCAAAGCAGAAGTGCCTCGTTCTACTGTAACTTGATGTACCAAAGCTGGTTGATGTCTGTGAGAGGCATATCTTTCTCTGAGGAGAAAGGGAGAGGAAGATAGGGAAGGTGAGTTCAGAGGGAGGGGCTAGGAGGAGAGGAGGGAGGGGAAGCTGCAATCTGGATGTAAAGTAAATAAATAATAAAAACAAAAAATGAACAATTTTAACAAGCCTGTAGTGAAAATAAGCAAAAGAAAGAGAAAAGAGAGCCGATCTGGTAAAGTTAGAGAAGAGGGGAACATCGCAACAGATACCAATGAAATGTGGAGGGAAATAAGGGAACACTGGAAGAGTTTGAACACTATTGTTTTAAAAGAAAGAACAACCTGAAATAAACAGGTAAATGGCTAGACATATATAAACAATTCCATAGGAGATAAACAAGGAAATGATGTCAGGTATACTAGGCATCCTATCAGTCAGACAGAGACAACCTGGGTTCTAGAAACCCAAGCCATAGGCTGGACTCAGGATATACAGATTGAAATACAGCTTCTGGATATAGCAGCAGAAATACGGAACAGAAGTCTAAAGCCGGCGGATCTTCAGTAGCCTTCTTTTTCTCATGCCCACCTCGGTGGATGAGCTTTAAAGGGTAAGGATGATGGGAAGTATATGGTGAGTTGAGATGAAAGACAACTAGATAGAAATTCTAGAAACAAATTCATTCTTGTTAATTAACTAAGCAGGATATAATATAAACTTAAAGCAGACACTGTTGGTTTCAGCTGCAGAGAAGTATGGGAAGCTCAAGCTGAGACTTTCTCACTGAAGTCTGATTTCAACTATACATGGCGTTGCCTGAACAAGCTATACAAGAGTGCATAGCCAAACTTGCTTCAGTATTCTGACAGGACTTGCACATACACACACACACACTTTACATTTTCTTAGTCACAATAAACCTATGTGAACAGACTTGAGCCTCAAAGCACCAGAGATAAGACAACAGCTTGCAGCCTATGAAACTGGACAAAGAAATTTTAGAAAATGGAATTTTGAAACATGTCAAAAGGGTCATTTGGAAGAACTCTCTAACTTAACTTGCTTGAATTACTGAGACTAATAGTTGCTTCATCCCCATCTACATATGGGTACTAAAAAAGGCCAGTGCAGGGGAGAAGCACTATCTTATTAACTAATACTGTCTGAAAGAATGATACTTTCCATGTCTTTTTTAACAAAAATATTTACACCCTTATGTTTTGGTTGTTTTTTCATTTTAATATTTACTTTATGTCCTTTTTAATAAATATAATATTTTCTCATAACTCTAGCATATATGTTTTCCTCTCATTCTTTTTTAACCCCGTTCTCTTTTCTCATTTTTCCTTATTGTATTCTTGAAATATTAATACTCTTAGGAAAAAAACACTACATATTCCCCAGCCAGTATCATATGATACTATATTTGAATCTTATAGGAAACACAAGGAAGGAACATATTTTACTACCGTTAACACAGAGGCAACTGCAAACCATTGTATCTGTTACTGCAGTTGGATTCTATAATCAAAATAGATTCAATGAAGGCTCTTATAAAACAAAACAAAACACTCCCAAGAAAAACAAACAGTGAAGGGGTCCACATAAAAACTGGAAGACATATCAGCCCAATATGCACAAAACATGAGCAAGGGAAACAAAAAATAGACAAAAATCCCTCACATCTCCATAAGCTTACACTTTCTCAATACCAGAAAAGAGAGATGAAATGAAAAAAAAAAAAAAACCAAAGTCAGCAGAGAACCACTTCTGTAGGGAATCAGTTATTGGATGATGACTCGGGTAGTCAAGGAAACATAGATTCAGGATCCAAGCAAGACAGTTGTCAAAGTGGAGGAAATAGTCAATAACTTGGAGAAGAATCTTAAAATCACCAAAGAAAGATTCATCATGGAAGCCAGAATGCTGAAAGACACTCAAATAGAAATTACAAACATGAAATAGTTCAACAAAAAAACAGTGAAAAACATTAACAACAAACAAGATCAAGGAAGAGAACTGATTTCCAGGATGGAGGACAAAGCCAAGGCAGCAATACATTTATACACATATAAGGAAAAATAATAAATGTGAAATTTCCAAGAATTATAGAATGCATTTGAGAAACCAAACTTGGAGTCCCTGGCGTTAAAGGAGGGCTAAGATAAGGTCTAAATGTGTCGGCGATTTATTACATGAAATTATAGCAAAAAATCCAAACAGAAAGAAATGAACACTAACACCAAAATATTTAAAAATTCAAACAAACATGACCCGAGGACTTCTGCACGGCACATCACAGTCAAGATGCCAACCACAGAAGCCATGAAGCATCATTAAAGCTGGAAGGGGAAAGGGCCAACTCATATTCAAAGGCAGAAAGATCCTCCTAACACCAGACAAGCCGGGAACACAATGTAATATAGTTCAATTATCAAAACAAAATAACTGTCAGCCAAAACTGCCACCACACATAAGACTTACATTTGATACAGAAACAATGGAATTTAAAATTAGGTACAAGTTAAGGCAATTCCTGACAAGCAAGCAAGCCTTATTGAAAATCCTCGGAGACTGAGAGGCTCAAAAGAGGAAGAAGACAGTTGGATTCTCCCAAACACAGAAAAGAATGCATTTTGTGAGAGAATTAGATAAACAGAAGAGATCTGGGAAGTAATCATAATGTCTAACACTGTAAATCAAAAATCACTCGATACTAACAGAGAGTGGAAAAGAACTACCAATAAATTAAGAACCCAGAGCAACTACAGAACATAGAAGAAAGCAAATCTTTCTTAATAATGAACTTAAATGCAAATGACCTCAACATATTAATAGAAAGACACAGACTAACTTTTTGGATTAAAAAAATAAGATTCCATTATCTTTTGTCCCTAAGGAATGAAACACATTGACAAACAAGTCCAAAACCTAAGTTAAAGGATGGAAATTCTCCTATCAAGCAAGCGAAAGGTATTTTTTAAAAAGCTGATGTAACAATTGCTGTACCTGATGAAATAAATTTAAAATTAAAACTAGTAAAAAAAAAAAGATACAGAAAGCTATTATGTCCTAATAAATATAACAATTCATTAAGGTGACATAACAAATGTGATTATTTGTACATCAAGTATTAGTGTTCACAGCATCATAAGACGAGCACTAACGATGAGTAACTTCAGGAGTCTACTCACATCTTTAACCATGTCTTCTAAAGTGAAAGTCAGCAAAATATCTTCATTGTTAAATCATACCATAGATAAATTGGATTTAACAGAGATCAACAGACTATCTTACCTAACAATATATAGAATCTTCTCTAAAATCTATCACATGACAAACATGTTGGAAAGAGAGAGTAAAATTAGGACTAAAATAAGATTTATTGCAACAAACTCATGAACCCAGAGGCTCACTAAGGAATACTTTGAAAACCTGTATTTTAAAAAAATAAAAGCTTGAAAAATCTAGAAAAATGGGAAATTCTTAAATACATGTGATATATAAAAATAAAATCAAGGGCATATAAACAACTAAGACTTGTAGCAGGCAATAATAATATTGAACAGTATTTGAGTTTTTCTACAAGGAGAAGCCTAGGATGGTTGACATCATTGTCAAGTTTTGCCAGACATTTAAGGACTTAACATTAATAGTCCTCAGGCTAGTCCACAGAACAGAGAGGGAAAGAATACCACCAAACTCTTGCAAAGCCAGGATTACACTGATACCAAGACCAATAGAGATATAACGAAAGAAAACTATACATAGACTATATTCCGTGAATAAAATTAGGAAAAAATTCTCCATAAAATGCTCATAAACTAAAATTAACACACATACAAGTTGGCTTCATGCAAGAGATATAAGTTGTTTAAATCACAGAATCAATAAATATCACATATCATATAAAGACAGAAACATCATTATTATCTAGGTAGATGCAAGACAGGCACTTAAGTTCAACATGTCCTCATGTCAAAGGCCCTAAAGAAATTATGAACAGTAGGAACATAAGACAAATCTGCAATAAACATTATGCTAAATGTTTATTTAATGGGAGTAAAAGTAAAGAGTTCTTTTAAATATGGAGTAGGATCAGGATGCAGACTCTCCACACCTGTTTAAATAGTGCTCAAAGTTTTAGCTAAAGTAATAAGACATGAAAAGAAATGAAAAAAAACTTCAAGCTGGACAGTAAGAAGTAGATCTCTGATTTTCAGATGCTAGTATATTGAACTTAAACAATTCAACAGATTCTAGTAGAAAACTCAGATCTGATGAACTTGTTCAATAAAGTAGCAAAATATAAAACCAAAATGTAAAAATAAGTAGATTTCTATATACTGAGAGTGAACTGGATGAGAAAGAAATGAAGAAAATATAACATTTGCAATAGCTTAAAATTTAAATACCTACGAATAAAGTTAAGCATGTGGTAGAAGGTTTTTATGATGGAATCTATAAGACACACCGAAGGAACTGAAGGCAATACAAAATACACAGGCCATCCTTGCTCAAAGATTGGCAGATTTAATCTTGTGAAAATTGCTACATTACTGAAAGCTTTCTACAAATTCACTGCAATTCCCATCAAAATTTAAATGACTTTCTTAGTAGCACTACAAAAAAATCAATCCTAAGATGACATACGAGTGTAAAATTCAAATAGAAAACTCAATACTGAGCAGAAAAGACTGCTGATCCTAACCCCATTTTATAACACAGAACTATAGTGACAAAGACATAATTGTTCTGGGAGAAAAGAAGACTTACAGACCAACATAACAAAACAGAGAACCCCGAATTAATGTACACAGCAATAACTACCTAACACTTGACACATGTGTCAAAAATATATTGTGGTAAAAAGTCAGCATCTTCAATAAATGATGCTAGGGATATTGGATATTAGCATTCAGAAGAATGAGATTAGCCCCTCATCTCCCTCCCTGTACAAATAAAAGTTACTTAAAAATAGAACAAATTAGATAGAGACAGTTTTCTTAATGTGATTGCAATAGTGCAGAAAATAAGCCCGTATGTTGACGAATGACATTCTGTGGGGTTAAAATGCTTCTGTACAGCAAATGAAACTACTAGCATGTTAAAGAGATAGGATTGGTGATAGGAGAAGAAAAGACTTTCCATAGAATCTTTATATAAGGTTGGTATATGGGAAGGTCTGTGAGTGAATGTCTTGTTTTAATTGCTATAAGAGGAGGCTTCACACAACTGTGGGTGGCTGCATTTCTTGAGCAAGTGATCCTGGCCTGCATAGGAAATTGGAGCATGTGCCAGAGAGCAAGCCAGAGAGGGAGCCAAATGAAGTGTCTCTCCATGGTTCCTGCCTCCTGGTTTCTGCCTTGACTTCCTTTAATGGTAGAATGTGACCTGGAAGTGTAAGTCAAATAAATTCTTTCCTATCTAAGCAGCTTTTGGTTAGAGTATTTTGTAAGAACAATCAAATGAAACTTAAATATCAACTGTTCCATAGTCAGGGCCTAAAATCTGGAGACCACAAAGGGATTCAAAATTAAAACAAACGAACAAACACAAAACAAGCCAACAAAAACAACAAACTCAAATCTTATAATTAAAAAAAAAAAAAAACCCACAGTAAACTAAACAAACAATGCTACAAAAAGAAATGTAAGAAATGCACACAATAAATTCTTGAAGAACCGTTCATAGCTATGCATCAGGGGATTTCAAATAAATGTTGCTTTAAGATTCCATAACATACTTGTAACTTACTGATTACAATTTAGAAAAGAAACAAATGACAAATGCTAGAGAAGATGTGAGTAAACCTTTCCAATGCAATCCCGCACAGCCAATATAAATGCCAGTACAGGTACTTCTCACAAAGCTAGAAACAGAGCTACCACAGGACCCACGCATACAATACTGGCTGTATACTAAAGGACTGCACGTTCTACCACAGTGATTCTTGCACACTAGCTTAACTCTTCACACTTACTAGAAATGGAAGTAGTCTGGCTGTCCATCAACAGTTGGATAAGAAGATATGCCTTATATGCAGAACTGATTGTAGTTAACCCCAAGAATCATGAAATCTTCAGAAAAAAATTGTATGTAATTAGAAAATATGGTCTTAAATGAAGTATCTCAGGCTTAGAAACATAAATACTGCATGTTTCTTTCCCATTTGTGGATCTCAGAATTTAATTTTTATATGTGTGTCAGGGAGTGAATATAAGCCATAAAATTAGAGAGATAGGGCCTTCCACCCATCTCAGTTTTTAACCCAGAAATGTTCCTGTCCAAAGGAAAGACGGGGACAAAAAATGAAGCAGACACTGAAGGAAGGACCATCTAGGGACTTTCCCACCTGGGGATCCATCCTGTCTGCAGACACCAAGCCCTGACACTGCTGCTGTTGTCAAGAGGCACTTGTTGACAGGAACCCGTTGTGGCTGTTTCCTGGGAGGCTTTGCCAGCACCTGACCAGCGCAGATGTGGATGCTCGCAGCCAACTGTCAGACTGGGTTTGAAGACCCTGGTAGGGGAGCTGGCAGAAAGACTGGAGGAGTTGAAGGGGATTGGAACCCCATAAGAAGAACAGTGTTGGCGGGACCACCCAGTGCTCCCAGGGGACCACCCAGTGCTCCCAGGGACTAGACCAACCAAAGAGTGTGCAGGGAGGGACCCATGGCTCCAGATGCATATGTAGCAGAGGAAGGTCTTGTCTGACATCAATGGGTGGGGAAGCCCTTGGTCCTTTGGAGGTTTGATGCCCCAGCATAGGGGGATGCTGGAGCAGTGGGCAGGAGTGGGTGTGTAGGTGGAGGAGCACCCTCACAGAGGCAAAGGGGAAGAGGGGAAGACAGATGAAATGGGGGTTATGGAGGGATAACTGGGAAGGCAGATATCATTTGAAGTGTAAATGAATAGAATGATTAATAAAAAAATTAATTTAAAAAAACTAGAAAGGAGAAGCTAAAAGGAAATGTATTTTTTAAGAAAACATTTGTAGATCTGAGGGAGAAGAATGAAAAGGCCAACACAAATATCCATGGCCTATGGAATAGGAGGGCTAGTGGAGGGGATGCGGAGGCAGGAAATTGGGGAAAGATGTGAGAGAAGAACATCAAAAAGTTTCCCATTATGAAGCCTATGACTTTGCATATTAATTTAAAACTAAAAATGTAAACTTACGAATATGATCAAATGTATAACAAGCAAAAAATTGAATCACTAATAAAAGTTCCCACTAAAAGAAACAAGGAATGTCTAGATTTACGGCTAAGTCCTATCAAAACATTACAGAGGGATAATACCAACACTTCCCAATTTTCTGGGAAAGAGGGGGAAGAAACATTACCAAACTCATTTAACAATGACAGTCTATTACTCTAATTACCAAGCTGGGTATTACACTGGAAAAAAAAATAGAACAAGACAAAAACAGTAGACTAGTTTGTCTGATAAACATAGATACAAAAATATCTCAATAAAATACTTGCAATCAGATTTCAAGAACATATTAATAATATCATGTGTGTTTTCATCCTATAAATGCAAGGATGACTTAATAAGCAAATTTAAAGATGTGTGAAACAGAACATAAATAGACTTTGGGATAGAAATTCCAGGTTCATTTTAATATATGCAGTCAAGGCTTTTGACAAATTCCAGTGTCCCTTCACCATGAAAGCCCTGAAGTAAAGAGGGGAGACTATAAACAGCAAACCTATAGGCAACAATATACTACATGAGAAAAGGAGAGAAGCATTTCATCTGAAGTTAAGAATGATACATGTTTTTTTCTCTCCCATATTTTGTTCAATATACTTCTTGAAATATTAACTATAGTAACGAGGTTAAAAAAAAAAGGAAATGAAATTTTACAAATATGAAGGCAAGAAGTCAAATTATTCTTATACCCAGATGGTATGATCTCATACTTAAAACTCAAAGCACATACTAATGTTTTCTTAGATTTTATGAACACTTTAAGCAAAGTAATGGGATGTAGAAACAAAATGCATAATTTGGTAGGTTTTCTCTATACTAATGATGAGCTTTCTGAAGATGAAAATAGGGAAAATAATCTCATTCTTAACAGCTTCAAAACTCTCTGGGAATACAAGGAATAACCCCAACCAAGGGAGTAAAAGATCTGCATAATCAAAGTGCTAAAAGTGAAAGAAATAAATTGAAGATGACAGTAGATGATGGGAGGATATCCCATGACTCTCTGACAACAGGAAAAGATCCCAACAGCCATGTGAGATAGAAACTATGGAAGAAACTGGCTGAAGATGTGTCTATAATGCTCAACAGAACACCATCAGTCACAGAAAGATGGATTCTAGAAGGAAGTGAAGATAAACTGGGGTCTGGACAAGAATAATAGATGGCTGGATGAGGAACGAAAGAATATTTTATATTTATTATAATTCCAGAAAAGCAGAAAAGTAAAGCATTTTCATCAATTAATTAATTAATTAATTCACTTTACATCCCAATCATAGCTCCCTTTCCTCCTCACCTCCCAGTCCCACCCTCACAAGTATCATCCCTCATTACCCCATCCCGTTCTCCTCAGAGAAGAGAAAGCCCCCTTGGGTACCATTCTACCCATGGACATCTAGTCCCAGCAAGACTAAGCACATCCTCTCCCACTGAGACCCAACAAAGCAGTCCAGTTAGGGGAAGGGGATCCAATGGCAGGCAATGGAGTAAGAGACAGCCTTGCTCCAATTGTAAGGAGACCCACATGACAACCAAGGGGCACATCTGTTATGTGTAGGGAGCCTAGGTCTAGCCACTGCATGCTCTTTGGTTGGTGATTCAGTTTTGTGAGCCCCCCACTGTCCCAGGTTAGTCGACTCTGTAGGTCTATATGTGGTGTTCTTGACCCCTCTGTCTTGCTCAATTCTACCCCCACCCCACATTTCCACAAGACTCCCTGAGCTCTACCTGATGTTTAGCTATGGGTCTCTGCATCTATTTTCCATCAGTTCCTAGATAAACCCTCTGAAGAGACAGTTATGCTAGGCTTTTGTCTGTAAGCAAAGCAGAGTAGCATTCATAGTATCAGGGATGTGTCTCGAGTTGGGGCCCTTATTGTTTGTTCATTCCTTCAATCTGCTCCCTTTTTTTATCCCTGAACATCTTGTAGGCAAACTAAATTTTGGATTGAAAGTTTTATGAGTGGGTTGATGTCTCCCTCCTTCCACTGGAAGTCCTGCCTGGCTACAGGAGTTGGCCACTTGAGTCTCCATATCCTCTCTTGGTAGGAATCTCAGCTAGGGTCACCTCCATAAACTCCCTGGAGCCTCCCCTATCCCTGCTCTCCAGATAATTCCAGAAATATCCCCCCCCCACACACACCAATTTCCATTCTCACTGCCAGGACTCCTTCCATTCCTCTCTCCACACCTGATCTCCATCCAAAATAAAAAAGGTTAATTGGCTAACAAACAGGATCCTGTGAGGAGTGGAGAGCAGAGAGAGAATGAGGCGTGGCTTTAGTGGTTAGTGTCAGGGATTTCCCCTTATAAATCCATGGCCCCACAGAGATCTTGACCAAAATTCTTGAGTGCTATGCTCAGCCAACCCCCCTGGTGTGTGTGTGTGTCTGTGTTTGTGTGTGTGTGTATGTATGTATGTATGTATGTATGTATGTATGTATGTATTTGATCTGAAGAGAAAGTGGAAAGACTTCCTCAGTATTTTCTGTCATCAAAAGCAACTGATTAGTCAGTTCACAGTGCAAAAAGCAATAAACCGTTGAGTATCTATAACACACACACACACACACACACACACACACACACGACAGTTTTGAGAATATGAAGGTGCTGTCCTTTTCTACACCATTTTAAAATTTTCTTTCATTTATATCCACAGATGAAGTAAACCTCAACATTTCTTAGCTTCATGTCTTGGATGTTATTCATATCCACATTTTGTCCTATTAGTGCACACTGAGACATGACTCACACACTGTTTATCTGTGTGTTATCTGTGTGTATCTCATAATACTATTAGTGTGCTGTGCTAAATAACATAACAGTTATTACTCTGAGTGCTCTACTAATTCATAACTGCCACAGAATCATTCCATAGGTAGTCAATATTAACAGTTTTCTAATGAATAAGTAAGGTCACAAATGTTAAACAAGTAGTCCAAGCCCCCACAGCTTTAAATGTTGATGCCAGAATTTGAAGCCACGTAGTCTACCACTAGAATCCATGATCTTATCCTTTGTGCTACACTACTTTCTGAGTGCCAGAATTAGTTAATTAATAAAACCAAACTAGAGCCACAGAACTCCGGAATGCTCAGGGAGAAGACCCAATAAAATACCCACAGGTGAACGGCTCTTTTGGAGAAGCCACAGAAGTGAAGCATGTTCATTGACAACACTATAAGATTTGACGAGAAGCTTGGATATTGCCCAGGGTCTTAAGACTGCCCTCCCTGCTTCAACCTACATTGGCTTTCATCGCAAAATAGACATAACCAAATGGCAAACATGGGGCTTATAATGGCTGAGAGTAACCCCTAATTGTACTCTGGTAAATGACAGTAATTATATAATTTCCATTTCTTATCAAATCTCCAGGTTTCTTAAATCTCTATTCAGCATGCTGTTGTCACAATGCATAACCTGTAATAGCTCTAGCTGAACTTTAAGGGCACATTTGAATGTAACCTTATCAGTTTCCTCATGCTTTTGGAAATATGTATGACCAAAATAACTTCAGATGCCAAAGATTGTTCACTTGGCCCCATGTACTTGGATGATGCACCAGTGCATCTGAAACCTGTAACAGGATAGATGCTTCACATCAATGTGACTGGGAAGCAAAGAAGGAGACAAAGCCTGAAGACATTCAAATTAATTCCAACAGTGACTTCCCTCTAGATAGGCCCCACCTCCCAGTCTTTACAACCTACCAAGTGGCATCACCAACTGGGAAACAAGACCTCAACAGCTGAGCTTATTTAAGCCATAACACAACAGGTGTGTAATAAATTAATGAGAATGCTTAGGGAAATTTTTTGTTTTGTGAGAAACTAAATGACTTTTCTTTTTCTCTTTTTAAAAATTTTTATTGAAAAGAAATAGATTCTTCTCTCATACAATACATGCTGACCACCTTTTTCCCTCCCTCCACTCCTCAGTGCCCTGCAACCCTCCTCTTCCCCAGATTCACTCCCCACCTTTTTTCCCTTCAGAAAAGAGCGGGCTTCCAAGAGATGACAGACAAACAGGACAAAACAAGATAAAACAAGACAGATGTCTTTGTATTAAAGCTGAACAAGGCAACCCAACAGGAGGAAAAGAGTCCCAAGAGCCAGCAAAGGAATCAGAGGTACACCTGTTCCCACTCTTAGGAGTCCCACAAGAATACCAAGGTAACACCCATAACATACTCAGAGTACCTGATGATGGCCCAGGAAGGCTCTGGGCTTGCCCTTTCAGTCTCTGTGAGCCCATGTGAGCACTGCTTAGTTGATTCAGTGTGCCTTGCTCTCCTGGTATCTTCCATCCCCTCCTACTCCTGCAGTCTTTCCTCTCCCCTTTCCCAGGGCTTCCTGGGCCTCTGCGGGAAGTGTCTATATTAAGATTCCATTGTGGAAATGCTTCTCATTAATTTTCCAGTGAGCATTAAATCAGGAGATTGATGGTTTTTGAGTTTATGAATAATTTTTTTAGATAGTGATATTGTATGATAATGCTAGACATAGATTTTTGCCCTTATATCTTGGATCTATGAATAGTGCCCCTGAAGTTTCTTCAGCCCCTTGTTACTTTGGTGTTCTGGTTTCTGACGTCATTGTGGAGTATATTCCTGGAGTACCGTGGTTTAGTTCTCATGGTTCTTAATCGTCTGTTGGCGTTGTTTGGGAATGGTGTGAGTTCTTCAGGGTGTTAAATTTTACCCATTAGACTCCTGGAGTAGATTATTTGTCACAGTGTGTACATGAGCACAGACAGAGTCTTTACCTCCATTTACATCACCATCCCTGTTGGGTTAGCAAAGAATTTATGAAATAACTTGTTGGAGATTGGTGCTAATGCTTTGAATCTGCATGTCCAGATACTGAAGGTCCTTGTCCCCAATTGGTTTTTGATCTATCAATAAAGATGCCAGCAGATAATATTTAGACACAGAGTGGGACATTTAGACTTGCTTGGGTAGGACACAGGGAGAACTGGAGGACTCAGGAAGAAGAATGGGACACAGTAGCGACAGGAAATAAAACCAACCAGCCATGTGAGTTTTCAGGTAAGTGGCCACTGGCCACCTCCCTAATTGGGTCTGGAGTGGCAGGGAAAGATTTAAGAGTGCCCAGTCTTTAAGGTAGCCAAGGCAATAAAAAGTTAACTGGAGCATGCATGCGCATGCGCGTGCGCTGGTGTGTGTGTGTGTGTGTGTGTGTGTGTGTGTGTGTGTGTGTGACTACTTTTCATTAGTGAATCTGAGGTAGCTCCTGGGCTGGTGCATGCATGCGAACAGCCTGGGGCAACAATGACTGACTCAGAAAGTGGGAAGAAATGTTTTGAGGAACTTGCCTAACCAATGTCCACTGGATGCCAAAAACATAAAACACTGGTAAGAATATTTGAGAAATCAGTCCTCAGATGATGGCACATTGGTATGAATCTGAGGTAGGAGCAGGATGATTGCCACAGCCATTGTTTGTGGTCAGTAACACATTCTGTAACTTTAACATTCATTGCCAGGGCCCAAAAAGTTCTAGTTAAATCATTGGTATCTAAAGAGTCACATCTACTTCTATCAAATTATGACCTAGAGAGCCATCAATTTTATTTTCAAAATACTGTTTTGTTGAGATAATGTAGATATTTATTTTTATAAACATGCCTCCATGGATAAAGCTGTAGATCACCAACTTTCATAGGCTGTTATGTATATTTAATTAGTTTACTGTTAATTAATTTTTCATGCATTGTGCCTATTTTTCCTTTGGAATAATAACCTTACCCTTTGATTTGTAGAAGCTTCTTATGGCTGCTGTCTCTTTGGGACACATCTAATGTGTAGTTTTTCAAGTTTCTATGTCTGTTGAGTGCCAGCCATATAGGTAATATCTGCTTTAAAATAAAGGAAAACCAATTAAATAAAAATTTAACATTTTGGTAGCATATTTAGGTGTAAATGGCAGTGTCAGTATAATGTGGATAGATTGTTTGCTATAGCAATAAATGGCCTAATTTATATGATTGATGATAAAAATGGTTAATTTCCCATCTACTTCCATTCCAGCTCTCCTTGTGGTAGCTACACAACATTCTTTTTTCATTCTAGAACCCAAGCTGAAGGAATGGCCCCAGTAGAGACTTCATGTTCAAACAAAACACATGCCAAGACTATCATAAGTGAGAGTGAGAAGGGCCGCAGGGATAAATCCAGTAGACAGAGACAATTATTCTGACCAAATTACACACAGCCAACCACATCTAGGACCCGTCCGCCCTTACTCTCTATAGTTAGTAGACACCAGAGCTTGAGTTGAGCCCTGCCTAAGTTTACATTTTCCAACCACACTTGCAGGTAGATGTCCTGTGTGTTCTATTCCTTCCTACTGAAGACTGCCAAAAATGTGACTTTCAAAGCAAGAGGTTTGCCTTTCGTTCATCTTCTTTCTTTCCTCATCACTGATTTTGATGACTTCCAAGTTACATATTTTTCTCTGATTTCATGGATTTCGTTTCATTAGCTTCGATTCATTGTCAGAAGGATATTTTCCTATATGTTTTGCCTAAAAGGTTTATACTTCTAGCTCTTATATTTTACTCTGTGATCCATTTTTGAGTTAGATTTTTTTCCTATAATGTAGATGAGGCTCTGACTTTATTCTTCTGATTATGGTGTTTAACTGACCTAACATTCTCACAGCGGGTACTCTTTCCATCAAATTATTTTTATACCTCTGTCAAAAATCAATTGACTAGAAAATCACAGGATTGTTTGTGGGTTCTTAATTATACTTCTTTACACTGATCTAGTCCCTGAGTGTATGTGTGAGTCTTTCTGTTAGTAATTCTGTCTTGAATGCTGTACCTTTACAGTAGATGTTGTAATCAATGTCATAATCTTCTATTTTTTAAAGAATCATTTTAGCTCTTCTGAGTCATTTATTCAACAATTTCAATAAAAATCCTGCTTAAATTTTGGTACAGATTGTATCTAAATCAAAAACTCAATTTGAGAAGACTGACTCTCTAGTGTTAAGTTCTCAGACCACAAATATGAAGTTATCCAGTGAATTTTAAACTTGTTAAGCAACGCCTTGCAGCTTATAGACACACTTTGCTTTCCTTTTGTTGCATCAACTCTAAAGTAGTTTTTGTATTTTATTCTATCACATGGATTTTTTTCTCTTTTGAAAAATGCTATTATTAGTGAATTGTGAGGGGAAGATTTGACCCCCCCCTCACATACAGCAAACATATAGAGGTAAGAGAACTCTACTTTGTGGAATCAGTTTTCTCCATCCAACTTTATGTGGATTCCAGGAGTTGAGCTTGGGTCACTAAGCTTGAACAATAAGCACCTTCACCCACTGAACCATTTCATCATCCCCAGAATTGTTTCTGGTTTAAATTATTTATTTGTGTGCCTATTGCTAACATATAGAATTGCAAAAAAAAAAAAATATTGCTGAATTCAGTGCAGTAGAGCGTTTAGCCATCCAGACCCACTAAAAACATATAGACATTATAAATGTATTTATTTTAATTTAACAATTTGTTGTACGCTAGAAATTAATGTATAACCCAAATTAGAATTTCATGAAATTGTATATGTCAATCTCCTGTTTTTATTTGTCTTGTTGTGAAATGGTCTTTCTATGTTGCTGAGGCTAACCTCAATCGTTTGCTCCTTTCACCTGTACCCTCCCCAAGAGTGTAAAGTTCACTTGTTCATTTATAGCAGTCATTGTATTTTAACTTGAAAAGTTCTGTTAAGCATTCATAGAAAGAAGCTTCACTACAATGAAGTTTCTGCTTCTGTTTCCTTGGAAATACACTGGTCCTGGTTCATCTCTGTGGGAGAGATCTGCTTGCTGTAAAATTCTTGGTTGATGTCTTTCTTGTGTACTTTAGGGTTTCTTATTTTATTGCCTTATGGTCTTCTTTAATTGTAGTAAAAATCCAGGAGTTAATTTTGTAATAATTTCCTTATATATGATGAGTCATTTTCCAAGATAATCTATTGTAAGCTTTTGATAATTTATAATTTATCAAGATGTGGATCTTGGTGTCTATAATATTTGGAGTTAATTTGACATCTTCAATAAGTACTTTGATTTATTCACCAAGTGATTATTTGTTCTAACATTCTTAATAATGGTGACATTATTTATTCTAATATTCTTTTTGTCTCTCTCCCATTTCTATTCCCTGCAACTCACATTACATTCAGGTAGGTGATTGCTGTTGTTCCATAGGTCTTGGGGATGCTGCTCACTTTCTCCATGCTATTTTGCTGACTCAAGACTATTTCCAAGCCACTTTTGTAAACTATTCATTTCAGTAATGACACTTTTCAACTCTAGAATTTTCCATTTGATGGTTATGTTAATGTTTAGTATGTGCTAGGACTTAAAATATTTTCATTTTGAAACAGTTATAGAGTCACAGGAAGCTGCAAATATAGCCAGAGGAATCCTTAGCTAACTTGCTATTGCCTTCAGTAACTTTACTTATATACTAGTTTAAATTCAAAAGTAGAAATTTCATGATAAAGCAAATGAATATTTATTGAATGGACTTCATTTTTCTGTTTCTTGTCTGCAGATTTGTGTAATGATGACCATAAAGCTAATCATATCACTAGATTTCATAAAAAGTTATTTCTCTGCTTTCATTAGCTATAACCTTGGACAATACATTTTTCCATCTCTATATCTTCTTGTTTCAAACATCATCATCGAAATGATATTGTATTTGACAATTCCAATTTTCATAATGCCTTCTCATGCTTTTTAATTTTTTGCCTGCATCAGTAATTGATTATATTATTACTGAGGATAATTCCATTGTGTCAGCCTATCATACTATTAAATATTCTACTGTTTGAACTCATCATGGTTTGAAAGAGAGATCTTTACAGGTATTTGAATGCTTGGTTGGCCTTTAAGGGTTTGTAGTTTCCCTCTCCCTCCTCACTCTCTTTCCTCTACTTCCTGCTTCTGCTCCCATGCTTTCCTAACAGTTGGCCTACAGTTCCTAATACGGTGGACTCTTCCTCTGTAACCATGAGCCAAAATTAAATGAGCGCTTTTCAATTCTAAGTTGGTTTTGGGCAACACACACACACACATACACACACACACACTATTATATATATATATATATATATATATATATATATATATATACACACACACACACACATATATATACATATATATATACACACACACATATATATATACATATATATATATACACACACACATATATCATCTCTCTTATCTTCTGTTCATTTTCTACTGCATTGCTTTATTTTAAATAGCAGGTCTTCTGACTTTCTTGTATATTTTAATTTATCAGTGATATACATTGTGTTCTCCTAATGTGTAACTTCTACTTATTTTCACATAGTAAGATTTTACAGAGAAAAAGCTTTATATTTTTAGGAAATTCAACTTGTCCAGTTTTATTTTATGAATCATGCTTTGGGTATTATGTCTAAGACTTCCCACTGAATTCCAAGGTTGAAGGGTTTTCTCTTTTTTTAAAACAAAACAAACAAAACAAAACAAAACATATCATCCAAATGTTTTATGGTTTCCAGTAGTTCAATACACCTAGAACTTAAGTGTAATAGATTTTAATTTTAATGGATTTTAATAGTCTTTCTCTTTCACGTATTGACACACATTTCTTTAGGTTCTTCCATGACTTTTGGATGTGAATCTATTTACATCATTTACATACCTGGAGCTACTCTGGTTCATGTGTCTGTTTATCCACTGAAAAGCTTCTTAGTTGCTTTTAAGGTTGGAAAATTATAAATAAAATTTCATTAACATTTGTGTATAGGCTTTTGTGTGAAACAAAGAACTGAGCTTATTTGATAAATATGAAGGAGTACAACTCCTAAATGTGTAAAGGAAGTTGACTTAATTCTGTAGAAAACTGAGAGTCTTACAAACTAGCTGTGTCATTTTCCATTTCTACAGCAATGATTGAGAGTTCTCCTTTGCCCATATCAGCATATGACATTGTTGGTGATTTTTATATTAACTATTCTGGTGTGTGTATTGGCATATAATTGTTATTTTAATCTGCAAGTTTCTAGTACATTAACTAATGTAATTCCTTAGTTTTAAATATTTTTTGTATCTATCAATAATAGTCCTTTGTCAGACACGCATTTGTAGGTTATTTTCTCTCAGGTGTTGGTTTTCAGTTCACCTTTAAATAGTACTTTACAGGGCAATATTTTTTGTAAATGTAGTTCAACTTAATTCTTAAAATCATTTAATAATATCTTTAGTTTTTATAAAGAGACACTCTTAAATACAAGATTGCCTATGTTTTCTTTCATGCTGGATCCTAAACTTTATGGTTTTGAATTTTACATTTAGAAACACAAATCTCACGTGAAGATGTATTTTTCCAGTATATTTGAGTATTTTGCAATTCCTCAAGTATAACTGGAAAAGATGACCCATTTCTCATTGAATTGTTTTTGTTCCTTCATCATAAATCAGCTGGCTGTTTTAGTGTGGTACTATTACTATGGTTTCTATTGTGTTTCCTTAATAAAATTGGCTTTCTCTTTCAATACTGTGTTAGTTATTTTGTGCTTTTCCCTTTTCTATGTTAGTTTTAGAATTCATTAGACAATACATTAGAAGTAAAGAGAATTATTGAAATCTTAACTGAGATGGCAAAGGAGAATCCATAATGAAGCTGGGAAAAGCAAACATATTGGCAATATTAGGCTTCCCACCCATGAATACAAAATATTTTCTCCATTTCTTTACATTTTTATTTCTTTTATCAGTATTTTGAACTTTATTTTGCTCTTCATATAGGATTTATATGGATTTTGTTAGATTTATACATTTATTTTACTATTTTGTGCTAATGTAAATAGTGTTATACTTTTCATTTCAAATTTCTCTCTTTTATTGTGGAATAGGGGAAAGCAATTGACCAAATATATTGACTGTGTATTCTACAATCTCCCTGTCATCTGTTATTATTTGCATTATTTACTGGGTTGATTTTTGAAGATTTTCTGTATATTATGTCATGTATGAACAAAACTGTATACCTTTCCTGTACTTATGGCCTTAGTTACACCTTCAAATAAAATATTCATTAAGAGAGGTATTAACTGTAGGTACATCTTTAACTTGTCCTTATTTTAGCAAAAATAAATCTATTTTTAATATTTTACATATGGGTACTATACAGGTTCTCTTTTCAAGCAGATGAAATTTCCTCCTATTTCTTTGTAAGCTTTCATTCATAAGTGGGTATTTGATCAAAAATTGTTTTCTTTTTTTTTATAGATTTTCAATAAGATAATGAAGCTTCTCTCTTTAAAATATTAAATAATGTAATTTTCTTTGAGACAGTGTCCTATTTGACTAGTGGTTGGAAAGCTTGACCTTATGTGGAAATGTTACCATGATTGATCATGTCCTTTGTGTTTTTTGAAAACAAAACAAAACAAAAAATGTTCTTTTTATATAATCCAGACTGGTCACAAATTTGTTTTATATAGTAGGGTGGCTGTGAATTTATGTTTCTCCTATCTTAGCTTCCCCAGTGAGCATTGCATGTGAATTACAGGTAGGCAGCACTATAGCCAGACTAACAAATTACATCAGCTTTGCATACCCAGGAAAAATCTCACATAGATATTCTATGCCTAGGTGCATGAAGTTTGCTAATACTTTGTAGCATCTATATAGTAGCTCAGGATATTTTTGGATTTGTTATGTGGATAATATGTGCCTCATAATAAGAAATATGATGTATCTTTTCTGCTTATCATTACTGAAAAAAGAGTATAGAAATTTAGCACATATCAAGAATCGCTATCTTTAAATATATACTATGTAATGCACATTTACAATAAATACATTTTCATTTTAACTAACATATTACTTCACAAGTAGGAGAGATATATACCTGTAGCAAAATATTCTTAATTCTTTTAATTTATTCCTTGTTATTTTTCATCCATTTCTTCATAGCTTAGATTAACCTAATATATTCCTGCAACTAGGTAACTAAAGTTACTGTTGCACTCCTTAGAGTAAGGAGCAATAAAAAATTCTATTAGCTTTCATTTATCCCTTTATTTGATCTCAGTTTTTTTAAAGGTTGTGTGCACACGTGAGTCTGTGTATGTGCTTTTCTATGTATGTGAATGTACACTACATGCACGTAAGTGCTCACGGAGGCATCAGATCCCCTAGGACTGGAGTGAGCAGTTCATGTGAGCCTCCATGTGTGTGCAAGGAACCTAACCTAGATCTTCTACAGGAGCAGCATGTGCTATTAACCATTAAGCCATTTCTTCCTAGACATAACCTATAATTGAGTATATGTATTATTATTTCATTCTAACTGTTGAATGATAAATATGGCTACAGAAATCATTGTGTTTTCCATTGTTTTAAATATTTTATTTCATTTTTTTTTCCTTCTATATTTCTTCTAGAAATTTGTGAGGGTCTTATTCTTATTTGCCCACAAGTAAAGTTAATAATTTAATTTTGCTCCTTTAAACCCATGTGGTCTTCAGTGAAAGTCTAGTACATATAGTTAGGTGTTTGTCACCATTTTTGGAAAATTCTCAACCATTACAACGTCAAATAATTTTTATTTTGTATTCTCTTCTCTTCTACAAATTCCCTTAGGTTTGTGTTTTACATCTGTAGTTATCCCCCAATTCTTTGATATTTATTCACACTTTTTAAAGCCATATTTTCTCTGTAGGACTCAGTGTGCACTTTTTGTCCATATCTTCATGTACCTGCTTTAGTCTCTCACTCTGTATTAGTGCTAGCTCATCCAAGACACATGGCCCATGATGTTACAGTGCTTCTCACATTGTAGAATTTTTCTATTCACTGTTTTATTGGTGTTTCCCTTCCCTGGATTCTAGTCTTCTGTTCTTGATTATTGTCTGTTTTTCTCCTCTAGGGACCTTACTATATTAAAATTAGTATTTTAAACTCATAATCTGGCCATTCTAAAATTTCTCTTATTTCTGTGCCTTATAATTTTCTCTGTATGCTCATCCCATCACCTACTTGTGGTTTCTCTGATATTTTATATGCATCTATTGTTGGTGAATTCAATCAGTCTACGCTTTCTCTGCTGTTTCCATGCATCTACTTAACCTGCAGATCAGGAAGCTTGGCCAAGACAACACTAATGAAAAAATCTTTAGTTTCATACAGTGAGCCATGGGTGCTACATGGCTGACATTGTTGCTAGTACCAAATCACCAAGGATGAGCTCTCTACTGTCTATCCATCAAAAATGGAGTTAAGTTAAAATGGTTAGCATCTAAACATTTCAATTTCAATTACAACTCTCAGAATTAACCAGAACCCTTTTGTGAATTTTGGGCAAACTCTTGCTTCAGAATTGATCAGTGAATGCCAACAATGGCAGTCACCTAGACAAGTGACCTAGGAATAGAACCCACTTCAGAGTCAATCCCTCAGGATAATTATAACTGGAAAAATTTCTGGGGTTCTCCCTCTAACAAGATTAAAAGTTAAAATCCCAAGGGATGTCCTTAAGGAAACTGTCACACTGTCTTTAACCCATAGGCCTAGCCATCTGGCTGTCAAGGTGAAAATCAGAGAACATGTTCTTTATGCTTCATTCAGGAGAAGAGAAAAATTAACCATTTTTTGAATATATCAAGAGTATTACCATTCTTTTTAACAATGCTCACTTTCAAAGCAAACCATTTTATTAGATCACGACTACCAGGGGCTTTACCAGAATCTCAACAGCAAGGGATCAGGGAAATATCCTAAGTTAAGCTCTCAATATCTTAAGTTCTAAGCTCTCAAGTCTTCCATGGAAGACAATGGCAGGTCTGAAGTGCATTCCCATCTACAGTTCTTGTATCACTGAAGGAGTGAGAAAACATGCTCACTAAAATACCGTGAGACAACTATTGGACTCAAAGGAACTCTTACTTGTCCACATCCATCACCTCAGCATTAGAGTTTCATACAGTACCAAGCAACAGATTCCTATTTTACAAGTCTCAGAATTTATTTATTTAAGGAGACTCTTCTATGGAAACCAAAAGGACCAAAACAAGAAAGGAAATTCAGACTTGAATATCTATGACAACAGGAACATAGATTAACTCTGAGACATAAAATGGAGATATATTGGGCTCAGTTCATTTTTATCCAATACATAATTTCTAGCATGAAGCAAACATTATATAGTGTGTTTTTTAAGAGAGAGGGAGAGGGAAGCTCAATAAACACAGACTTGGAAGAAATTTTGGAATTAGATACAAAATTGAACCTCTTGCTCTTGGGGTCCTGTGGATGCTAAATTACTCAGTGAATAATTCAGAATAGCATGGGATTAAGGCGAATTTTTAGCCATAATTTCACAAATATATATGTCATTTAATTGTGTTGAAAATAATTGAGTTGTTTTCCCTAAGAAAAATAAACTTGAAGTCAAATTATTTAGCAATGTTTACAAGAGATAAGGAGTATGCATTTTTATGCCACTGTGTCTTGGGAAGGCAGAGCTTGCCATTAGTTGGAATGGGTTTCATGTTTAGGTAACCATGGCTTAGTTGTAAGACAATAATCTCATGGTCAGGAGACATCATTTTTGTGAGGTTTTAGAGCACCAGATGGCACAAATAAGTGTACAAAGCCAAAATATCAGCAAGATTTTATCCACATAATGAAAAGCAAATGGCATTTAAGAAACTATGAATCTCAATAAACTATCGATGGGTTCTGCAGGAGAGTAAAGAAAATTAGCTAGGGCATTGGAAAGTTAGCAAAAAAATCGTTAAAGAGATTAGTGTTTCTCTTCTAGAATTTTCCTCTTTTCATTACCCTTTTTCTCTATTTTAAAAGTAATGACAGAAAATTCTAAAAACACAAAAGAATAAATAAAAGAATTTAAATGTCACTTAATACCCAAAGCCAGTGCTATGTTGATTCTCAATTCAATATATATTATTTTCTTCCTATCAATTTCCACTTCAGTATATGTTATTTTATTCTCCCAGAATTTCTCCTTACCATAGGCTCAAGCCAAGGCTCCTGAGGGAGGATAAGAACAGGGTGACGTGTTAGTGCAAAGACAGTACGCAGATGAAGAAGCTGGGACTATGTCCTCAGAATAAAGGGGTCAGTGTGAGCTGTAGCTACATTCAGTTCACCGAGTGCTCTTGCAACTTGAAATGCAGAAGACCTTTGAAAACAGAATCCTCTCATCTGGAGTTGTGGAAATGATGTTCCATGAACCAATAAGACTAGAAAGTGTTCGTTATTGTTCACTGGAAGAATCCCGGATCAATCAGGTTCCTTTATTGTAGAGTATCTCCTGTCACATGAAATGAGCCAATAGGAGGATCACTGCCTGTGTATATGCTGAATGGGAATATTCCTGAAACTGCAGATGGTGATTGTGGGGGCCAGGATTCCAATGGATTAGTGTGTCAGTAACAGAGATGATAGGTTCTGAAAAATGTATGGGCATCTTCCACATCACAGAATATGCTTAAAAGATTACAACCGTATTAAGTGATGTAAACTAATCACACATGACCCATCCTTGACCAGAATGTCCTGGTACTGTAAATGATTCTTTGAGGGTCTTTGGGGAACTTTAAATACATTTGGGTTGATGCTATGCTTATGTTTCCAGAGAAGTATGAGCAAAAGATCAGACGTCTTAGAAAGGAATGTCATGAAGCAGAAGCCACTGCTATTCACGCAGCATGGAAGAGGGAACCTTTTGAGCTTGTTCTTGGCCACTCATCTTATTTAGAGCATGAAGTGGATGCTCCCACTCTAGTGAAGTAGAACAAGTGGAAAACCAGATGTGATTCATAGAACACAGGATGACCCCAGGATCACTCGCTCCAGCTCTGCTTTGGCCCATTGTCCTGCTACAGAGAAAGTCAGCTAATCAGGCCTCTGGAAACTAGTTGCTCCTGGGTTTTCTCATTAGATAAGAAGCTGTTCTTTTTAGTGGAAAAATATTCAAAATTAAGATTTCTTTATTACAAAACATATTTCTGTCTTCAGAAATATGCTTTGTAAGCCAGGCCATAGTCATCCGGTTCACATCACTGTAGACAACTATATTGTTTTTAGTTACTCCAGGGAGGCTCAATGGAGACCAAGGCAAATTGTGAAAAGTTTATAGAGGACTTGAATGAAGTCAAAATCACAGCATTCTTCAAGGTATATCAACTGTTGTTATGATTTTTAACATGTGAGAAACATGGGGTTGGCAGCTGGGTCTTTTGATTGCTCATCAAAGATGGAGAGATTTTAGGTCCTAACTGTATGATTGAGGAGCTGGACATTGGAATCCAGGTTATGGATGTCAAGGTTGCAAAGACCTTCCTTTAAATTCTTATCTAATTTAGCTGGGGTATAGCTCAGTGTGGAAGGTTTTCTTAACACGCTTAAGACCCTATAGTGTAATTTCTATGCTAGAAAAAAAGTTAATAGCTTTCTTTGCCTTGTACTCAGGCCAAGACTAGGGCCAAGCCAAAAATAGATATAATGTTATTTATGTGCTCTAAGTTTAGCTTTTGAGAAATGTGTTGAATAATCGACTGTTGTTATGAAACCTCAATTCTGCCTATCAAAAACTAGATTAGTGATTCTTAACCCATAATGTTTAAATGATGTAAAATCTAAATGTGTATAACATGGTCTATAAGGTTCTTAAGAACATAGTAAGTGATTTTTTTTTTTTAAAAAAAGCATCCACTATGCACATTAGAGACAGATTAAGCACATTTCACCTCATTTAGGGTTTAAGGTACAGCTCATAAACTCTGACATTTTCTATAAGCACTAGTAAGTGGCTTTGGTTATTTAAACTGAGATGTCTATATAACTTCAGATAAATTATTAAATATAACTATCCTCTGTGTGTCTTTAGAAATAATTCCATCTTAACCTAGCATAAAGTTGATTTTGGACTAAAAGTCCTGGGCAGGAGGGCTCAATAGCTCGACATCTGTGAGTCTCAATTTCCTTGTTCATCAATGCTCAGGCTATTTGTCAATCCATCTCACAGTAATATAGTCAGAAACAATTGAGATAAAGTGTTCAGACATACTGCATAAGCTCTGTAAAGCAGATACCTCTAAACTGATCATCAGCTTTGGAGAAAGCATGTTCACAGGAGTCTGCTGCTAGCCCATCTAGGATCCAGGTGGAACAGGAAGTGGAGAGGGAAATAAGATGCCATTGTTCACCCCCACAGACCTCCTGGGTCCCCCCTGTCCTAGGTCTGACTCCCAACAGTGTGGGATGTGGAGCTAAAGAGGCCACCTTCTGTAGCCAGGAAGGACTCCCAGTGGAGGGATGAGGATAGCAGGCCACCCACAAAGTCTTTGACCCAAAATATGTTCTGCTTACAAGATGTACAGGAACACAAATAGAGCAGAAATGGAGGAAATGGCCAACCAATGACTGGCCCAAATCGAGACCCATTCCATGAGCAAGAACCAACCCCTGACACTATTAATGATATTCTATTATGCCTGCAGACAGGATACTAGCATAATTGTTCTCTGAGAGGCTCTACCCAGCAGTTGATGGAAACAGATGCAGAGATCCACAGCCAAACACTAGACGGAACTTGGAGTCTTGTGGAAGACTTGGTGGGAGAATTGAGGCACCTCAAGAGGATAGAGACTTCCAATAGGAAGTCAACTAACCTGGACCCTTGACGGCTCCCAGAGGCTGAATCACCAACCAGAACGTTAGCATGGGTTAGACCTAGGTTCCCCTGCACATATGTAGCAGATATGCCACTTGATCTTTATGTGGGTATCCCACCGACTGGAGCAGGGGCTGTTCCTGAATCTGTTTTCTGTCTGTGGATCCCATTCCCCTAAGTGGGCTGTCTGGCCTGGCCACAGTGGGAGAGGAAGTGCCTAGTCCTGCAGAGACTGGTGTGCCAAGGTGGGGTGACACCCACGGGGGCCTCCCAAAGAAGAAGGAGAGGAAGAATGGAGGAAGGAGCTCTGGAAGAAGGCAACTTGGAGGAAAGCCCTAGGGGACCAGATATTGGGATGTAAAGTGAATAAATAAATAAATGCAAAAAAATCACTAAAAAAAGGACACCATTGTCATTCTCATCCAGTGTCTGCCTTGTGTTGTCTCTGACCTTCACTTCTACCTAGTTATTCTGTATCTGATTCTTTAAAAGCTTCTCCTGCTAATGAAAAAAGTTGTGAAGTATAAGAAAGGAGATCTGAATAAGATTCTAAGATTTCTTTCTGCCATTTATTCTAGGAGTTGATTCCAGGCCTTTACTTCTGGCCTTTTGAGGGACATTGTCAACATTTGTAAGTCTAATTGGACTCAGTTGTTCCTTGAGAGATACCTGCCAGTGGCAGAGTGTATTTTGATAAGCCTGCTGTGTTTCTGAAAAATTACAACTGTTATTTCTTTCTTTCACTGAGCATAAAAGCACAGCCTGGTCTCTTTTGCCAAAGAACTTTTTGTCCTACACTTTTGCTGGGTGGATACCAGGTGCCAACAAGCAAGTGATCCTTGAGGAATTTCACTTTGGCTGCTGAGGACAAAGAGGTCATTTAAAACTTTCAGAATCGTGGGCAAGCTCTGCACCTAGTGTTAGGCACAGAACCTGATTAATTGGGCTGTCACTCCCAACAATCCTGAGCTTTGGCCTTTTCATTTGCCAGCCAAAAAGAAGAAAGTAACATTTCTACAATTAATTTTCACAACCTTGAACCAAGAGCATGTGACAGAGACTGGGTGTTTCTCAACCATGAATTTTTTCCCCCAGATACTACTTAACTTCACTGGTTCATTTCAATTGTCTGAGTGAGGTAACGTGTTCAAGTCTGAATGCCCAGAATCATTTCTATACAATCACTCCCAAGATTTAACAACCCACCCACACCCCCACACAAATCCACATCCTTGAAAAACGAAGTATTTTAGAATCTAAATTCATTTGGTTAGGTCTTTGGATTTTTTAGGAGATGTGGTTTTTCCCCCCTGAGATGTATTTTATTTTCCATTCTGTATCTTCTTGCTTCAGTTAACCATTGATGGAAATATTTATGGTGATAGTCATAACAGCTGACTTCTGTTGAGTGCTGATTATAAGGCTCTGGACTAAGCTCTTTATAGGCAGTATAGTCTCAGACTGTAGGCTCATATAGACTTGGCACATGAAGAAATAGGTTAAATAAATGGGTAATAACGTTACTTGCTTGAAGATGCATAACATTTACAGCAAATTTAAGCTTTTGCTAATTTTACATGTTCTTTCAAATGTGTATGTTCAAATTTACTATCTCACTGCATTTATTTCTGTTGCACATGTGTGTACACATCTTAGGGATTTAGAGGACAACTTGCTAGAGTTGCTTGTCTTTCCACCGAGTGGGGACTGGGGTTCGAACTCTGGTTCTGAGATTTATTGGCAAGTGCCTTTACCCTCTCACTGGCTCTTATATGCTCAGACTTAGGATCTCTTACAAGCAAAGTATTTTGAAAGCCAAAATATTTCTAAGCCCCCCAAAATGATTTAACACCAAATACCCCTTCTGATTTGGGCCCTGTTCTGGTTATTGAAACAGGGAATGAGTAAAAATCTCCTAATCTCAAAGCAGGAAATTAAACTATAGCAGTTGATTCTCTGTCTCTATCACTCTGCCTCTCTGTCTCTATCTCTTAGTCTCTCTCTCTCTCTTTCTCTCTCTCTCTCTCTCTCTCTCTCTCTCTCTCTCTCTCTGTCTCTCTGTGTAAATGGGGAATGAATGCACTTGCGCATGTACAACTATAAGTCAAAGATTGACGTTAAATAAAGTTCTCCATCACACTCTATAATCTTTTTTGAAGACAGGATGCCTCACAAAATCTGCATCATAACGATTGGCTAAACTGGTTGAACAATGGGCTCCCTAAGAGATACCTGATTTTGCCTATCTCCTTGATCTCAGGGCTTACAGATGCCTGCTGTACTAGGCTTTTCCATGGATGCTGGTGGTCAGAAGTCAGGACCTCACATTTAGACTACAGGCATCTCACCAATTAAACCAGCTCCCTAGCTGCCCATACCTCAACTTTTGTCACCTAATACTGGGACAGCAAGCATGTCCCATCACATCCAGCCGCTACTGGTCCTTTTAAATAACAGCAGTCTCGATCTAATATAGATTAACAAATTCAAAATAGGAATGATCATAAACCAAGATATCTCAAACCAGATCCAGACTAGAAATTTTTTAGGAGCCAAACAAAGAATATTAATTATGAGAAACATTCAGGAAAGATCAAAAGGGGGGCAAGAGTTGAAGCTCAGACATAAAGCATGCTTGCAGCATAGTCAGAGCCCTGCTGCCAATTACCACCTCCCCCAGAAAGAAAATTATATAGATGTTCAACGTACGTGGAGGACAGTCTCTGACAGAAGACATTTCCATAAAATAAAAATGAAATTGCCAGCAAAACTCAGATTCATTAGTCTAGTTTAAAAAGCATATTTGGTAGTCATTAGCAAAAAAAAAAAATTTTAGAGCAAATTGTAAGATTTGTGATTTAGAAAGCTTCATAGAAACACAGATTCCTGGAGGAAGCCCTTCAGGGACACTGACAGGATGGACAGGAGGGAGTGCAGGGAGGTGGCCACATGCCATTTGTTTTAGAAGGGTCTGGTTCTATAGTATTTTACTACAAGAATGACTACTCTCAGAGTTTATATAATGCCTGGGTTAATGTAAAACCATTTGTGACTCCATGTCCTAAATGATTGTACCTGACAAGACAGCAAACCATCAAGTGGTCCTCAAACACCTCTGTTTGTGCCTAGTGTGGTAAGAAAAATGTTTTTAAAAAGTTCAGTCCAGGGGTTCAAAAGAGTCATGTGCTCATCGTGTCAACAATTTGAGTTTTAGCTATTTCTGAGTTTGGTTTTCTGACCTAGCTGGTGCTAGTTTGATGGCAGAAGCCCAAATCAATCCTGGTCAAGTGGCTACTTCTGCGTTCCTTTTGGCTACTGTTTATTTTGTGTCAAACAGTGTCAGCCTTTCTATGTACAAAGGCAGACTTACCTAACTTAGATCGGGAGGGAGGGGCCCAGAGTCTCCTAGCTCTACCCCTGGGAGTTAGACTTTAAGCTCAGTCATTTCTGGGAGGGGGAGGGGCTGCTCAACCCAAATTAAGTCAGTTCTAGGACTGACATGTAAATAAGTACAGGCTCCTTGGCTCTGTCTGCCCTTTCAGAAGGTAATCAAGTCAAATTATCTATGAGAAGAAACGAAGCTCATGGTTGAGAGAGGGTGTGCAAATGAAAACCAGATTCAGAGGGAGGCTTGCATGAGAAAACACAGGAGAGGAAGAAGGTGTCTGAGCGCAGGGTGCTGGAGTTGACATTTTCTCGCCAGGACCAGACTCTAGTTTCTTTCTATATTTATTTCAGGTTGTATCTCTGTTGATTCTTGCCACCCCACCCCCACCCCTTTTTATATCTTTGTATACTTCTCTGGATCTCTTGAAACCAAGCAGAGGATTTCAAATGGGGAATGAGAGATAAATCTTTATGAACCAGAGAAAGAAAAGGTAAGAACTGGGCTCTGGGCTCACTGTGGCTGTGGTGGATGAATGACAGAGGTATTCTGGAACTCAAGGTTGCCACTGTTGGTTTAAACCATGTTTTTGTTTTGCTTTGCTTTGCTTTGCTTTTTCATGAACTCTGAAGCACAGTTGAATTCTCGGGACTCTTGGCTACATAACAGCAATTTTACTCAGAGGACACTTGTCAGTACCTGGAGGCATTTGAAGTTGACACATTGTTAAAAGGTAAGATTTGCTGCTGACAAAGTTGAGACCAGGCAGCTGCCATACACAGTTTCGGAAAGCCAGGGCAGTTTTCCACCTATAGAGACATCTGTGCCCAGATGGAGAAATCTGATGATGGAAAAATAGCAATAACGGTGCCTTGAAGGCTGAGCTGGACTATCACCTTGAAGGCTGAGCTATCACCATGAAGGCTGAGCTATCACCTTGAAGGCTGAGCTATCACCTTGAAGGCTGGGCTATCACCTTGAAGGCTGGGCTATCAATCACCTTGAAGGCTGGGCTATCACCTTGAAGGCTGGGCTATCACCTTGAAGGCTGAGCTATCACCTTGAAGGCTGGGCTATCACCTTGAAGGCTGGGCTATCACCTTGAAGGCTGGGCTATCACCTTGAAGGCTGGGCTATCAATCACCTTGAAGGCTGAGCTATCAATCACCTTGAAGGCTGGGCTATCACCTTGAAGGCTGGGCTATCACCTTGAAGTCTGGGCTATCACCTTGAAG
>JADRCH010000146.1:3494734-3547685 GCA_019843965.1 Rhynchomys soricoides
CACTTTCAACAAAAAGAAAAAAGGGTAGTTCGGAGAGATAATAAATGTTCTTCTTCAAGCGGCTAGGGACCAACAGTCACTCTGGCTTCAGTTTTTACTCTGTAAAGTCAGGAGGCCACACTAATCCTTTCTAACCTTTCCACTTACTGGGACTCCGATACTTTTATTTAGATGGCTCAATGAGAATTCACCCCACCTGGACACTCCCTCAACCTTGCTCTCGTGTTACCCTGTGCTTTTTAGCAAGGCAATAAAGTGGATTCTGAGATGGTGTTTGTGCAGTAGGCAACTTCCACTGGTTTTATTCTGCATAAAAATGAGGAAAGATGAAAACAGAATAGCCTTTCAAACATGCAAGACCTGTGGAATGGAAGGCCTTATTTATTTATTATTTATTTATGCCCTTTTAATCATGGGAGCTGGTGGAGCAGCCACGATGAGGTGCTTCAGGACAGCTTTCCCAATGGGACGGTAGGAAATTGCCTTATGTTAAAAGCTATGTTTAACTGAATGAAAGCTATGTTTAGCTGAATGAAAATCACAAGGGCTGAGGACTTCATACCTTACCACACTTCTATTTTTTGTTCAGTTAACCTCTGCTTGCTTACAGGGAGTGCTGGCATGAATGATTGCAAACAGATGCAGGAGTCCCGGGATGGTCTGAATGGCAAGCCAGCAGAGGCACAAAACTGCATTTCTCTGGACCCGGTACTGTGACTTTAAGATAAAGGAGTTCTTCTTTGTGTGACCACTCCAGCCTGGTTTTCAGACAGTGCTCTGCCCTTCCAGCCTACAACCAAATACAGTATAAAGAAAAAAACTAAGGAAAACATCTTTTGGGAGTCTTGATAATGGGCCCCAATGCCAAGATTTCCTCCCTTCACTCCAGAAAAATTTACTGAGTGTTTAAGTGAGCCAAACAGCCTGCTAACATACTGGGGATGAGACAGAGGGAAAGACAGGTGGTTCCTGCCTCTAAGAAACTCAGAATGAAGGGACAAAGAAGACAAACTCTTAATAGCATCACCTGACCACTTTGTGCTGGATGTGCAATGTCTTCTCCATCGTCTGATCCTCCCACAGAGTGTCATTTCACAAAGCTGAATAAACAGACAGATGAAGTAATTGGTTCAGTTCCACTAGGGTTGTCAGGGGATTTCATAATCTTTCAAATCCTTTCTTCGAGATCCATGCAGGCTGTCAGATACCTTCGCAGCAGGAGTTCCAAGGGGTTGTGAGCATCCCGATGTAGGATGGAAAATAACTCCTGTCCCCCTGTTCTGGGCATGTTCTATCCTCTTCACAGACATTCCAATTTCATGTCAGACACACACACACACACACACACACACACACACACACGACACTATTTTAGAGCAGATATTCTGGTCTTTTGGCTCTTCCATTAGTTCACAACCTCTTCTGTGTGGGTGTGGGGAATTTAACCTAAGCCCTCTGCAATAAGTGCTCTTAACCACTGAGCCATCTATGGCTTTCTCAAACATCCTTGGTGTTTTGTATCTGCACTCTCTCCCTCTATCCCAGCCTCTGTTTCACTGTTAAATTTCCTTATTTTATTTATCTCTTTTTAATACCCATGCCCCACTGTCGCTCTCTAGAGCCCCTTTCTCTCTATTTGCCTTGGTCTCCTAGTGTGCAGGTTTCTTCAGTGTCCTTAAGCTATACTCTATATCTAAAGATCTAGAAATAGGCTTCACAAAGAAGAGAGAGCATATCTGTTTGTCTTTCTGAGTCTGGGTTATCTCATTGTTTATATTTTCTTGATTCATTCATTAACTGCAAATTCTTGTTCTTCTTTATTGCTGAATACAACTCTATTGTGTATATATAGCACATGTTCTTACCTGCTCATCTGGTGATGCTCATCTTGGCTGATTTTATACTTTGGCTACTGTGAATAGTGCAATGATAATCAAGGATGTTGCCAAATCTCTGTAGTATACTTAAATTATTTGAGGGTGTGTACTCAGGAGTCTGGGTTGTCTTAAAGGATACACAGTTTCAGTTTGGAATGACTGAAAGCTCAGGAATGGGCAGTAGTAATGGTTGGTCAATGATGTTTATGGGATGAATTCTGCATATCTATGCACCAAAAATGGCTAAAATAAAAATTTTATGCTAGAAAGATTTTACCACCTCTAAAATTGTGGTTTTTTTTTTTATTAAAAATGGATTTTTAAACATAATATATTCTGATTTTGGTTCCTCTCTTCTACTCCTCCCTGATTCTCCTCGTCTCCAACCGGCACAAACTCAAACCATTTCCTGATTTTTAAATTAGAAAACAAACAAGCTTCCTAAGAAGAAGAAAAATAAAATAAGATAAAATAAATACAAACAAGACTGAAGAGGACAAAACAAAGCAAATGACCTGTAAGGGGAAAATGAAACAGAAAAGAGCCCAGACAAAGCACTATGAGGCTAAAACAAAACAAAACAAACAATGCATTGAAATCCTCTTTTTGTTGGCCATCTACTGCTGAGCATGGGGCTTCCTCTATGTGTGGTTTATATACCCAGTGAGTCTCTGGGTCTATATTGGAGAAAACTATTCATTTTCTTCATGAAAAGTTATCAATTGGAGATAGTTTCTGAGTTAGAAATGGAGGCTTGTAATCACTTGCCCTATCAGTGCTGGGATCCCATCAGGCTGAGACTTGTGCAAACCCTGTGAATGCTGCCTCCAATGAGTTCGTATGTGCACCAGTCCTGGTCTGCTTAGAAGGCCTTGTAACCTTGGTGTCTTTCATCATTCGCACTGGCTCTTAAACTCTTTATGCCTCCTCTTCCACATAGTTCCTTGAGCTCTAAGGGGGTATTGGATGAAGACATTCCATTTATGACTGAATATTTCAAGGTCTTTACTCTCTTCTTTTTGTTCTGTTGTGAGTCTCTGTATTTTTCTTATCTATATCAGGAGTAAACTTCTGTCTCTCAGCACAACACTGATCTAAGAATACAGTGTAATGTTATTAGTAGTAGTTTTATTGACGTATTAGGAGAACAGTAGAATTTAGTTTTCCTCCAGGTCCATTGTCTATCTAGTCTCATATTCTTGACCTCCCATGTCATTTCATTGACAAAGTCCTTTAAGAGAGCAGTAAAACTTGTTTTGTCTAGGTCCATAGTCTGTCTAGTCTCAAATTCTTGATCCCTCAAGCAATGTCTTGTATGGATTGCATCTCAACATCTCATTGAGTGGGCCTTAAATACAACTGAATAGTGGTTGGTTAGTCCCACAAGTTTGTGCCATTATTCCACCAGAAGATTTTGCATGCAGGTCACCACTGTATATTGAAGAGTTTGTAGCTGAGTCGGTATTTACCTTTCTCCTCTGGTATCCTGCAGAGTAGCTTCCAATACCATGAACTAGTCAGTAAGGGTCAAGACTCTAGGGAGGTGCCATCTCAACCTCTCCATGTTCAGTGAGTTATATAGGTGTTGTCTTCAGCACAAGAGCCTTGCAATCAGTTTGTGGAGAATGACCAGTTGCTTTGGCAACAGTTAATAGGTTTCAGGAAGTTTCCATGGGACTGTTACGGCCAATAACTCAATTAAGTGTAACTCATTCCTGTCACTGAAGGTGTCATTTGGTGGTGAAAAAATGTCTAATTGGGGCTTTGTCCCTCCTGCTAGTTGGTGATTCCATTTAGATTTGTTTTATATATGTATATGCATGCATATGTATATATGTGTATGAAAATGCATATATATATACATATATATATATATATGATGTCTTTTATAGTTTCTTTCGATACAATCCTTACAATCCCTTAATTAACCATTAGTTATGGATGTTCCTCCTGGTATTGCCTACTCTACCCCCTTCTCCTCACCTCGAAGTAAAAATATACAAATTTAATGCACAAGAATCAGTATCTTTCATAAGAAATGACAAATAGACTGAGGAAGATGTGAGGGAAACAATACCTTTCACAATAAAGTCTCAAACATATAACTTCAAGTAATTCTATTCAAGCAAGTGAAAGAATTGTACAGAAAAAGCTTTAAGATACTGAAGAAAGAAAATGAAGATATCAGAAAATAAAAAAAAAAACAAAAAACCTCTCATGCTCGTGGATCAATAAGATGAATATAGTACTATTGGCCTTTCTACCAAAGCAATCTGCAGAGTCAATGCAATCCCCATTAAAGCTTTAACACAAATTTTCACAGAAATTGAAAAAGTAATTTTCAAGTTCATATGGACACACACACACACACACACACACACACACACACAATCCCCATGATTGCTTAAACCACCCAGAGCAATCAAATAACTGCTGGAGGTATCACCATCCCTAACCTCAAATGGTAATACAAAGCTTTATTAATAAATACAGCATGGTATCATCACAATACACACAGGTTGGTCAATGAAACCAATAAGTGTACACACCTATGGATACCTGTTTTTTGATAAGCCAGAAGTACACACTAGAAAAAGACTATCTTCAACCAATGGTCTTGGTCAAACTGTATGGGTATACGTAGAAGAACCAAATAGATCAAAACTTACCACACTGCACAAACCTCAACTCTAAATGAGTCAAAGACCTTAACATAAAACCAGATACAGTGAAACTAACAGAAGAGAAAGTGGGAAGTAGCCTTAAACTTCGACAAAGGAAAAGACTTACTGAACAGAATACTGATAGTGGGTGCTGGAATGATGGCTCAGTGGTTAAGAACACTGACTGCTCTTCTAAAGGTCCTGAGTTCAATTCCCAGCAACAACATGGTGGCTCACAATCATCTATAATGGGATCTGGTGACCTCTTCTGGTGTGTCTGAAGACAGCAATAGTGTACTCACAATAAATAAATAAATAAATAAATCTTTAAAAAGAAAGAATACTGATAGTGTAGGAACAAAGAAAAACAATTAATGAATGGGACCTCATGAAGCTGAAAAGCTTCTTTAAGGCAAAAATTACAGTCATCCAGATAAAATGGCAATCCATGGCATGGGAAATGTTTTTCTTCAACTACACATCTGATAGAGGACTAATGTCTAAAACATAGAAATACAAAAAAAATTGGACATCAAGCAAACACATGACCCAATTAAAAATGGAATACAGATCTAAACACAGAATTCTCAAACGAGGGAATGCAAACGGTATCAGACAGCCTAAAGACATATTTAGCATCCTTAGTCACCAAGAGAATGTAAATCAAAACTACTTTGAAATTTCATCTGATACCAATCAGAATGGCCAAGATCAATAAAGCAAATGACAGCTGCTACATGTAAATCCATCTTTTCAAATAAAATTCAACATGTTTAGTTGTTAGGCAGTCACAGTCTTCCCCCTTCATAATTGCTATTACATATGCATATGTATTACATATACATAAAACCATTTAGCCAGTGTCTTAAGGTTTTTGGTTTTTCCTCCAGTCATCTTAAATCTATTATGAGACTCTGAGGGGAACTTTTCACTTTGCTATGCTTGGTTTTCAATGGCACCCATTTCTGTATCTTGAGCTTAATTTCTGTTACACTTTGCTCTTTGATGATCTTCCATCTTTTTTTATTTGGGAAGGCCTCATTGTCTTTAGCTTTTATTTGTTACAGTTAATGAGCATTTTTGCTAGCTTAGTTCAGTCTCTCTACCAGTTCCAAAGAGCCATTCAAAACCCCTAGATTCTAGCCTGGTATGAAGCACCTTTTTCTTTAGACAGACCTTAACACTTATTGAGAAGTGGCCATTTCAGATAATACAATGTAACAACTCTGTACATAGTTTTCCCTTGGGTTGTTCAGAAATTATTATTTAATTGCTATTGACTTGGTGATTTGTTGTTTAGTGACTGAAATACCTTTTGTTGAGGTGACTAATTTCCTCCATAGTGTATTGCCCCCTCTTGCTCTTGATGGCCCCCCTTTCTCCTTGATTTTATCTTTTAATTTGAGTTTATCTTGTTTTTCTATGGAAGGTTCTTGGGATGTCAATAAGCCACTTATTTTACAAAGCTTCTGCTTAAGTTTGTTATTGAATGTGAGCCTTTGAAATGGTTAGAAAGATTGAGAGATTATTATGTGGTTGGTTTTGTTTTTGTTTTGCAACTCCCACACACACGCGCACGCCCCCCCCCCCCCCACACACACACAGGATGACAGGATGCCGTGGCTTGAGAATTTTTCTCTGAAGAAAACTCTTTCGGGGATACAGTATCAAACATGGGGTTATTTTGCTTTACAGTCTGGCTTCCTTCCAGTAACTTCTGTCAGAGGCTACATGGAAGACCCTGAGTGAGCCCAGCTTCCTGCCTGTGTGGATGTGTTGATGTACATCTTGGGAAAAATTTTCAAACATTCGTAGCTCTGGTTACTTCTCTATGATGAAGTACTGGGCACACTCAGCCTTCCTGGCCCTCATGTCAATTAGAATTCCAGCAGGGGTTACCCTGCCTGTCTCTAAGGAACTACAGGGCTGCTATGTCAGTTCAGTGATTAACCTCCTAATTGACCACCTTGAAGATTCTTATTGTTCCACAAGATGCTTAAGTGTGGCGTTGTCCTTACCCTGTTACAGATTCAGTCACCTCAGCCTCAGGCCTTCCTCTCCTGGTCTGCCTCTTTCCCCTGGGTAGAGTCCTGTGTACAGGCTGTAGCAGTGGAGAGGGCTACTGCTTTACTTCATTTCATCTCTTGGTGGAGCACTGAGGCAGGTGGCAGCATCTAATTTTTTTTCAGCTTTCACCTTTTGGTACAAAACATTCATCTTACAGAAGCTGTGGGAGAAGCAATCAGGACCCCAGCCTTTAAAGCTACCAAGGCCTAGATACTGTAAGCATAGGCTGGGTAGGGGAAAGCAGAAGTGTCTTGGGTTGTGACCACCTTCTGTAACTTGAGCCTGAGGAGATAAGAAATGTACACTTGTAGTCATAGACTGTAACCTGAGGTAAGGCAAAGGTTCTGTCTGATTGCCTTCACCTGCCCATAGAAGAGCCTCCACCATTAAGTGTCTGTAACATAGCAACTATTTAGGAACTGTGAGCAAGGGGGATGCAGCTCAAACACTTGACATCCATTTTTTTTTTTTTTAATATTTCCTAGATTTTCTTACGTGAATATTTTATCCTTTAGTGTATTCCCTTAGGAGAATTTTCAGACATCTTAAGTGTTTTGAAAAATACTTTCCATTGTCAGGTAAATAGTTTTGCAGGAAGAAGGTCTGCTGAGTTCTTTACTCTGCCATGCCTCATCGGTCGGCTCATTTTCAGCTGTCCTAACTCTCCTCGTGCTTTGTATACTATAGTAATGTATTTTAATTCAGTTTTTAACTCACAGCCTACTATAATCCATAACCTCTTTCTCTTCATAGTTTTTCTTAAACTTATCATTTCCTTTGCTACACGTTCCTTCTATTCAAGCTTTCCCACCTGTGATCACTTTGCTCTTAAATAGCGTGTTCTAGAATTGTCCTTTAATGAGATTCATTGGTAAATGACAAAGTCTTTGAGATTTTACTTATGTTGAAAGACATTTCTATCAGATATCAACTGTAGGGTAGGGAGCAGCTGTTCCTTTAATTCCCCCTCCTTCCCGCTCTCCCGCTCTCCTCCTCTTCCCTCCCTTCCCCTTCACTCTCCACGCCCTCTTCTTCCTTACACTTTCACTCCCTCCCCCTTTCCTTTTCTCTTCTTTCTACACTGGAGCTTGACTCCAGAACCACTCACACTGGACCAGTGCTCTACCACCACACTGCATCTCCGAACCCTTATTCTTTGACACACATTGGAAATATTCTTCCTACTTTCTGCCTTGTAAGGAGGCAGAACCTGCTGTCAGTTTTTCCTTTCCGGCTGTTCTCATACTCACCTGTGGAATGCTGTTGCCATGCGGTGTGCCCACTTCTTGTTTTCTTTTCATTTATGCTTACCCATTTCGCCGGCCAGGATAAATCGATTTGTTGGAGCTGTTGTGTGTCTTGTTTCCCCTCTCCTTTCAAAAGGTACCTCTAGCTTACTTTTGGGTTTTGCCTTCTTATCTCTAGTCTCTGGTTAGACCTTCCTCTGTGTTAGACTGTCCTGTGTCTCTTTCACCAGGTTAACCTTTAGTCCAGTTTCACTGCTAATCGATACAGGATTTTCCATGATTCATTTAAGCCCTTTGAATTTTTACTGTTTCTTCATGCAATTAGTTTTACCTGTACATGTTTTCAATTTTTAATATTTTTTTATTTTAGTGTCTTCTTCACCCCCACACTTGTGGGCTTCTAACAATTTCCATTTATCATCCATATTCTGTTTGCTAAATCATATCTAGAGGAAGACATTTTGCTTTAAGAAAATCACTGTAATACATAGGTCTTCATAAATATATGAAATATTTTCAGCTGTCACCAGATAAATAATTCAATCTGCAAATAGTTGAGATATCAAGCCTGTGCCCCTGTGACTTGATTATTTCTCTCTCTTTCCATTTCTTTGTTTTTCTGTTTCCTTTGTGGTCATTTATTTAGGTTCATCTTATTTAAAAACCTTATAGTTAACTCATACTTTGAAATCTTTCTTTGTTTTCTTTTCATATATATATATATATATATATATAAATTTAAGTCACATTTATTATATGATATTATCATATGATAGGGTATTAATATAAACAATATAAAAACAATTTATTACAAATCTGGTTTCTCAATTAAAGGTGTTTTATTTTACTTTTACTTAATCAGTTGGCATTTAAATTTTAAGATCTTACATCTGGTAACTCAACATCTTAAATTCTTTCCATGTATCTAGGGTATGCATGTATGTGTGTGTGTGTGTGTGTGTGTTCGTGTGTATGTAGTAATGGAAGCCCCAGCTTATTATTTTCTATCCACATCTATCCATATTTTTAAACTTGTGAAGTAAGACAATAAATCTTGAGGCATAAACCCAGAAATTTCAATTCATTGTAACCAATATAACTATGTCAGTCAGACTGAATTAAAAGACTTGTATTTATAAACTCAAGTAGACAATAATCATATTACCATTCTAAAATCCGATCATTTGTAAAATATCTGTTCCTAACACTTAAACAATTAGCTAACGCAAAACAGTCATGTTTTCTGTAATCAGAGAGGGTACTGTGTACTCTAGTAAGTCAGAACAGGGTATTCCTACTGGAACTAATTAAGTGCATAGTCTTGAGCTTTAGTTGGTGAAGTGGTTACAATAATGAGATGCATCTTATATGATGAACATCATGATGCAGGGCATCTTGTCCTTAATGTCATATACCATGCAGCACAATAGTGGGTGACTATTACTGCTTCTCTATCTCAGAATGAAGATTTTAGTACATATGTGTCATGTGGTTATTATGTCTGACAATCAAAGAGATCCAGAATGGGAAGCAAGGTGGATAAGTGTTGAAAGACATATATTTTGTAACATTAAGTTAAAAACTTTAAAGAAAGGATCATCTCCAGTTGACATGTCTGGGGACATCAGATGCTAAACCTAAAAAGAAAGAAAAAGGTTAGTTTGGACAATTCCACAATTTTCCTAAGGACAGTATTAAATTATTTAAAGTATCAGAACTCTAGGGAAAGATGTTCATATAGAAACAGGACTCTGGTGCCTTCTTCAAGCTCATAATACATGGCGTTGATTTACAACAGAACACAGATTCATTTCTGTCATTTGAGTGTTTGAAACGCAACCCTAGGGAGAAGTTGCTGAAAATACTTTTTTAATGACACAAATGTATGTGAGCCCCTACCACAGGGAGAGTGGTAGGAATGGCCTGAATATGCAGAACTTTGTGGACCTTCTCCAAAATCCATCTGTATACTTCTTCACACCATTTCATTTCATTTAAGCAAAGAATCTTATTAAGTAAATAGAGCAAGCTGCCCCTGTAAGACAGAAACCATTACTATCTGACAGGATCTTCATGTCCCATCATCTTAGGCATCTAATTGCTCTACTAGACCTCTATAAAACTACTGTTAGGTGAAATTAGACAGAATTCCTACTTTATTTGGAGGTAATTTTCTTCCATCCACATGCCCTCTACTCCTGATAAAATCCCATTTCCCCCTTTATTGTGCTGCACTGTCTTTTTCTTCCACTCCAAAACTCTACTGTTACTGTACCCAAACCTATTGGGAGAGTCCCAATGGCCGGCTTACTCCGGTTTTTGTTTCATCATTCTTGTGTTGGGGATTGAATCTTGGGCCTTGTATGTACTAGTCAACTTCTATGCTACCAGCCGAACCCCAAGTGCTCCCTTAGGATATTTTGATGTCTTATTGAATAATTTTTCCTTAACTGTATGTGTAAGAAATGAATTAGAGATGCCTCATAATATGACCTATGTAAGTGAATATCATAGAAATCCAAACAGTGATTGTGTCGAAGGAAAAGGAAGCTCACAGGATGGTAGGCTGGAGGACAGGTGGATTATCAGGATAGAACTATGCGCTTTTATTTCATGGTGCTATAAGACTACTTACAGTTAACTGCTAAAAGATAAACAAATGTTATATTCCCATTTATGAATGGCATAATATTTATTTACTCTAAAATTTAAAAATGGATGGTCTCTAAAAAATTAAAGACATTTGATAAATCTTATTGTTTTGTAAAACTGTAAGGAATACAGTTTTAGAAAATGTAATATAATTTTATTATGTGGGATATATTTCAGGTATTTCTAGCTATTTGTAATATGATTATACTCCTTAAAAATGTTCTGTGAGGTTTCTGATCTCTAGTTGTATCCTCACTAATTCTACATTCCCCTAAGGCTGGTTCATCCTGCCAATAGATGTGTCCATTAACCTGACTTTTTCTTATTAAGAATATAAATTTCATAATTTTATCTACACTAATCACTGAAGCAACTAATGCAAGTGAATTATGAATTAGTGTCTATGCACATGATTGTAAGGGAAAGTTCTATTCCTAATTGGTACTTGATTTGTCAATACTGAAAGCCAGGAACTAATTGCTGGGTGGTAGGTATAGGTAGGACTTCCAGGTCCCAAGAGGAAGAGGATACGCAAGTCAAGAAAGAAGGGGCTTTTCTGCCATGCTTTCGAAGAAGGAGGATGCTGCAATCATGGAAGGCCTCGGGGAGTGCTGAGCCCTCCAGCCTCCACTAAGGGCGGGTGGCCAAAGATGTTTGACGGGGGCTAATTGGAACAAGCCACTAAGTTAGGGCAGAAGGAGAGAGGGAGATAATGAGTTGGTAAGGGCATGCATTTTCAGGCAGGAGACAGTTGACTCCAGCAATTGTGTCTAGTGGGCAAGTTGTAAAGTAACAGATCTATCTGTGTGTCTTTTGTCTGCAGATTCAAGGGGCTTGGGTGGGAGCTGGTGGCAAGACCCCCAGAACAGAGGTAGATAAAGAGAGAAGCTTGGTTGGGGCTGGCCGCTAAGCCGGGTGGAACAAAAGGGAGCCAGGAGGGGCTGGTAGTGCAGCAGCTCTCCAGCAAAGGAGGTAAGAACATTTAGAAAACTACACACCAACACACGATATCTGGTGCCAACCAGTTACACCCATGTCCCACCTGCCAGCTGACACTAAGTTGTAGCAGTGGGAAGGCCCAGTGGGTTTTGTTGGCATTATTAAGAAGCTGAACAACCAGTGCAGTCTGGGAACGACATCATTAGAGACAGGAAGTGACTAGATTCCCGCAGGAAGCGACTAGATTCCCGCAGGAAGTGACTAGATTCCCGCAGCACATGTTTTTGTTCCTATTCCCTCTCAAGTGTGAGGACTGCCCTCCCAAAATGTTAAGTCCACTTATTGCTCTAGATTAATTCATCAGTTTCAGAAGAATGCTACAAGAGATCCTGTAGGGTTGTGGGTCCAGTGTCAGCTCTGCCACAGGGCATGGCCACTCAGGCAGGATGTGGGAGTTGACTGAGTTTACCCCACACTATCACCAGGCAGGTTTGGGCTGTAGGGGGAGCCCTGGGACACCACTCTGAGAGTGGGGAAGTGCAGTCTTAGGTGCAGGGGTCTCTGGGCCTGTGACAAGGCCAGGGCCCTCTGGTTCTCAGGCTCTTGGACATCCAGGCTGTAAAAGAGCTGAGAATGGAGTGGGGGCCTGTGAGCTGGATCTAGCCTGAGGCTGAGGGGGAAAAGAAAGGAGCTCCAGCTGGTCCCTCGCTGGGAGTCCTTGGCTTGATGGTGGTGGGCTTGGGCTTGGTAGCACTTGTGGCTGGAGGCACAGAGAGGCCTTCTACGGGAGATTGCACGGTGGCTCTATATGCGAAGGCCTTCTCTGTGGCACCCCATGTTGGATCATGATGAAAAGAGGCAGTCCATGGTTTAAAGGCATTTTTGTCATGGCAGAAAGTGAATGTGTAAAACCATATCCCACTTTTCAGGGTGGGCCTGAGATTAAATACCTTTTGCAGGGGGGTGAAATGTCTGGGAAGGAAAGCTTATTGACTAAGCCCTCCAGACTTTTATGTACCTCATTAAAATAGAGATCTATCTTGAGCTTACGTGACCACAGGTCATGTCCTCTGTATGTGGAGGGGCTTGGAGCATTGCCCTTTTGTGACTGATGACCATAAATCTATGGGGGGGGGGGAGGGGCTGTGGCTAATGACAGAAGCCTGGTACCTGGGAACAGGCAAAGCTCTTACTGTCCCTTCAGGGTCTCCAGGGCTTCTAACTTAGTTCAACCAGGAACCAGGCTACCCTTCATGGTCCCACAAGATCCTATCTCAAAACCCCCAAAACAAAAATTTTTTTCTTGATTATCATACAGTGCTAAAACCCAAGCTATTGCCTTGCTCTCTTACCACTATATGCTGGAGATGATTTCACCACACTTGCTGCAGCCAGGCTATAAAAATCATTTCACACCATCATGTCTAATCAAGATTTCCTCCAACCGCCCTGTTGAAACTTTTTTCTAAAGGCATTTATCTTACGAAATCCAGTTCCCCAATTTCTCTACATTGTATTCACTTTCCTGCATTATTTTATGCCTGGCTAGTGTGAAAATCAAGGTCTTCACTGGGTATCAGAACTCCCCTCTCCCCTACGGCCCTCTATGTCATCCATCTTTTCCCATCCTTTTGTATTGACTCTCCATCTGCCCCTTTCTGGATGTTATAGTCCACTAAGGTCAATCTCTGGTCCATTGCTTTCTGTTCACATTTTCACCCTTACATGCAACCTGACTCAACCTGAGCTGTGTGGGGATGAGGGTGGCTCCAGAATTACAGATATGCCTTAGACTCATAAGTCATGGTTTAGCAAGCTAGTTGCCTATTTTGTGTTTTCACTCTGTTGTGAAATAGGCACACAACAGTAAGCAAGCAAACAAACAAAAAACTGTATGTTTTCCTTCCTACAAGTGTTTCTAGTTCAGTTCTCCATCATTTGTCTGATGACTCAGGCCCAAAATTGCTTCCTGTCAATCCAATCCACCAGCAAGTGCCATTTCCTGGTTTTATAGTCTACTCTAAATTCAGCACATCTCCACAGCAGATGCCTAGTTCAACTGCTATTGTCTCTCATCTGGTTCCTCATCAGCCTACTCCTATCTTATTAGGCTATCTGGTCTACCAGACCATGCTCATAAATGCACACAGACCTTTCTTCATACAGCACACAAAATGTTTCTTTAAACTTTGATGTCCTATTTTTTCTGTATAAAATGTTTGGGTGGCCTTCCTTCATGCCTTACAGCAAAATTCCTGACATTAGTCTACCAGGAGCTACATCATTCCCCCACACCCACATCTGTAAACAGTCACTACTCTTCTATGTTAGACCTATATGCTAATTCCAGCTCACAGACTTTGCACTTGCTGTTTCTGAGGCTTACATGTTTAACCTTAATGATTGAATTGCTAGAATCTTCCCATCCTTCAGGATTGTTTCCAAACTTTTTCCCTATCTGTATTTAACATGTAGCATCCCCTCCATGCCGGTCCCCAGTACGTTATATCTAGAATATGTTCAGTGTGCATCACCATGTCAAGTAATCTGCAACCTATTTTAGTGGCATACAACCTAGGGTCCAAGACTCCAGTATAACATGCAGTTTTCCTCCAAAGGATATTTTGTAGCATCAAAATGTTCACTCATGTCTTTAAGTGATATGAGGCTCAGAGCTTTTCTGTTCTGGGAAAACCAATTTCCTTGGTCTTAGGATTCCTCACACAGGCATTGGGAACGTGCTCATGTCTCTTCTGACTTTATCCACAGGCAAGAGAAGGCAGAGAAATCAGCCAGGTTTTAACTTTTCCCAGAACAAATATTGTCTGGCCCAACAAGAGATTTATTTTCTATTTATTTTTCTATGCAGGAAAACATCTTTCTTTTCTCTCTTGCTTCTTGGAAAAGACTGAAGCAAAGTTGCTTTGAAAAGTGGACCAAATATTCTGATTAGTCAGTCTCAGGTTGAGGCTCCGAAGGTATATTTATTAGCAATAAATGTCAGAGCATGTTCCCTCAACTACTGGGAACTGTCCTCTAAACCTAACCACCAGTAAACAAACAGCTTACACCAAAATCTATACTTCAATTACACCCTGAAAAATATGCCGTGATAGTCCAAGAAACTTGAAAAAAAAAATGGCTCTTTCCCTTAGTTTCTAAACCAAACATTTGGCTCACACAACTGTTTCAAATTAATGCTAGCTGAAACTCAATTTGAATCTTATCCTTCTCTGAATATAGCAATGATAAGACAGTGTAAGTATTTTAAAGAAAATTCTATAAGAATAACTAGCACGTTACATAGTAATACCTGTTATATGAAGCAAAAATCTCCAATAACTTGATAACCACACCGTGTTAAAGTCATAATGAATGTTTGATCATCTTGCTACATTTGAGTCTGTGCATGCTTGGTTCTGGCTTACATGCAAAATCCAGGGAAGAAGCTGGCATGAGAAAATGCCGATGGCTGAGAATGTGCTGCTTTGGGAGATAGCATTATATTGAATTTTATGTTGGAAACCCATGATGTCCTTCCCATTACCAATCACCATTTGATTCCCTTCAAACAAGTCAGTGTTTAAGTGGAAAGCGATCTCTTCTGTTTCTGAGGAGAATTTTCAAAAGGTACAGAAGAGTTTTATTTCTCTCAAAAGTTTGAGAAAAAAGATAATTACTTGTTTTCCATACATTTGATAACAACAATACACTCTAAATACCAAATATCCTTGGAAAATACAAAGGTCAATTATAGATAAGACATATTGCTCATAATTATTTAGAATTATGTAATGCTCATGACATAGAAGATATGAGATACATTTATATGTCTTTTAAGAGATAACTAAATAAAATGATACATGTGGTTATTAAGAAATAAAGTGATAGATATGTTGACACATGCTTATGGTCCTAGTATTTGAGAGGCTGAGTCAGGAGGATCATTAGTTCAAGGTCAGACAGGTGACATAGCAAGGCCCTATCTTACAAAGCCAAAAATAAATAAACCAGTAAATAAACTAATCTATTTTTAAAAGGTAGTAAATAGGATCACATTTATTTCTAGCACTGACATGAATTATGTCAGTCTTGGTATAAATATGTGTCTTCTTTAAATCAAAAATATCACCTTTAGTAAATTATGTCCTTTAAATAATTATTGATTTGATGACTTTTGCTAGAGTGTCTTACATCTGGATAAAAGGATGGAAGATAAGTTTTGCTACCAAAGAGTTCATATCTAGAAAAAGAAAGGAAGAAACAAATTAAATGTAGATAAGTAGAAAACAACTGTTGCTATGAGAGACATGGAAATATTTTTGTGACAACACCTTAGAGAGATGTCTAAACTGTCATGGAAAATCATAATGGGCGATCAAGACAAAATGAAAGCTGAATGAAATTTGAAGGGCTGATGAGAGTTACCAGTAGGTAAGCACAGAAAGATGCCCTGCCAGAGGAAACCACAAAGACAAACGAAAGAAATGACAACATAGGAAAGTGAGACTCAAGTTCAAACATGCTCTATATTCGAATGAAATTTTGTGTTTTCACATTTACCTGTTCTTTAAAATGTATTTTAAGTATTGAATGTAGGTTATTGAGAAAAATGGAACCAATAAGAAACAATATGTCTTTATTTTCAAAGACAGGAACAACTTATCTTAAATGTCTTAAGGATTCTCCTTAATAAAAACAGCACTACAAAATGATCACTTTAGAAAAGTTGCCACTAGAAACAGCACACATTTCCATCATGAGCTTTGGAGAAATAAAGTTGGTTCTGTCCTGGAATCTTCCTTCCTTATGGTCAGCTCTCACAGATCTCAAAATGATAAAAATAAAGACAGTGTATATGCATAAATATACATATACAAACATTATATATATATATGCACACAAATATATATGTATATATACATTATTTACATATATACACATATATACATTTGAAACTATAGATGCATGGCCAAATTTGTCCGCATATACATGAATGTATCCATGTATATATTTGTAGATTCATATACATATATTCATGTATATGTGGATAGATATTCATGTGTATATGGTTTTGGTTATAAGTCTATAGTCTCAAATGTGATACAGTTGATATAAGACAAGAACAACAAATGAAATAGTTAAAAAATAAACTTCCATAATCTAAATAAAGTTAGATATTATTTTACAATTAAATTGAAAAAAGTAGAGCTAGTTGAATAGATTAAAAATCATTGTTTTTTATGAAAACATCTGAATAGTGACCTCTTAAGAATAAAGGTAGGAAAATGTGTTTATAAATTAAACAAACACACATATTCATATTGATTAGGAGATTAAATAAAATAATGAACTCCAAACATGGTAAGTATGTGCTATTGTACTCACAGTGAACAATGAGGCCAACAAATAAGTAACTGTGTTCACATGGTACAAAATGCATCTACAGGCCAAACTGTAGATTTAAAATTAGAGATTTTATTACAAAAACAATAAGACAAAAAAGATTATAGTAACTAAGATTGGAAAAGGTATCCAGGGAGCTAAAGTAAATACTGATGTTGTCACAGAAAGAAAAGATTAACAAGAGATGAATTTGTGATAGCAAATCTTGATGATCAACCAGTTTGGATTGAGAAGCACATACTACGGCACAGCCGTGTTGCATTTGTAAAAAATTTCTGAATAGGATTAGCAAAATTGTGGAAGAACCACCCTGAATCTGGGCAGTACTGTTTCATAAGTTATAGATCAAGATTTACTATCACAAATTCATCTCTTGTTAACCTGACAACCTCTTATTTCCTTATGCCATAACATGATTCCAAAAAGCTCATGTTCATCAATAATGCAAAATATGTTTAGTAGTCAATTTCCAAGAATTCCCATGGTCATAGTAATTCAAACATGACTTAAAAGCCCAAGTCCAAAATCTCCTTTGAGGAGCAAGACAAACTCTTTAGTAGTAAACTCCTAAAAAGTTAAAACAAGAACTTGGTGCTGGAGAGCTGGTTCTGCAACTAAGGGGTATGCCCATTCTTCTAGAGGATATGTATGGATTTATTTCCCAGTACCCACATAGTGGCTCATAACCACCTACATCTCCAGTTCCAAGGGATCCAACCCTATTCTTTTAGTTTCTATGGACACCAGACATGTAGGTGGTACATATATAAACATTCAGATAAAATGCCCATACATATAAAATACAAAATTATAGATCAAAATATTTTAAAATTATAAACTAATTTACATATGTTATATATACACTACATAGTATATATATATATATATATATATATACATACATACATACTTGAATATTTACATACATAGGGTAAACCTTCCATTCCTTTCTCAAAGAAGAAGACTGGGGGAATAGCAAGGAAGAGTAGGACCAAAGAAATACCAACATGTAGTAAGGTAAACTAAATCATATAGTTCTATATTTGGTAGCTGACACATGTACTGTTGTGATGTGAGCTTTGATGAGTTTGAGTAGACACCTTCTCCCATGATCATCTTGTCTATGCTAGCTCATGATCTTTCTTTGTGGCTGGCTACACTTGCTGCCGGTTGCTTTTCTTAGTGGATACTTTACTCTTTTGACATCACCAATACCTTTGAGTCTCCATTTTAGCTTAGGTATTCCTTTATTGTGGCATGTATCAGCTGCTGCAGAGACTGTGAAAGCAGACTTTGTCATACATTGCTTTCTTTCCTAAGCTTTCCTTTTGAATCTCGTGGAAGTCTTCACAACCCTCTAAATCTTGAATTTTGCATACGTGATAACCCAATGTCCTATCAATGATACCAGAGTCTACCAGCTCAAGTTTTAGCCAGGGCCATTAAACTATGAAAATATTGCCTCTCAATGCTTAAATGGCTAAGCATAGTGAAACAAGTTTCATGCAAGCTTCCAAGGCAGCTCTGTGAGAGCAAGGTGTCCTAGATGTGCTGTATTCCCAGGGGAAGAGCTATTAAATGAGTTTATTCTTCACTACTCTTAAGTCTGAAATGGATAACAAATGGCCAATTCCTGAGTTACAGCCCAGGCATCATTCCTAATTGTCTCCGTGCAGAATTCTTGACTTCTTTTCAACCAGTACAAATCTCTTTAGAAACCATGCTTTACGAAGCTTCCAATTTATACAGACTTTTCTATCCAAACTTCAAGCTTTCAAATCCTCGTTTTCTGCTTTTTGATTCTGATTATCACTGTAAACATGATCGAAAGTAGCAAGTATTAATCATGCTGCAGCCTGAATGCTGAGCTCTCTTGAAATTTGCTCCACAGGATGAATTGGTCTCTCACCTTTGAACTTAAGTTCTCACAAAGCCCCATTATGCCCATTATGTGAATAAAATGTAAAACAGTCATTGCCAGAAGTTGTGTGAATGGCCTCTAGTCTTATCTCTAGTTGAGTGCTTGTTCTCACATAAAACCTCATGAGCACAGCCTATACTATCTGCATTATCATCAGTATTCTGCAGTAAGCTCCCTGCAGAACCATCCTGCTCTGCTTACAGAAGTCTAGAGCATCTCTAGCTCACATCTATGACGTTTTCTAATTGTTCCTCCATACCAGTTCCAAAGTCCTAAGAGCTACACAGTCCAGTTTAGTCACAGAAGCCACCCTACTGCTCTCATGAGAGTCTCTATATTAATAAGATTTTTGGTCACTGTGATAGAGTACCTGAGAAAAACAACTTAAGGCAGGAAAGATTTCAGCTCAAGGTTTCAATCTGTCATGACAGTGAGGACCCAAACACCCAAACAGCTTTCATGTGGTGAGCCAGAAAGAGGAAAGAGGGGAGACTAGGAGGGAGAGAAACAGACACAGACACAGACACACACACACACACACACACACACACACACACACACACACACCAGAGAGAGATACAGAGACAGAGACGGACAGATACAGAGTGAGTCAGAAAGACACAGAGAGAAACAGAGACAGAGAGACAGACACAGAGACAGAGAAGTAGAGAGATGGAGAATGAGATACACAAACAGAGAGATACAAAAACAAAGATAGACACACAGAGAGAATGTTCAGATTTCTGGGTTCTTTCCTGTTCTTTTATCATATTGAGCGATACTGCCTACATTCAAAATGAGTTTGCCCCAGTTAATATTTTTGGAAAATACATCTACTTTCTCCTTTCTATGTCTATGTATGTATATATGAATGTATGTATGTATGCATGTATGCATATATGTATGTGTGTATATATACATATATTATATAGATAATAAGACATTATATTATACAAAAGTTATTTATTTATACATTAGCAAGTATATTTACCTTTAAACTTAACTTACCACAAAGTGCCATTTTGAGAGTAAAGTGTAAAGAACCTCACATTGGTTCTTTATGTGGTCAGTAACCCAAATATTTTACTGAAGTTACTGGACCCTCAGCATTCTTGCCTGGATTGATTTGTAGGTTTTTTTATAACCAGACTCACAAAATATAGTAATGCTAAGAAATACCTTGTATTTAAAAATAACTTCTTGTTAGCCCTCCGCCTCTATTGTGGAATAATTCCCCTATGGTAACCAAGGTCACTAACCAATATAACCAACCAATACGTCCGTTATTTACCTGTTGACTGAGAAGCATAAAGAGCCTAAAGTGGTTAGGTAGTAGTCTTGGCTTCTATTTACTTGAATCTTTATTGTGTTTCTTGAGAAGAGATTTATTTTCTCTTGGAATTACAGTCTGAAAGCATAGATTCACAGATCATTAGTGGCTCATTGAATGAAATGGTAAATTATGTTGCCTCTAGTCCCTTTGATTCCTACAACTGTGAATGGTGGATGTCAGAGAAATCACCTAGTTCACATTGGATGGTGACACAGATGCCATTCACCCTATTAAAGAACATTTCTATAAACCTGAAAAATATTGCTACTGAGTAAGCCATGTAACCAAATCTTCAAATAGCCATCCTAAGCTTCTATGAAGCTAACTCCTTCAATAAAGTGAGGAACAGGATAAAATCAGCAAACTCCTTAAGGTGGGCCCAGGGCTTTATTTTGCTGTGAAGTGAGTAATTCAATCAAAAGCAATGTTATATGAAATACTAAGACAATGGAGGACATATCCAGAAAGCAGAGAGTTAGCAGGATTGATGATAGTTGTCATTGTGAAGAATGCAAACCCATATTTTGAATATGCCTTCATTTTAGTAAAGACAAACATACTTCCCCTTTAACAATAGAAGAGATCCCATTTAGTCTTTTTACCACGAGGTAACTGTGATCACTGGAGTTGATCAGAAGCTCACTGTTGGTGTATTCTGATGGGAGTTTGGGAATTCAGCTTTGATTGTTATAGCCAGGTTAGCTTTGGTGAATTAAAATGTTACTAAAGTCACTTATAAATTCATCATTGCTACTGTGGCTATTTTGCTTATGAATACACAGGTCTTTGACAATGATTATTTCCCTGATTATTGCCCTGCTGATTTGACTATTTTGCTAGTATTCACATGGACCACAAACACCTTCATGCTTTTGCTTATTCATAGAGGTCAGAATACAAACTCTTTAAATATTTAGCCAATAATTTCCCAACTATGTTCTTTCCAAGTTCCCAAAACATCCAGACAACCAACCAAGCACTGATGATGAGTTGCTTTATAATTGCACATCTAGCCATTTCTTTCCAACAAAGTAAACAAATAGATCCATTGGCTGAAGCTCCGACTCATTAGGAAATTTTCCAGTTACCACTGTCCTCAGAGAGGTTGTAAGACTGCAACCGACTGCTTTGAAGTTGTGCCTCCCTGTTTTCTAAAACTTTTGGAACACAGACTGTGTTTAATTTTTATGCGCGATGACTTAATGGATCTATTTATGAGTCCACAAGTTCAGAGTGGCAGAGAGAAACAGTTTTAAGAATGAGGAGCATGGCCATCTGTGCCACTTCTAGCATCGACTTGTGATTTCGGGACTCTTTTGGATTGATCACTTACATACCATTTTAATCTGATGATAGAATGTTGTTGTGAAGTCTGGAAGTTATGTTTCAGTAAGTCTGTTAGCACACAGCAGCTCAGTACAAATAGTACCATAATGGTCTAGTCATACACTTAGGCTCAGCTTGGGTTCAGTAACAGGGTGAAATGTCTATCAAAAGTAGCAGAGTAGTCCTCTGTAGACATACATGGTCATGTAAAAATCCTCAAAGGCCTCTACTCTATTTTTCCTAGAGGAATCCAGAGAAGTCTGCAAACCATATTTTTATTTGTGAAGGATACTTCTGTAACAATGAGATCTGCTGGATCAAGTGGGCCAATGGTGAAAGTAAAATGCACAACCAGTAAATCTATTACTGATATTCTCTTACTTTGACCTTCACTTACACCTATGCCTATTTTGGATCACTTGCTAAAGGGACCAGAAAAGCACGGCTAGAATAATTTCTAAAAGGTACACTACCAGTAAATACTGTGCCTCTTTTATCCTTGAATGAAAGACAAAATATAACAATGCATACTTGATTCCAGAAAAGACATCTCAGCATGCTCTATACCATAAAACTCCTATGAACTTAGCCAAAGCAGAAGTTCCTGGATTTTAGCCAATTTGTTTTCAGTACTCTGACCTATATAATGACGAATGACTAATACTCCTGCATTAGTTGGATTAGTTTCTACCTTCCTTATTTTTGTCTAATCATTATAATGCCAACAGTTCTATGAGTAGCATGGTTCTTACCAAAGGAGAAACAATAAGATTTTCCACAAAGTATAGGATGACATGTGTCTGGAGGGTTGTAGAGCCCTGTGGTTAGTTTGCCACAAAAAAGTAACCAGTTCTAGTGGGTGTTTTTTAATTGTGTGTGTGTGTGTGTGTGTGTGTGTGTGTGTGTGCGCATATGTGGATATGTGGATATCCGAGGCTGACATTTGGTAAATATTCAATATTATGTCTATTATTTCCTCTACTTTGCTTTTTGACATGATGATCCTCTTATGGGACAAAGACCTCACCATTTTGAATAGACTGACTAACCAGTGAGCCCCCAGGGTCTGCCTGTTTCCACCCACGATCACTGAGGTTATAGAAGCTCTCTACCATGCTCATCATGTGGGTTTAGGGGATCTAGACTCAGGTCTCCATGCTTGTACAGTGAGCACCTTGACCTACAAACCATATCTTCTGCCTCCTCTGGTAGCTTTGCCAGATGGGAATTGGAGGGGGACACTTTGTTTATCAGATAACCACATAGTGTATAAAAGATGTTAATTCATTTCTTAAGAAATAAAACTAGAGTTGGTGAGGACAGCCTATCAGATAAAGACATTTTCCACCAAGCCTGTCCACCTTAGTTCAATCCTCAGGACCCACACCGTGGAAGGAAAATTGGCTCTCAGAAGGTGTTCTCTGATCTCCAAACCTCTGTCAAGTCATGCATGCACTTCCCTCAACACAGTGCACACACAGTATGTATACACACACACACACACACACACACACACACATATGCACATACATACACAAACACACACATGAATAAATACAAAGTATAATAAAATATTTATAAGAAGAAAAGAAGTAAAACCATAACCAATAGAAGTATAATTGAATCACTTCCTGTTTAAACTTATGATAATCTACTATTATCTCCCAAAATTTGTGTGTGTTCTGTGTAGCAAGTACATAGAATGAGAAAGTTTGAAAAAGAGTCACTACTCTTGCATCTTTCAAGTACTTGAGTGTAGCATTAACTTCTAAAATCCTTGAATAAAGGCAAATCTTCATCCTCCTCTTCATCTTCCTCTTCCTTCTCCTCTTCTTCCTCCTCCTCCTTTTCTTCCTCCTCAACTTCATCTTTGGTGATGAGATCTAATTATTTAACTTAGATTGTACTTTGTAGGAAGCACAAACAGACCACGATCTTATGGTCATCCTGCCTTAACTCCAATGCTGGCATCACAGGAGAGTGCTACCATACAGGGCTCATCATTTTAATTTACTAATCTCTAGAGCAATGGAAATTCTGTTACCAATACTGCTGACTATAAGACCTGGTTCTGTATCAACCACTCATCTGCATTAAGATAAATGTACAGATATATATGTATATGTGAAAATGAATTTATTTACTGTATTCAAAGGTTGAAGGAAAATTCTCTGTCTCTGCTTTGCCTGTAACAGTATTAAAACTCAGGGAAAAAAATGATAAAATAAAAATCAGGAATTGTCTTTATGTGGTTGTAGCAATGGGCCCCAATATTGAAACTGGGAGTAAATGTTTTTCCTGACTCTGCTGCCCTTGGTGTAAAGCAGGATAGTAGTCAAGCTGATGTTGGGCTAGCTCTGCTTTGTGTCTATAGCTATCCTCGTTGTATGGTGGACAGTCCTGGAATCTCCAATATCCTGGGATTCCATTCCAAAATATGTTTCTACTTCACAACTGCACACAAAGCCTCCCTGAGCCCCTCTGAAGGTACTCTGACACATTGTCTGTCCTCATCTGTCTTCATGACCCTCTCAACATGGCATCTTCCATGACACACAGATGGCACTGTCAAGCTCTGTTACCAGCTCAGGGAGAAGCATTGTCACTGCAAGAGAGCTCCCTCAGCTTCCTGTGTGTTGACCCTGAGGGAAACACCTTCTTAGTAGCTGTTTTTGAGAAGCTGGGAGCTCCTTGATCTTAGGCTCTCCCATACATTTGCATCTTCACAAGATGGAGCCTCTTAGGCTCTCCCATACATTTGCATCTTCACAAGATGGAGCCTCTTAGGCTCTCCCATACATTTGCATCTTCACAAGATGGAGCCTCTTAGGCTCTCCCATACATTTCCATCTTCACAAGATGGAGCCTCTGGTGGGTGAGTTCTCCCACTCTCCCTGTGACTCACAAGAGGTTTCTCTAAAATGGGACTTTATTTTCTCTTTCTTGACTGCAGCAGCTCCTTCCAGCACCAACCTGACTAACCTGACACTTCTTCTGCTGAACAAACCTGTCCACTGTCTTTAAATTCAGCTTCACTTAGGTTCTTAAGATGGAAGCATAAGGAAGCCAGAATGAATGGCCCTTATCTGGTTACTGGTAAAGGTTTTTGTTGTTGTTGTTCTCATTTGAAATCTCATGAACTGGGCCTCCACTCTGTTCTTCTCTGAGCATTGTTGTCTTCCAAGAGCCCCCAAGAATGGTCCATGAGGCTCTGTTGAAGCTTTCAAGGGCTTTTCTAACTCAAAGTTCCAAACTCTTCCATAACTTCCCAGGGAGCATTTCCTTGGGCCTAAAAGACACCCAGTCTGGTTTATTACAGAAACTGCTCACTTCTTGCTACCAGTTTCTCTCTTCTTTTCCTTCCCCATTGTTATGATAAAATACTCTTACAAGAACAATGTAAGGAGAGAAAGGGCCTGCATTTTGTTCATAGACTTGTTGTGGTCCATCATTCAAGCAAACACAGCAGAGAGAGCTTGAGGTAGTCAATCATATTGCATCTGTCCTAGGATGCAAAAGATAAATGCACACGTGCTATTCAGCCCATTCTCTCATTTTTCTGTTGGCCCAGGACCTAGCTCACTAAATAGTACTTCTCACATTCAGAGCATGACTCACTGTTCACCCTGGTCCATCTCTGTAACAGTGGATAGTCTGTGAAGCCAGGTCAGCTGACTTTGTGGTTCAGCTCATTACAGGTCTGTTTTTCTTAGTCATCAACCTCAGCTCAGCAGCTACAGAAGACACAGGTCCCCCTCTGGGCAGACATGTAACCTCTTGGTTTCTTAAATGGTACTTGAGCATCCCTCAGTAAACCTAAGGTTTTCATTCATTTGTTGAGGTCTACGTGGAGCAACAAACTGATTCCTATATTTGTTTGCTTTATACAAAACAATGTGGATACATATACACGATCACTTAGCCCATTGTTTTCTATAGGTGGTACATTAGAAATGTCTAATGTATTTTATTTCTTTGAAAAAGTATTGTGTCATGAACTATCAATATTATCTTTACTACTGTGTGAAAATAGAGTCACTCGTATCTTTCAATCTAATCAGATTAAAGGACAAATTCCAGAAATCCCAAAACTACTCTACAGAACTCAATTTTCTAGAACAAGTTTCTGGAGGTCATTTTCATTAAATATTATACTTTGAATGGTAGTAGGATGTAGTAGTTATAAACTTTTTAGTTTTCAAAGACAGTTAGTAGATATGAGGCAAAAGCTCAGAGAGGAAGAGAGTGGGAAAATCATAATTGTAACATAGGACACACAGGTTCTCAGTCCTTGTCATGTCACACAGTTAAAATAATGATAAATATGGCTTAAGATATATGCTTAGTTATGTACATCTGGACATGAGAAATGATAATTTTATAATTCATATTTAATACTCTTCCTTAAGTTCTATGCATGCCACAAGGGTGGTCAACAGGGAAGGTGCAAAGTTTTATGTTAGGAAGTATTATATTAACTATAAAAGAAATATTTAGAATGATAATTGTAAAAGATGTATTAAATTTGGTTACAAAAGAGCTTTAAAATGAAGGAGAAGACAGGGAAAGAATTAATTAGCAGCAAGCTACTGGTTTAAAAAATTAAAAGGTACATGGAATAAGGAGATGTCTCAGCAGATAAGAGCATCCATTGCTCTCACAGAGGATTCAGGTTTGGTTTCCAGGGCCCAGCCATATGGATAGCTCACAACCACCTGTACCTCCCCCATGGTGTGTGACTCCTCTAGTCTTCATGGTTCTCTGCCTTTCATATACATATCCATTCACAGGCACACACATCTATACATGCATAAATAAAAGTACAAATAAATCTTAGAAAAAAACTTTTAAAAGGTGTGTTTTGTGTGTGTGTGTGTGTGTGTGTGTGTGTGTGGTGTCAATAACTCAAATCTTGTCATGTCCAGTCAGCAGAGCCACCTAGCCTTGTTTATATAGAAGCTTTCTGGACTGTTTAAACTCAGTCCACTCAGAAACAACAAATGTTTCTTGTCATTGTTGTCCTACAACAAAAGTCTCCCTGTTTTACACAATTGCCTCACATTTATCTACATCCATAGTGGAATAAATGCACACAATGCATGTCTTCTCGCTCCAAAGTTCATAAATATACTTCAGTTTCTAGTCCAACAGATGTTTTCAGATAACTATCAAGATATGCTGTGCTAGTTGCTAGGAACTGCCTTTTGATCTGGTCCTTTCTTCTCTGAATAGCATCTGTAATGGCGCAGCCATCTTTTGATTTCATATGTGTGTCTCCACAGCTCTGACTCAGGAGTCACATCTCCTTTCCAGGTAACCCATCTCTGTAAAGGAATTTTTTTTCAGTTTTTTTTTTCTTCCTAATTTTTTTAAAGCAAGGGCTGAATTACAATTGGTCTGATATACTTGGCTTACTACAGAATTTCCTTGAATTTAGTGTGCTCGAAAGGCAGAGATGAACATATGGGTGTTTAGAGTGAATGCATATATTTCCTCAGTCTTGGAGTCATTTACAAAATGCTGATCTCAAAAAACAATAAACAAACAAACAAACAAAACAACAACATCAACATAAAACCATCAAAGGTGCTTCTTAACTTACTATTAGGTTATATATCAACACTAATTATCTAACTAATTTAACTAATGTATATGATCATTGGTATAATGTAAAAAACTGCATTCTAGGGTAAAGTTATTTTTTAGACATTCTGTTGAAAATAGAAATCGCTACTATTAACTTTCTGTAACAAATATTAACAATTTAATGAAGAAGTCCTTGATTGAGGTTTTATGATATATGAAGTGAATATTTTTCCAGCTGAACAAAAATATCAGCATTGATAATCAGTTCAGTGTAAATGAGATGATTATGAGCATCTGTTTTTCCAAGAAATGACTAATAGTATTATTGTTACTGTGAAGTTACTACAGAAATGAGATTGATTTGTTACTTTTCTCTACAAAATTCTTCCTTTATAGCTATTAATGAAAATGCCATACCTCAAGGAAATATAAAACTTGAAAATATTATGTCATTTAATAACCTTTATTCACTGAACATTGTAGTTTAGTCTAACCTACCTCAAAAATTATCTGAGTCTCTCTCTCTCTCTCTCTCTCTCTCTCTCTCTCTCTCTCTGCCTTTCTCTCCCCTCCCCTCCACATATCAAATAAACTCTATTCTATACTAAAATAAGTTATCTGAATGCTTACATTGGCCTAGTTTTGAGCACCATCATGTAATACAAAGCCTGTTTGATAATGAAGTACTCTCATAGTTTATTGGATCAGGGATCAGTTATGGGTTTGATATTCACAGCTAGGCATTATATAAACCTGACAGAATAAAAAAAAAATCATAGAACATCACATGAAACATGACATCAAATGTATAGCCAAAAAATGTATCATAATGACAACAAAATGCTCACAACACAAGATTCTGAAACATCTATGCTTTCCTGTAGTCTCCAGGTTGCCAAGAAGATGCAGTGGTGTATTGCTCAGCATCACAAGAGGATATCACATCATGTATCCCTGGTTTAGAGAAGATCAAAGGTTAAAGCCTGGTTCCTATCTAATGCAGATTGATTTGAAATATCATATGTAACAGTCATAAGTTCAGCTACCATGATCTATGTATTTGTTTCCCCAAGTAGATAACAGTTACTTCCTCTAGTCATAATATATCCAATAAAGTAACACTAAATAACAACAGCCCCAAACAAATTAAAATATTAGAAAATATTTTCCTGTAAGTGTTTATCATAAAAAACATCCTAGAAATCCAAACCAGTGAAGAAATAAAAATGAAGAAATATTATATCTGAAAGCAAATGCTATACACGTAGAACCCCAAAAGCAAACTTTGTATCTCCAAACATGTTCTAAACATAAAATAGTTCAGTGGAACAAAATATTTTTTAAAGATAGAAACTAGAAATTATACGTCATTGGCCCATATTCCTTGTGATAACTAAGCAGATCATAAAGTATGCCATAAAGCACGTTCCAATATATTTCAAAGGATGGACAGAATTTCATATGTCCTTTGATCATGGTACTGAGGAAACATTCAATAACTGTAAGACCATTTTATCAGATATTTAAAACATTAAGCAATGTAGGCTTTCTAGATCTACAAAAACATTCAGCACATCCAAAACAGGGATTCCTTGAGATGAATGATAATGAAATTACATCATATAAGAACTTGAGATGCTTGCCCAGAACCACGCACATTTTTATAGTTGTATGTGTATATGGCTTTTTTTTGGTTTGGTTGCTTGTTACATTTTTAAATTTATCAGATAAGATGCAGGCACAGCTGGGAGAGTTAGTATAAGAGAAGAAATAGAGAGTCAATTAGAAAGATCAGAAAACAATGAAGAAAATCAAGCAGACCCACAGGTGATTAATTTTACAAACTTAATAAAGCTATTAGAGAGTACAAATATGAGCCATGAATATTAATCATCAGAGAAGAGTATCATTGTAGCATTTATTGATGCTGAAAAAGTACCAGTTAGTCACTATGAAAATGGTATGCAAACATAATTAACAACTTAAACTTGTTATAAAAATTATCTTAACATGGATAAACAGAAAACTAGATAAATAGCTGTGTGAAGGCAAATGAGTATACTAATTTAGAAGAGTTCTATGTTAAAAACTCAGATGTCTCCATTGGTAAATTCTAACACGTATTTAAAGAATAATTAATACCATCATAAACAATTTTTTAAAAATAAAGTTTTATGAATCTAAGACATCCCTAATATTTAAAGAAGTCAACATTTTGTAATAAAAGAAAATAGTGAAAAGAAATCCCTAGGAAAGGATTCCCAAACATTAATTGAAAAGTTGTCAAATCAAATCCAGTGACAAAGAAATAAAACATGTTATAACTAGGTGAATTCAAACTGGGAACACAAAGTTAGCTAAATAACCAGAACTCAATCAGCTGAGTATTGCTCAAAATCAGACAACCAACACTGAAACAGGAAAGATGGACTGGCTGTTAGAAACAGTTAATAAAGTTAAGACCCCATTCATTACTAGCCCAGAAAATGTTGTGGTCTAGGAATAGAATTTCCTAAAGTAAAGGAAAATTGGTAGAATTAAAATGTCATACTGCTGATAAAAATCTGAATCCTACCCACACATCTGGGAACAAAGTTGGGGCTTCTCTCCTTTTACTTTTACTTGGATCATGGAAGTCAGAGGTAAGGCAATAGAAAATAAAATAATAAACAGCACATAAGAAGAAACAGAGGCATAAAGCTGGGTTTGTTTTTTGTTACTGTTTTGTCTTGTTTAATTGTATTGAAAACGGCATCTAAAGCAATGGATCTAGAGGCCTTAGGAACCAGTGATGTGTTGTTATGACTACAAACCAAAGTTGTCCTCCAGAACTCATGTGCTGGTAATTCAATCCCAAGGGCATTGATGTTGGATGGTTGGTCTCTTTAAGTCAGGAGAGTCTGCCCTAGTGAAGGTATTAATGTTATTACAGAAGGCCTTACAGGGGTCTCCTTCATTCTTGGGTGAAGATTCAGTCTTTCTTTTCTTTAGAGGGCACAGCCACAGAATCCCATCTAGGAAAGGAAGAGAGCAGCACTTAGCAGACAGCAACCCTGCTGCTTTCTTTACCTTTGTTTTTCCAGTATCTGGAGAAATGAGAAAATAAATGATTGTCTATACTAATACCCAGGTGTTCTGTTGCAAAACAAAATGAATTGTGACAACTATCAGTCTATTATTGGAAAATGAGTTTTGAAACATCAGCCTTCTTTATAGCAGAAAAAAATCAAATACCCTCAAGCATCTGTGCAAGGGACCACATTTAAAGAAGAAATTGAAAAATATGCTTCCATAAATGGACTCATAGACAAAATTTCTGATCTAATATTTTCAATACGGTTAACATGGACACTGTAAAAAGTGGTAAAATGCTTGATTTGACACCATTTTCACTTAAAATTAGAGAAAGAATTCTAAAAGTCACACAATAGTTGAACTGACATTTAAGAACAGGACAATCCCAAGGCTAAGAACATGTTTGGAGAATTAGGTCTGGTTGTAATATCTAAATATAAATTTGTATCTAAGTATATTTAATAATATCCTTATGAAATCACATGATTACATAACAGGAATTGCATAATGAGTCCATAAATAAATAAACACACACATATTATCATATCATTTTCTATATATAGTATCATATGTATTCATATCAATGTGTATGTGTGACTATGTGTGCAAGCATATATGTCTCTCTGTGTGTCCAATTCATTTTCAGCAAAGTTGTCAAGCCAGCTCAGTAATGGAATCAATATTTTCTACCTTATTGTGCTGGGACTTGAATATTTATTTGTAAGAATCAAATTGTAATCTTGACTTCACCCAATGCACAAAAATCAATTTGACACAGAGTTCAAATGCAAAGCATAGATACACAGACTGCATAAGGAACAATGACTAGACACAAAATACACAGTAAATGGGATTTCTCAAAAGTAAAATATGACTTTTAATCAAAGATGCATTGTAAAGAAAGAGATCAGCAAGGATAATAGTTGCCATCAACTAAAATTTCAAAACATATTCCTGCATATTATTAGGGACATGGAATACCTTATAAACAACTAGAAGTAAGAAAACACAAAGAAGAGTAGACAAAATATTTAAACAGACACTTATCAAGAGCAGAAAGAGTGATTAATAAATAACTCAAAAGTTGCTCCACAGTAAAAACCAGCAAGCTCTAACCCATTCTGTGGTAGTATCACACACCACCAAGTACGCATCAAGCTACATTTACAAAACTTGCTAGCAGGTAAGTCTATAGACCGTGGCTTGTTGCCTCTCTACTGTATTCTTACTTACTCAGAGCAATGACTTAATGCATGACTGGCTGCATTTAACATTGTTTTTTCACTCTTACAGAGTTCAGGATCCCCTGCCTAAAGTATGTTGCCACTCACTATGGACTTGTCTTCCCACTTTGAATAACATAACAAAGGCCAACCTGATCTAGACAATTCTCTATTGAAAGTTTCTTCCTAGACTATTTTAGGTTGATCAAAAAGAAATAAAAACAACCATCATAATAAGGATACAGAAATATCTCTGTTATTATAATTCAGTTTTATATAGTGTAGAATTTTTTATTTCATGCAAAAATTCAGGTATTTATAAATGAACTACTCAAACTCTAAGTATTTGGTTCCTGATGGGTTTTTTGTCTTAGAATTCTAAGCCAAAGACTTTAAAGTTAAATGTAATATTATATCTATTAAATAGTAATATGCTAACAATTTAAAGTAAAATATATCTGACATACAGTTCTCAATTTCCTTATATGTAGCTTTTCTTCACTTTTATATTTCAAAATCATGTGATTTTATAAAGTAGTTTAGGAATCTGCCACCTTTACCAGGCCTGCTTTACCAGGAACATACAGGTGAGACCCCTCCCCCACCCAATCCCCTGCCTGCTGGGTCCTAACTGCCCTGTACTGCAAGATGTCCCCTTAGCACCACTGCCCTGTGAAGGATCTACCCAGTTTCACCAGGCCTGGTTCACTAGGAAAAATCAAATGGTTAAAGGCCAGCATAAAAACACAATCAGCAAGTGCCAGGGCAATATGGCCCCTCCAGAGTCCATCTACATCAAGCCTTGAATACCCTAAAATTATCAAAACACAATAATATGACCTTAAACCCAGTCTTATAAAGATTATAGAAGCTTTTAAATAGGAAATGAATTAATACCTTAAAGAAATACAAATAATCAATATAATTAAACAGTATAGGAAATGAATAAAATTGTTCAAGTCATGAAACTGGAAATATAAGCAATTAAGAAAATACAAACTGGAAGAATCCCGGAGAAGGAAAACCTAGGGAGAACAGGAACTACAAATGCAAGCATCACCAGCAGAATACAAGAAATGGATGAGACGCTCAGATGTAGAAGATCCGATAGAAGAAACTGATACACCCATGAAAGAAAATGCAAAATCTACAAAAAGTCCTGACACAAAACATCCAGGAAATATGGGATACTGTTGGCAATCAGGTACATCCATGGAAAGTTAAAAGTGACTTCAAGACTATCAGGCATTTTTACAGTCAGCTCTCAAGGGACCCAGCAACAAGACACAAGATAAGTCATCTCTTGTAACCCAAGAGGTGATAGCATGGCTCCTGTGCCTTTCCCTTTGCACATGTACCATGGCCCTGTTGCATGTCCTTTTGCCCATGTGTCACAGGCCCAATAAAAGCCTAGTTCTCTCTGCCCTCCTCGCTTTTCTCTCCTCCCTCTCCCAGAAGCTGCCTCTGTTTTTTCCTCCCATTAAGTCTCCCATGAGAGACCTGCTGAATGGTGTGGTTTGTTTGGGACATGCTGCTTACTTCTAACAGATACTCTGAAAACACCTAACCTAAGAATAATGGGAATAAAAGAAGGTGAAAAGACCTAGCTACAAGGCTCAGAAAATATTTTCAACAAAATCATAGAAGAAAAATTTTCTGACCTAAACAAAGAGATGCCTATACATACACAAGAAGCTTACAGAACACCAATTAGATTATACCAGAAAAGAAAATCCTCCCACCACATAATAATCAAAAGACTAAATGTACAGAACAAAAAAAGAATATTGAAAGCTACAACAGAAAAAGTCGAAGTAACATACAAAGGCAGACCTATTTGAATCGCACCCAACTTCTCAACAAAGATTCTTAAAGCCAGAAGGACCTGGGCAACATTATCTATTCACAAATCCAGACCTACAGATGATACTGGAAGAAAACTCTAAACCAAGGTGGTTAATTATACCCAAGAAAATCCAGAAAATAAATAACCCCACAGTAGCAAACCAAAAGAAGGGAAACACACACATACACACACACACACTACCAACACCACCATCAAAATAACAGGACTTAACAATCATTAGTTATTAATATCTCTCAATATTAATGGACTCAAGTCCCCAATTAAAAGAAAGAAGGTAACAGAATGGATGAAAAAACAGGATGTAAAAAAAAAACAAAAAACGGATGGATAGAAAAAATACATGTCAGCAACAAAGATAAACCTCAGAGTAAAGGGCTGGAAAAATGCTTTCTAAGCAAACAGATCCAAGAAAAAAGCTGGAGTAGAGATTCTCATCTTTAATAAAATAGACTTTCAACCAAAATTAATTAAAAGAGATGGGGAAGAATACTTCATACACATCAAAGGAAAAATCCACCAAGATGATGTCTCAATTCTGAACATATGCCCCAAATGCAAGGGCTCTCATAGTCCTAAAAGAAACTTTGCTAAAGCTTAAATCATACATCAAACCCTACACATTAATAGTGGTATACATCAACACCCCACTCTCATCAATGAACAGGTCAATGAGACACAAACTAAACAGAAAAATAATAAAACTAATAGGTTATGAATCAAACTGATCTAACAGACATCTACAGAATATTTTACCCAAACACAAGGGAATATACCTTCTTCTCATCACCTCACAGAACCTTCTCCAAAACTGATCATATACTTGGTCACAAAGCAAGCCTCAACAAATATGAGTAAATAGAAATATCCCCTTTTATCTTTTCAGATCACAATTTATTAAAGATGGATTTCAACAATAGAGCAGAAAGCCTACAAACCCATGGAAACTGAACAACTCTCTACTCAATAATAACTTGGTCAGGGAAGAAATAAAGAAAGAGATTAAAGTCTTCCTGGAATCCAATAAAATGAAGACACAGCATCCCCAAGCTCATGGGACACAATGAAAGCAGTGTTAAGAGGAAAGTTCATAGTACTAAGGGCATTCATAATGAAATTGTAGAGATCTCCTCCTAGCAATTTAAAATCACACCTGAAAGAAAGCTCTAGAACAAAAGGAAGCAAACACACGCAAGAGAAGTAAACAATCTAAATAGTCCCATATCCTTCAAGGATATAGAAGCAGTTATGCAAAGTCTCCCAACCACAATAAAAACAAAGCCCCCTCAAAACAAAACAAAAAACAAAAACAAAAAACCCAGGGCCAGATGGTTTTAGAGCAGAATTCTAGCGACTTTCAAAGGATGGCAAATCCCAATACTCCTCAAACTATTCCACAAAACAGAAACAGAGGAAACACTGCCCAATTCATTCTTTGAGGCCACAGTCACCTTGCTACCTAAACCACACAAAGACTCAATAAAGAAAGAAAATTTCAGTCCTAGTTCCCTCATGAACATTAATGCAAAAGAAAGTACTACCAAACAGAATCCAAGAACACATGAAAACCATTATCTATCATATTCCAGTAGGCTTTATCCCAGGGATGTAGGGATGGTTCAGCACACAAAAAAGTTGTTTGGAAACATCTTTAAGCAGTAATGGCTTATCTATTTGTACTTACAATAGTTTTATATGTTGGTATCCTTGTGATACTTTTAGTATATTGCCTTTGCTTTAAGCCCTGTGTACTTTATTTCTCTCCTGACATGTATATACATTTATTGTTTTTTAGTCATTTGTATATTTTATGGTGAGCTTACTCTTATCTTTTAAATTCCATTTCCTTGGTGTCTTCTGGAAAGTTTTCTTCTCCTGTGGCCTACTCTTATGGTTTCGGGACAATTCCTTCCTTTCCAGTGAGAAGTACCTTAGTGGTAGGACAGCTCATGCAAGGGTGAGCACCATTCAGGGGGAGCTCCCTCAAGGGTGAACGTCACCTGGAGTTCTGGAGATGTTGATATAGGTCTCAGGTGCTTTACTCAGTGACCAGATAATCTACATCTAACCTCCAAGAACAATATTACTCTGCATATTTAATTATGTGTAAAGATTATCAGCATTGCTTAGGGGTCACCAGCTCTGAGCCAGTTTAGCATGCTTGGCCGTGGCACCTCTATTAATCTCCACATTGTGAAAAGCCACATTGCATTGTGTGACAAGCATTTCAGACACACAGAGGCTTTGCACACTTGCAATGGTTTGAACCTCTTGGTTTACATGCTTTTGTGGAATGTCATAGGTTACATGAACAGATGCCTTTTTTCCAGATCACCTCAGTGTCTTTTGAGGAAGAAGAGGCATTTTCTAAGATTTTATACTACTAGTGTGGACTATTAGTTCATAAGTCACACATCAGTTCCCGTCTTTCATTTGTTTCAAATATAGTTATTATATAATATTTTTATGTTTTGAGACAACAATACAACATATCATTTCCCTTTCCTTCTCCCCTCTCCAAAACCTCTTATCTACCTCTTCTTGGTTCTCCTGGAGCACATGTAGGAATGCATTTATGTGTGTATGTGTGTGTAAGTCAGAAGACAACTATGGATGTCATCTTCAGGAATGCCACTCACTTTCTTTGGAGATTTGGTTTCTCACTGGCATGGAGCACATCAACTAGTCTAGTGGTGGGGCCAAGCGTCCTGACGGTGCTGTTAGACAAAGGTACTAGTCCCAGGCAGTCTAGGCTCATGGTCAGGGACCCTCCCATTCCAATCTCTTAAACACTGCAGTTACAAATTAGCATCACCATTTTAAAATGGGTTCCATGCCAATCAATTTACCACCTGAGCCTGCTCCCCAGCTCTAATATTCTCAGTTTTATTGTAATAAAATGTATTTTTCACTCTCTTTCTTCAACAATAATTAATCTTGGTTTCTCTCAGAATGTTAAGACTATCATTTCGTTTCCACACTTTGAGTGGAGAAGTTAGGTCTGTGCTGGGCCTATCTTCATGGGCAGTTTATTTTTGTGTTGTCTTTGAAACTCTCGGTCTGCGATTTCTTTGTGTCTTGTAGTAAAGAGTCTACCTGTTCCTCATTATCATCACTGTTATTATTACTACTACTTCTATATTAGTAGTTGATGTTTCTTATGCTTTATTAAGTATCTCAAATCTAAAGAGGTTTTTTTCTAGATTGTTCTATCTTTTAGGTGACTAAATACCATTTTTCTATGTAATCAGTTTCTCATATATTTATTTTATGTGTATGTGTATGTTAACTGTGTGCAGTGTTCACAGAGGTCAGATGAGGGCATGTGATCCTGAGTTGCTGTGAGTCCCCTGACATAGACACTGGGGGCTATGCTGTGGGCCTCTGAGAGAGTATCAATCACCCTCAACTGTTGAGCCATCTTTCTAGCTCTTGATTGGCTCTCTGATAGTGCTTGACAGAACCTCACTCATTTTTCCTCTTTTTCGTGTTTCATGTATCTTGCCTCCTGGGTAAAATGGTGATAATTTCTTTAGATATCTGTTTTCAGCTGTTATCTATTTTTGAAATACTGTTGAATTTCAAAATTCAACTTACTACTTAAGTAATACTACTTAAGTAATCTACTAGCTTTACATTTCAGTGATAAACATTATCTGTATTACATTCTCCTTTAGGACACTCACTCACATTTATATGGGGCTATTCCAGTACATGAGTCTCTTAGGGTCAAGTATGCTGTTCATTATTTACAGTTTGTTTCCTTCTGTTTTGAGATTCATGATGGAGGGTTCTTTTGTCCTGTGTAAAGCGAAATACATTCAGTCTCAGCCACTGGAAGACTCAGCTTGGCTGTGGACTGTATAAATCACATGTGAAATGACACCTTAGAAAATCCATTTTTATTATTTTTTATGTCAGAGAGAATGGTAGGAAGTGTCTATGTCTCCTGTACTTCAAGCTATGTAAAAGTCCCACTTTTGTGGCTTCTGACTGTATGTATGTCTTCCTAAAGCTTTAAAGTTGCAATCCCAAAACAATAAGTTAGCATCCCATCTTAGCATTTGATCTCTTTTCAGCACAGGACTGTTTTATTTTCCAAGTTTGGTCCATCATTATTATTAGTTAGCAAGTCCACTTGTCTTCTTTGTATCTCAACAGTTTGCTCCAGATCACCCCCTCCTACCCAAAGCCTAAGATCTTAAATTCTCAGAAATTCTAGGCCTGTGGTAATAATGATTATTTCCCCTTTGAGCATGGTTTTTAAAAAATAACCTATTTTATTACTGGGTGTCAGACTTTACCTAACAGTTATATGTGGTGCATTCTTGTATGGTGTATTCTTGTGTAGTCCATCCTTGTGTGGTCCATCCATGTGTGGTCTCCTTGTGTGGTCCATCTTTGTTTGGTCCATCCTTGTATGGTGTATCCTTGTGTAGTCCATCCTTGTGTGGTCCATCCATGTGTGGTCCATCCTTGTGTGGTCCATTCTTGTGTGGTCCATCCTTGTTTGGTCCATCCTTGTGTGGTGCTTCCTTGTGTGGTGCATTCTTGTGTGGTGCATCCATCTATTGTTCATCCTTCTATCCACTGATCTTCCTGATGGTAGTGTCATGAGACTGTCAGTATCTTTATGCTTTGCCCACTGCTCAGGAATCACACTACCTCTGATTAGCTTTCTATTACTTTAGAAATGGAAAACCCTGTGCTGCTGATTGTATTTTCCTAAGTAAGTGTCTCATCCCAATAACAGCCCACCTCACTTTCCTGCCTACAGGCTTCCTGGTCGCAGCATTCTCTGACCACCTTCATCTTCTGTTCGGATCATAGCAGTAGCTGATATTTCTCCTACAGCCTGTTCAACCTTCTTCTAGCTGTAGAAAAATTTGAAATGATGTCCAAGTTCATAAGAAATCTAATTTAAATGATGACTATTAAAACCAAGGAGAACCTAAGAGATTCATAAATTGTTATTTATCACTACACTACTATCAGTGCAAACAGAAAGGACTTGGGCAGAAACAAATGAAACAGGAGATGAGCGAGGTGTCAGCGACAGTTATGGGTTACTTCATGGAGGAAAATGAGAAGAGGAAAGTCAAGCTGAGGGCTCTTTCACAAAGCCCTATCCATTTCTTCCCAGTTTACTTCTAGCTAGGCCACATGACCTGAACTTAGTGATGGGCTTAGATTTCAGGATAGAAGAGAGGGGCTAAGGTATGCATCACTCGCTGTCCAAGGGCCCAGGTGTAGTAAATTATATGCATCATAACAGTAGACCTCGGGCACAGGCTGATGGGGTTTGGATAGCATCCAGTGCAATTCACCATCTCCACAAACCTGCCAGGCTGCTCTGTTTATTAGTTGGGAGGGGGTGTCTGAAATGGTTGAGCTGTTTTCTGATAACTGATCTACCTTCTACTCACAATGAGATGGAAGAAAAAGCTAGCAAACCTACAAGGAGTACACAATTGCTTTCCAAAGGAAGACACATGTTGGAGACCTGACTGAATCTTTGCTGCCTCTATGACAGTCTTTGCAAGATATTCAGGGATATCCAAACCTCAGACTAAGACTAAGTGGATGTGAAATAATCACCACTACTAACATTCTCTGCAGTCTGAATGGCAAAGGAACAGACACAAAAAATAACAGCACAGATGTTGGACATAGGAAGAATAAATAAGCACCATTTACTCTGTATCTCTAAGTGACTTCTATTGAGTGAGAGACATACCAATGGCTCCAATGTGCACCCCTTCAGCACAGTGTGTTGACTAAACTAAACACTATTCTACGAGGAAAAATAGCAATACTCCCTGAAAACATAACAAACAGCAGCAATTGAAATAAGAGAATTCAATGGAATATAGGGGAAGAGATTGCTTACCATTCATTGCTCTTCTCCTTCAGTTAGGCACACAGGGACTGATGATGCATGAATGTGCTTCCAAATCTTGACTGGAATTGTGTGTTCTGCCATCTTGGAGAGCTTCCTCTTCTGTTAAGTGTGATGATTTTGGATAGTAAATGTGTTTACACATCATCAGATGCTTGCTGTGGTGATCATATTCTTCTAAGTCAAGTAAAATCCAACTCACAGCATCACAAATCATTTTGGTAGCTGCTTTCTCTCATGATGGTACACACATTCCAAGAGGATGCAGCCTAAATGGGGATGCCTAGTGAGACTGGTGACTGTCACTGCATACTGATCTTAGTCATCAACACATGACCTTCTCTCACACAGTATGATAGACAAGCGGACTTTGCAATGCCATTGGACACGTAGAGTTGCTGAACATGAGGATTAGGTTAATTCTTACTACACCTCTCAGGGACATGGTGCCTAGCATTCATCTTATACCTGACAGATATATAAAATGAGGTTCAGGTGTTTCTAGAAGCAGTGTATGGGATATGCTTACTCAGTCTCAGCCCTGGGTTCTCCCTTTCGCAAATCCTTTTCTCCTTCCTTCTGCCTCTGTGTGCTCAAGTCTCCTTTCCTCTCACTCAAGGAGCATGATACACCATCCTATTTATAACTCACATTCCTTAACCCTTTCTATAGCATTCTATAGCATTTTTCATATATAAATATCCATTCTATAACCATTCCCTGTAGATTCGTGGGAAGCAAAGACCTCAAGGATCTCAAGGATGCAAAGTTTTATCCTTTTGAGACTTTTTTTTTTTTTTTTTTTTTAGATCATCAGTCAGTAGCAGAAATATAAAGTAGTACTTGTAGGCGTTAACATCACTCTTGGTGTTAGTCAGCTTTCCACCTCCAAGGCAGAATGCCTGAGATAATTAACATTAAAAGAGAAAAGGCTTATTTGGCTCAGTTCAAGCTCAGTTGTCCCTTTGGTTTTGGGATCATGGGGTGGGGGCAAGTGGTGCAGGAAGCAAAACCTCTTACTTCATAAGCTGGGGAACAGAGAGGGAGGAAGAGGCTAGGGGAGCAGTCTCTTTCTAGAGAGCACTCCTTTTGTGTTAAGTCCCCTAAAGACTTCCCCAGTGTTCCATTGCCTCTCTGTAGCCTCAACCTGGGGATCAGGCACATCAGACACATTTTCCGTCAGTAAATGAGCTTGCTGACTGGCTCTCATCCATAGTAAATGTTTAGATGGGGGATCCTACCTCACATTAGGAAATACATGGTCCACCATATATAGTAGTACCATGCTTTCATTTGGGAGTGCAATTACCAATCACCAAAAGAGGAGAGGGGCAAACAAATGCTATGTTACTCCTGTTCAGAATAACAAAGAGTGAACAGGAGTACTTTTGAAATATTGTTGCCAGACTATTATGTAGGTGTTTGGTGACAGATGGGACACAAAGATGACAGAATATTGAGCCTCGCTGAAGAGTCACAGCTTCGAGAGCAGCAGGTAAGCCTTACAAACAGCATGCAAATGCAGAGCATTCAAGAAGACCCATGAGTTATGTTACTTTATAAATCATTCATGTCTCATTCAATTTTCCTCTTCAAACTGACACATTTGATCAGCTAGATCTGCAGGCAACAAGCTGGCTTCATAGTTGAGTGTTTTCCTTCTTATATTTGTCTCCAAAGGCTGTAGGAGGAAACAGAAAACAAAGTCCTGGGAAGAATAAACAAGTGTCAACAACTGGTAGGAGAACCACTTACTGTAACTGTGGATGTTATTTGAAAACCTTGGTGAGCATGAGATGGTCAGAGTTGAGTGCACAAATCCATCCCTAGAAAATTGTTATTTGCATCAGGCACACTTTCTACTCGTAAACCAGCTTGCTGACCCACTCCCATCCACAAGGAATATATAGATGGAAAGGCCTGTCATGGGCTAGGACACACATGGTCTACAATGACCTCTCCCAATAGCTGCCTAGGTTTTCCTAAGAAAGAACGCAACCATCAAAGACTATGCAGTCCTTGTTGCTATGATAAGGACCTTTTAACTGCCCTGCTCCAGATATGCCCAAGAAAATGCTAGGAATGTTAAGAAGATTTCATCTAAATAGGAGTGACTTATTCCAAATGGTTCAGTATTTGCTTAAGACAATCCGTTCTTAAATGCAATCACTGATTGAGTTGAAAGCCTTCCTTTGAGGTAATAGATTCTGCTAATTAAACTGCAAAGTGTGAGAAGTTATTTGTTTTGTTTCTTGAATAGAAGCATCTTTCTGGGGAAAAAAGTCACCATGCTGAAACCAGCTCACAGTGCTCAAGTGAGAAGCGTCATTGTAGAGCAGTAGTAGCACAGCTTTTAGGTTTGAAAAAAATGGAGTTATAGTCCAGATTCTTTACTCACTGAGTGAAATACTTAACTCTCCATTGCCTCAAAGTAGGTTTCAGAGGCCAAGTGTTAAGGTAAATGAAGAGAGCTGGGGTAGAACTTGGCATGTGGTGGAGGGTAGATGAGCACAGGCTGCAGACTGTCCCTTGCTTCTTCTTAGTGTGAGATCTAGCGAGTAAATGATAAGCATTTGGTTTAGTAATCACATTCCATCCTGAACTGCTAGACACATCCATCAGCCAAAATGTTTATTGTGTAGTCAGCCCCATGATTAGAATTTGGATCACAAACTCCTTTGAATATATAATTAAAGCTGTCGATATTCTTTCTCCCAAAGAAAAATGCATACATTTCAAAAACATTACCCAAGGACACTGTAGTTCATAGTGGTTTTATTCACCATAGCCAAAAATAGAAACTGCTCAAATGTTATACATAAAGAAACAAAATATGGTATACATTGGGAAGAAAATTCACACTTAAAAACAAGGAGAACTCAGATACATGCTACAAGATGAACCTTGAAGACATTATGCTAAGTAATCAATTTTTCCGAGACACAAACATGGCATGATCCCAATTTCACTAAATACCAAGAATAGCAATGCTGTGTGTGAAGACAAAAGCAGAACAGTGGTTGCCAAGAGGATGGAAGAAGCATTCAAGTTCGGTTTGAAAGGATGGAAATGTTCCAGAAAAGAATGATAATGACGTGAGCTCAGCAATGTAAATACAGGTAATGCCTGCATTGCTGAGTACAATGATTAATAATGAATTTTATGATATATATCTATAAGCTACAAAAAAACCCTGAAAATCCTCCTCCTCCTCCTCCTCCTCCTCCTCCTCCTCCTCCTCCTCCTCCTCCTTCTTCTTCTTCTTCTAAAAAGACAATTTATGTCTTTGAATGTTTTGCCATGTACATGCCTGATGCCCAACTTGGAACAGGAGTTACACATTGTTGTGAGCTGCCATGTGGCTGCTGAAAACCGAAACTGGGTCCTCTGCAAAACCAAACCAGTGCTCTTAAGTTCTGAGCCATCTGGCCAGCTCTAGAAGTCTGGTTTAATAAATTTTGTGAAGGCACATAGTTTAAAGTTCTCCAATGTTAAGAAAACAATTAGTTTGGTATCGGTAAATTCACGTAAATGTGCACCCATTACCGTTATCCAGTTTTCCAACATTTCATCACCAAAACTTTTGCTTTATATTCATTTAGAGTGCCATAGTGTTTCCAAATTTGATTAAGGCAAATGTCTGAGTGATTTCTCTCTATCTATCTCTAGCTTTGTCTTTTCTAAAAATTTACACAAAAATAAAATCCCATGATATATACAACACTCTGTCAGGTTTTCCCCACATAGGATTTTGTGCTTGGTTTTGTTGTTGTTTTTAGATTCATCCATATTGTTGTGGGTATCAGGATTTATTCCTTTTGTGGATAAGTAATATCTGACTATATGTCTGTGTGACCAACTTACCAGTTAGTTGATTGACAACAGGCTTGCTTCTAGTTTGTGGCTTTTGTGTGTAATGTTTCTGTGAACCTTCATTAACAGGTGTTTGTGTGGACATATGATTTTGTCTTTTAAAAAATTCCCACAATATGACTACTGGCTTCTATGGTACTGTACACCTAATTGGTTCGGAAAACCTCCTGACTGCTTTCTAAATCATCAGACCCTTTCATATCAGCAGTAGGTAGGCCAGTCCCTGCTCCTCAGTTATTTTGTTCTGTAGTTTTCATTTTAAAGCTCTGCAGAGATCTGAGGGGCAACTGTATGTGAAGACAGAAGGGGCAGATGGAAGCCAACGTTGATTAGGGTGTTTGGCTGTTAACTAAAATTCTGTGGGATAAGTAGAAATTCATAATCCCCTCACTGCCTTTTTTGTTGTTGTTGTTGTTGTTGTTGTTTTTCTAAAATGTGAGAAAATTTGTAACTATTTTATCAGGCTTTTTCTGTCTTTCTCTTGACTTTGTATAAGACCCTATTTCTGAAGTCACAACACACTTTGATCATACAACATGGAGAAATGAAGCTGGTAGTGATCTGGAGGCTTTCTCCCTGATGCCTGTTGCTAACAACACAATACCACAAAAGGGGTCAATTACAAAGAGAAGAGGTTCACAGAAACTGGCAGTTCTGTTCCAGGGTCCAGGGTTTGTGCCTGGTGATGGCTTTCTGGGTGACAGGGACAGCCCTGGCATTGTTTAGTGACAGATCTGGAGCATAAGGAGAGATAGTCAGCCTGGCTTCAGAGCAATCCCACTGGATAACTCGTCAACAATCACACAGTGGAGGAATCCAGGGATGCACTATCTTAAGACCTAGCTTCCTCTTCATGGTCCCATCTCTGTCTAATTCGTAGTGAATCACATGGGGAATGGATTTAACATGAACTTCAGAGGGCAAATACCATCAACACTTGCAACTTCCATCATTTCATATCTCTGGAATGTGTAATTTTGGCGAAAAAAGGCCAGAGGATTTTAGAAATGATACAGTAAAATTTGTCTTTTAAAATGAAAAAAATTAAGTCCAAATAGGTGAAATGACAATATCAAAAAACATACGTTTTTTCTGAGTAGGACTGGAATTTTGGATTTTTGTTTCTTTATGCTAAGTTGAATTGGGCCAACTGGCTTTGGATTTTTTGTCTTAGAGGAAGTGACACAACTGTTATTTTTATCAAGTGCCACAAGAGTGTTTCTATTTAGGCCTGGTACTTGCATTGCGTCAGCTTGTTTTGCACTCTAAGAGTAAAAGCCATACTTTCATACCAGTGACAAGGTGTCATCCCCACTGAAACCACATGCCCCGACACAGGTAAGCCAGCATTTACTTCCAACATCTTTAATTGCCCCTCCTGTGAGGAAATCAGTCTCTTTACCTTAGCATAACATTTTCTTGTCTCCATGACCTACCACTTCAGCCTCCTGACATGATGGACTTAATGAATGACCAAGACAACCATAGTACATGTGCCAGCTTCCTCAACCCATTGAGAATCTTCTCAAATCTGTACCTGAGTGATTAATGGCTTCTGTGAGAAGTCAACAGAAGCCCTAAGACAGGGAAATATAGAGGGCTGGAAACTTGACTTAAAACTTTCTTCCAAATTGGATATTGCATGTATATGATAGCAAAACACAAAACCGTAAAGATGTATGGCTTAATAATGGAAATACATTTGCGTGACCTGAAGAATATTATCTGCTAGTGTAAATGCAAAGGAAAGCTTTATACTTGGTATCCTTTCATTTATACTAAAGATAGAACTTTCTTCTGTATTTATCAATTGGGGCACATTAACGTTAGTCCAGATCTTAGTCTATAACATGACATAGCTCTGAACCAACAGTAGCTAATACAGAAGAACAGACTGTATATGTTAGCATTTATGAATGCTTGGAATGTGGATGATACTCTTTTAAGACCATCCCTAACATGGGGTGTTGTGTATTCTTTGCAGAAATATAATAATTAATAGATTGTATCTTTTATATATTAACTATAATTCTGCTATATTAATACTAACATAATTACTCCTTTACACAGGAAGAATCTGAACCTAGGGACTGAGTCACCTGTGAGACGCTATCCTCAATGGCCTATTACCTCCTTCTAAGCTCTAACTCTCAGAGTCTACATCATGTAAACCATCTGCATCGTCTTCCAGTAGCTCTAAGAGCTAGGAACTAAGCCCCTAGCTCTTGTGCCTTTAAGAGAGATTATGTATCCATCCTATAGTATTTCTTATTGACAATTCCTTTAGCACATTTCTTTTATGTTTACTTTTTTTGTCTCCTGGTGCCATATTACTATTAGTAGCACCAGGAGGGTAGTTTGATTTTAGATTCAGAGGTAATTGATGGCTGAGTGAATATGATTTTTTGCTCTCAATTTTCGTTGCCATGTTGTTATATGCTTCTCTTGGCTTTTGTGTATATTTTATTTCCCCTTCCTTCTTTCCTCCCTGCCTGCCTTCCACCACCTCGAACTGTCAAATTAGACAATATGCCAAGTTATGAATTTCATCACTGGCTTTCATCACCCCTTGTTCTCTGCAGGAGACATTTCGAAACATCTGTGGCTATTCTGGTTGTCATTTGAGGAGGCTGGGGACTACTATGCTGGCAGCTAGTGGATGGAGCCCAGGGAGGCTGCTGAACATCTTACGACAAGATGCACAGCACACTCCAGACAAAGCTCTGCATATCATCTGAGTTAAAAGACAGGTAATAAGATGTAGACTATTCAATGATCTCACAGCAGTTGACTGACTAGGTGAGGGCGCAGCCAAAGGAAAACTGGCAATGGTATGTAGAGTTAAGATCCTTGATTACAGTAAGCACAAATTATAGAGGTGGTACAAGGGAGAAATGCTCACACGGAACTATAAAGGAGATTGACAGAGAAAGGTTTGCAGGGGCTGAAAGTGCGAAGCTCACTCCCAAGTTTAACCTAACTTTGCTGGGGCAACAGAAGAAAGAGTTCAGAGAACGAAGAGAAGGAAGAACTGTGTGGTCCAACTGAGGAAGCTCTGACTCATTAGGAATCCTAAAGAACGGATCACAATGACCTTAGGTTCTGTATTTCGAGTTTATCCTCCATGTATGGACATTGGAGAATCACTATGGGGAGTAAGGTAGTAAGAAAAATCAGATGGACTCATGGAAAGGGTACAGTCTACAGCAGAGACTCTGGATTACAGCAGCAAGACACAGAATGCACCACTGGAGAAGATGCTGTGGCAGCAGGCCAAGAAATGGGAGTAGATGTGAACCATAGCAGGATTTGAGACAGAGACAAAGAGAAAAAGATGAGGAAAATTTTATAGACAGAATCAGTGACCCTAATGAGGAATCTGCAGATAGTGGAAGAAAACAAGACAAATCTCTTGCTTTGGACGTGGGAACTTGTGCAGGAACCATGAAATGTGATGCAGACAAAGGAGGTTGGCTCCTTGGGATAGTGGGTTTAGGAGAGTCCCTGGGCTTTTTAATGAGCATATTGAGTTTATGGAAAGGGTGAGTCATATAAATGGAAATTTGGGGGAGCTTTTTGATGAATCTGGCACTCGGGGAACTGTCTTGGATGGTAGGCATCTGGAGAACAGGGGGAGATGAAAACACAGCTTTGGAGGGAGTTTTTACTCTATAGCAATGAAGGAAGGAAGGTACAGCAACATGAGGAAATGGAAGTGTTGAACCTGTATGATCCATTCTGATGGACTAGCCCTGAGAGCCACGTTTCCAGAAAGAAAAGATTCATAAGCAATCATGATCAAATTGTGGTTCTGAATATGGATAAAGTGTGAAATGGTAGAGCTAGACCCATGACTTTGACCTAGACAAGCTGGTTGATTTAAGACTGTAAGCAGGAAAAACAATGGCCGATAAGCAAGGTATAAATGCAGGCCAACCCAAAAAGCTAGTGCCTACACATACTACAGACTTCTAGCTATCAACTACTCCTACAGTGACCAGTTGCGTTAAGGGTCTTCCTCACTAATAATTCTTTCAGAGACTGTGTACAACTATTTTATGAAAGGGCTAGCCCAGGTCACTCAATTCAACTTGTCTCTGAGTTCCCTATTGATTGCAGCTCATTCTTCTTGTTCAGAATAATTTAGTGGTATTGTTACAGCTATGCCTCTTGATCTATCTGACAAACTTGCCAAACTCCTAAACATAATACAACAGTCATCCTGAGTGGACCTATTGCTGAAAACTCTACTTGGCTTCAATCATGCTTCTTTTCTTCTGCTCTACAGACACAATTTTCTATTTCTTTAGTGTAAGCTCTGTCACCCTAAATGACAACTGTAAATTACATGACACATGTTTTTCTTGATGTTCCTGGAGCCTTGGATATAGTAAGAAATCAATCAGTCTCAGTGTATTAAAAAGAAAGCTAACAGTGACTTCCTTAGTTCATGTTTTTGATTTGTGTTACTTTTGACATTATCTTTTAACCACTGATCTGGTTCACTGAACCTCTAACATTTCAAATTCTGGTAGCCTGTGAACATACATGCACACAGAGGCACACATTCTTGTTTGCTTAACACCAGACTCCACCTCTTAAGTCAAGTGCTTTCTTCTTATAATGATAACCTGTCTCATAATTGTCATCCTCATCTTGCCCCAATGGGTGCATGGCAGGGCATGGAGAAGTATCTTGAAAACCCAATGTTCAAATCATGTTTGTCAGAACATGCCTTCTTTCTCTTTCCCCATCACCATACTTATACAAAATGTGATCAGATTTCCAAAACAATGTAAGAATTTTTTAAAAATGAAACAGAACAGGTCTCTCAACTAGAGCCTAAGCCATCTCACTATTGAGACTTGGAATTGCCTAAGTTCCTGGAAAGGGAACCTAGAAGGACTATGGGTAGAAAACACCTTGAAGACTGAGTCTCTATAATCTTTTAGGTTGTCTAGAACAGCATTTGTAGCTCATGTGTGAGCCCTGTAGAAAGCAAGGTACAGCTGTAATATAGCTGAGATATTTTCCAATACCATAGTCTCCTGGGAAGCTCTAGAGCCCAGTCTGTTGGGTGTTAATGATTTGATGACAAGGTAGGGGAGGGGATTTCTGTCTACAGCTACACTATACCCTGCAAAGCTTTGGAATGTTGAGCATGCAGATTTTGGGTCATGGATACAGCTATTTCATAATAGAAATTTCCAGAAAAGTAAGAGCATGGCTCTTTCAAGTGGTTTATCAGGAAGCAGATACTAAAGAGTGCCTCAGGGAAGACAGGATGCTCCTTGTTAATGTTTCTGAGGCTACTGGGACCAGGAAATTGTTTGCAAACTCTGGGGATAAGCCTCCAAGTCACCTGAGGCAACAGCTCAATGAAACTGAAGGGTGGCAGTAATTCTGTGAAAGCAGGTGGCAACTGGTGTTTATAAAAGAATTACTATTAATTACACACTCACTGTAATCACAGTTGGCAAAGTCTGTGCAAGTGCATTCCAGTTTTCCATGCATTTGGGTGCAAAGTTACCAAGTGATAGAGAAATTAGGAATGAATTTTTTCTCTTCCTTTGCCACAAGTTTTTAACTCACATGTTTTCTTTTTCCAGAACTATTATTTTTTTCATCCACGGCTGTTTTAAAAATGCCATTTGCCAATATTACCCATTGATTCACTAAACATCTTTATAGAGGCTTTAGAATATAAGTGGTGTGCTATACGATTCAGGATCATGGAAGTATAGACTCAAATCCTGTCCTTATTACCTGGTGAGCATTGGCAGTTTTCTCAATGTTCTTTACTTTTTCTTCTTTTCTTTCTTTGATTTCTTTCTTTCTCTCTTTCTTTCTTCCTTCATTTCTTTCTTTGATTTCTCTTTCCTTCTTCCTTCCTTTCTTCCTTTCTTCCTTCCTTCCATCTTTCTTTCTTTCTTTCTTTCTTTCTTTCTTTCTTTCTTTCTTTCTCTTCTGACCATGCTTCAGTCTCTTTCTAAGTAAAATGAGAACAGTGTAGATATACACAAGCACACTCACCTTGAATTGTGACAAGAGTGTTTATTAACTGTTTATATCCACACACATTGCCACCCTGCATCTTGGCTTCTCGGGAAGGCTTCCCATCTACAGGATATAATCATGGTCTTCACTGCAGTGTATTCATCAGGCCCACAGTTCCTCATGAGGAAAGAGAGCTACTTTGTGATATTGTCAGGACAATAAAGCTGACAGAGAAGAGCCTGAAGAAAAGACATCAAATCTCCTCACCACAGTAATGCAGTCTGTCAAATCCTGAGAGATGACAGAGTCACACAGGAAAGTGAAGGGAGCCACAGTGCCACGAGCACATGTAGAAATGAGACAAGGGTTTTCCTTTGAAATAACCTATCTTCTAGAATTAGCTGTTTACCTCCATGGGGCCCCTAAGATAGAAATTAGGCTTGCCATCCTCAGAATGTGGAGGGGAGTGAAGCAGGGTTCTCCCAGGAAGCTGCTCCACAGGGAAGAGCAGTGGGCAAAGCTTTGCCTTCATGTCCTAATCCCCCCAAACCAGGTCTTGAGTCACAGCAGGTCTAAGCTGGAAACACTCAGGAGGCAGAAGCAGCAGACCATGTGGGCAGACTCACAACTGCATCTTAAACATGCATCTGCTTACTTTCACCTAAGCAGCAATCAGGAGAGCAGTGCTGAATGCAGAATCAAGAGAAGAGAAAGAGAAACACAGTGAGCAGACACAGACTTGGAATTCTCTGCACACTTTCTTACTGCAATGCTTCTGAGTGAAAACCATGTGCATATCTTATCTCTGCTTGATGCTCAAAAAAAAATATATGCTTCATATAGTATTAACTTTAAAGATGTGGAAACTCACATGAAGACAGGTAAATGAAGCCCTAGAACCCCACACATAAGGGAGTGACAAACCAGTAAGTTTCATCTATGCCTACTGATTCTATTTCATTCTTTTTTAGTCTATGAATGGAATTTCTGATAACTTCACAAAATGTCAGAAAACACATCCTAATTTTTCTCTAAACATTTGAAGGTTTTCCCTGTGTCCATTATTTCAATGTATAATAATGCACTTTTTCCTGAACTCTTCTTTTAGATTAATAAAAAAAAATTTTTTTTATCATGACCAAGTTAGTTTTATTCCAGCGATGTAATGGAGAGAAATATGTATAAACATTTAAGTGTAATACAGTATAAGAACAGACTCAAGGGAGAAAAAGAAATCCCTTAGTCATCTTAATAGGAGCAGAAAAGGCCTTTACGTGCAAAATTGCTCCCCTTTTATTGGATGTTTTATTTATTTGCATTTCAAATGTTATTCCCTTTCCTGGTTTCCCCTCCAGAAACCCCCATCCCATCCCCCACCCCTCCTTCCATGAGGGTGTTCCACTACCCACCTACCTACTCCTGCCTCCCCGCGCTGGCATTCCCCTACACTGGGGCATCCATTAAGCCTTCAAGAGCCTCTCTTCCCACTGATGCCAGACAAGGCCATCCTCTGCTACATATGTTACTGGAGCCATGGGTCCCTCCATGTGTACTCTTTGGTTAGTGGTTTAGTCCCTGGGAGCTCTGGGAGGTCTGGTTGGTTGATATTGTTGTTCTTCCTATGGGGTTGCAAACCCCTTCAGCTCCATCAGTCCTTTCTCTAACTCCTCCATTGGGGACCCAGTGCTCAGTCCAGTGTTTAGCTATGAGCATCCACCTCTGTATTTGTCAGGCTCTGGCAGAACCTCTTTGGAGACAGCTATATCAGGCTCCTGTCAGCAAGCACTTCTTGGCATCCACAATAGTGTCTGGGTTTGGTGACTGTATATGGGATGGATCCTTAAATGGGGCAGTCTATGGATGGCCTTTCCTTCAGTCTCTGCTCCACACTTTGTCTCCATATTTCCTCCCTTGAGTATTTTGCTCTCTTCTAAGAAGGACTGAAGCATCCACACTTTGTTCTTCCTTCTTGAGCTTCTGTGAATTGTATCTTGGGTATTTCGAGATTTTGGGCTAATATCCACTTATCAGTGAGTATATACCATGTGTATTCTTTTGTGACTGAGTTACCTCACTCAGGATGATATTTTTCAGTTCCATCCTTTTGCCTAAGAATTTCATGAAGTCATTGTTTTTAATAGCTGAACAGTACTCTATTGTGTAAATGTACCACATTTTCTGTATCCATTCCTCTGTTGAGGGACATTTGGGTTGTTTCCAGCTTCTGGTTATTATGAATAAGGTTGATTTGAACATAGTGGAGCATGTGTCCTTGTTGTACGTTGGAGCATCTTTTTGGGTATATGCCCAGGAGTGGTATAGCTGGGTCCTCAGGTAATGTCTAATTTTCTGAAGAACATCCAGACTGATTTCCAGAGTGATTGTACCAGCTTGTAATCCCACCAACAATGGAGGGGTGTTCCTCTTATTATGTGTGTATGTGAGCGCTTTCAAGCACACCAGGTTGAGGTTAGCAGCCTAACACCAGGAGTTGGTTCTCTCCACCATGTAAGGTCTAGGATTCTGACTTAAGTAGCCAGGCTTCATGGCAAGCAAATACCTTTACCTCTATCACGCTTCCCTGAAGTCTTAAGTTCTCTTTTTCTTTACTCAAAATACTTTCTATTTAACTTTTATTATTATTCTTTTCCTTGAGCAATCCAACACTCAGGGCAAGAGTTGGGGACAAGATATCATGTGCATGCATTGCTTTGTGAGAAGTGTTCAACAAATATCTGCTAAGGAAAGGCATTCTTCAGATACTTCTCTAATTTATTTCCTATTATCTTTCTCATTTTGAGCTGTTTACATGTCAGACACTGTGCTCAGTGCAATTCATGAATTCTCCCAAAGAGTCCATTGCTATCTGTTCTTTCCACTCCAAGAAATTGAGAAACAAAGACAGAGGCAGGATTTCTACTCACAAGGGCAAAAACCTTATTCCTTCATCAGCCTGATCTCAAACCACTACAGTATTTTGCCACAAGACCACCCATCAATGGGACCTGAAGTTGAACCCAAGAGCCCTGGCTTGTGGGCTGCCGGCCTCATCATTAGGCCTTCCACCAGGGGAAATCAGCTAGTCAATAAGCATGCATTCCCTTCCGACCATTTCCCCCACCTGGCTGACAGGGTATTCCCCAGTCGCTTTCTACCCTGGCACGCAAACTACACGTTAGAATGCTAGAGCATCAAACTCCAATGTTAGCGCGATAAATAGTCCATCTAATCACCCTACTAAATCATCATGCTGAGCCTCCGGAATGCTAATTCTCCTGCTCTCCATTCCTCTCGATCTCTCCTGAGGCTTTCGTTGGAGCCTTTCCTCCCCAAGTAAAACCAGATATGTAAGGATGGCATTATATTTCTTTACTGCTAATAGCCAGACTATGAAATCATCCCAGCGAGCAACTCCCAAGCCATGTGAATCAGTCGTAACAAATTTCCTTCATTTTTATAACCCTGGAGATGGAAGAAGGGCCAGAAGGTAGATGAAGGGCAGGGTGATTGCCAGACATTGTTAACGTTTTCCCTGGGTGATTGGAGAGAGAGAGAGAGAGCAGCTAGGTCAGATGTGAAGCAGGATCTCCCTGGAAAAATCGTCGGCCTTTGGGGCCTGGTTGGCCCATATTGGTTTAATTATGATTGCAGGAAGTGAAATCTGACGTGACTGACGCTTAACACTCTCACCATATCCTGTCTCCTAGACGATGAGAATAAAGATATTGTATTTTCAGTGGCAATGACATTTTTATTCCTCTTAACGAAAAAGAAAACAGTATTTGGGGACTCGTTGAGAGGATAAGGAAGCAGAGGACACCTTCAGAGTTTCTGGGAAGATGAAATGCTAAGCAGGAAGTTGTATAGGAAAGAAACATCCAATACTACATTTAGGGTAAATAAAGCAATCTTACTATTTTGCCTGCACAAATAATAGGTTATATCAGTAGTTCTCAACCTTCCTAAGGATGTTTCTCTCAACCTTCCTAAGGGTGTTTCTTCT
>JADRCH010000146.1:3547695-3605996 GCA_019843965.1 Rhynchomys soricoides
TCTCTCTCTCTCTCTCTCTCTCTCTCTCTCTCTCTCTCTCTCTCTCGTTTTTCAGGACAGGGTTTCTCTGTGTAGCCCTGGCTGTCCTGAAACTCTGTAGACCAGGCTGCCTCGAACTCAGAAATTAGCCTGCCTCTGCCTCCCGAGTGCTGGGATTAAAGGCATGTGCCACCACTGCCCGGCAGGATATTTCTCTTTAACACAGTTCCTCCTGTGGTACTGAACATCTCCCTACCTATAAAATTATTTTCATTGCTACTTCATAAAGGTAATTTTGCCACTGTTATGAGTGAAAATGCAACTACCTGATATACAGGATGTCTGATATGGGACCCCTGTGAAAAGGTCTTTTAACCCCCAAAGAAGTGGCAACCCACAGGTTGAGAAATGCTGGGTTATATGAAATAAAAGAAATGAAAATAAAGCAAAATTTAAAATCCCAATATGAGAGTATTTATCATCTGAAATAGATGAGCTTTTAATGTGTTTCCTTCCTAAAACCTTCCCCAGTTACAAAAAATGAAGGGACTTAAAATCGTGTTATCTATTATACAGATATCGAAGCATAGTTGTTTCTGTGCACATTAATAACAGCATAACCTTTTGGGGGGTTGCTTTTGAGACAGGGTCCCACTAGAGATCCCCTGTTGGTTGTGAGCCAGCAACTCTCCTGCTTCAGCTTCCTAAGAGCTTCACTATACTGTCTGCATCTTCAAACTGCTCCCTAGAAATGATCCTTTCCAGCGTCAGATCCATTCCAAGAGTTCTATTCCAAAAATGTCTTCTATACAAAGAAAAACAAGCAGGAAACTATTATCTTGATGTCTCTGGGGAAGCAATGGCTCTGTTTCTTCCAGTGATATGTCTCCAAACAATTTAAGTAGCTTGCCGAATCCAAGTGTCTTGTTGTAATTTATGAGCATCTTATCAGATTCTCATTGGACCCAAATAAAAATAATTAGCTTGCTATCTTTCCAAGAGAAGTCGTGGAGGTGACATCATAGAGATCCATTCTACTATCTCTACAGGTCTCTTTAGACAATCTTTTCTGCAGGACACAAAACCACAGCTGATGTGTTATAAAAAGATAAAGGGGGGATATGTTCTATGGGGGTGTAGTCAGGTGTGGGGGAAGGAGGTGCCTTGGTGGGTCCATGCTGAGGCATCCCCCTGAGGGACCAGCCACACAACTGTTTAGTATAGAATAGAGTTTATTCAGGGCATGAGGAGGGGAATCAAGAAGGTAGTAGAGGTGAGAGAGAAAGAGACAGACAGAGGGGGGAGAGAGAGAGAGAGAGAGAGAGAAGAGAGAGAAGAGGAGTAGAGAAGTAGAGGCGGGCCATGAGCACATGGAGAGAGGGGGGAAGGAATGGGGAGAGAGTGGGAGCAGGAAGAGAAGAGCAAGAGAGGAGCAAGAGAGAGGAGGGTGCAAGTAGTCCCTTTTCTAGTGAGTCTGGCATACTTGGCTGTTGCCAGGTAACAATGGGGCGGAGCTTAGACAAAATGCTAACAACAGCTAAATGTGTTGAATCTGTATAAACCAATGGGATGGCTGGACAGGAATGAGGGACAGGAAATACACCAAGTGTGATGACAGTGTAACCATAGCAATAACAATATTTAATACCACAATAGAATTTTATGATTCACAGAGAACTTGATTCAAACATTTTAATGTTTTAAAATATCATTATTTCAATTATGTGTATATATGTGCAGGAAGTGGGGAGATGTGTGCTTTGCAATGCAGTGCCCACGCAGGCCAGAAGATGCCATTGGGTCCACTGGTGAACAGCTTGATGTGGCTATTGAGTTCCTTACAAAAGCAGTGAATGTTTTTAACCACTGACCTCCAGATCCAGTTTAAAACTTTTTATTATTTATTTTCTCATTTGTGAGTATTTCTGTTTGCAATCAGAGATGTGAGATCTCAGCTGTTGCTCCAGCTTCCTCCACCCCTGCTACCTCAGCTCTGCCACCTTGGAGTATTATCTCTCTGAAACAATTAGCCAAACAAACCCTCTTTTTCTAAGTCACTGTTTCGTCACAGCAATACAATGGTAACTAAGAGAGGTGCTACTCCTTAGGTGGTGCTCATCTTTCTTTGGACATATGGTCTCTAATTGTCCTAGAAGTCACTAGAAGTAGGCTGGCCAGCCAGTGAGCCCTAGAGATTTGTTCATCTCTGCCAACCTTGCTCTGAGACTAATATAGCTTGTGCTACCTCATCTGACTTTTTTTTTTTAAAAACTCTGGTGACAGAACTATTTCTGCAGCTCTGAGAATTGATTTAAAAAATATTTAATTTTCTTACAACTCATTCCTTTCGCCATCACAAAAATCTCCTTTAAAAGAACTCCAGAGAATGCTTTTCTTTAATTGAAGCTCTCAAATGCTTATTGTCTTTAGTTTTATTCTTTCAAAAAATGAATTTAAATTCTAATCTCTAACATTTCATCTTCATTTGGTTGTTTTCAGTACTCCTTTCCACAACCAGAGAGTAATTTGCAAGCAAGTATTGTTTTCTTTGTTCTCCTTTTTACCCAAGGAAAATAAATGCCTTGAGGAGATTTGCATGGCCCTCCCATCCACACAGCCTTATGCACAATCAGTAGAAAGTAGCACCAACTCCAGTGCCTTCCATGATGAATGGGAGACGAACCAAGCCTTTCCCTTCCTCTTCCTGCTTTGAATTTGTAAGGGCTCACAGCTGTCTCCATAACCATTGTCATTCTGCAACATATCCCTCACTATTGCCATAGCCAGGACTCCATGACAAAACAAAACCAAAAATCACAAATCAAAAACAAAAAACAAAATCAATAACCTCATGGCTAACTGGCTCAACAGTCATTTACTATTGCGTATCCAAATATCCAGGAGACCTAGAATGGAATTGGACCTACAATTTCTTACATATTTTCTCTTGGAAGAACTACTTCTTAGATGCAGACTTGAAACAGCTTGTATCAAACTTACTTCTTAGGAATTCTTTTAGAAGTTCATACAATGTTTTGTTGTTGTTGTTTTCCATTTATTTATTTATTTACTCACTTTACACCCTGACTTCTGCCCCCTCCTTCAGGTTCCCTCCTCACCTAGTCCCTCCCCACTCCTTCTTCCTCTTCTGCTTGGAGAAGGTTATACAATGTATTTCCATAATATTTTCAGCCGAAGAGTGGCAAAGCAGCCAGGGCAGAGTAAAGTGACAAACAAGAGTGGTGGTAGACTACATGGTGCAAAGCACCAGAGGAGAGAAACTTAGGGCCCTGCTCACCAAGAGTCGAAAGAGTCTGCAAAGACAAGTCTTCGTTGGAGTCTAGAATGGAATCTGTCCTTTCTAGACACTGACTTCTGTCCAATGCCAGGAGTCCCAATACTGGAGGCCTGCACAGAGCCTATAACATGACCTGGGCTATTTCCTGCTGTTTCCTCCTCTCTACTCCCACATGTCAAAACTGGGAGGAGAAGGACTGTTAGCAAAAGCGTGTTGGAGGCATTTCTTGACTACTTAGAATTTCCCTCTGGTTAGAGCAAAGAATCCTCACCCTGCTGCCTGGGGACAGTGCTGGGGATTGAAGCCTGGCGTGGAGCATGTTAGGCAAGCAGCACAGTTCTTACCTGCATCTTTACTCTTCATTATTTTCACTTCCTACTTTTAATATTCAGCAGCAGGATTTCTCAGTGGTTCACTATGTAAACTAGAGTCTAAATGCCAGGATTTGTATCCAGGTTTTGCAAGCTTCTAGTTGTGTAACCTTGCTTGACCATCCTGTGCTTTAGTTCTTCATGCTAATACTCCACAGAGCTTCTGTGGCCCCAAACCGTAGTTATTCAGTGCATGCAGAGTTCTTATAAGAACATTATAGGTACTTCATAAAGCCACTGCTGGTTATTGCTATTGATATTATCACATAATTGTACAATTTTGTTTTGAATGTTTCTCTCCAACTTTTGAACTTTAGGTCTTTCTTTGCCTATTTACAGTATTGACATCTTCATTGATTGGAGTTGGAGTTCTTTCACATCCCAGTGGCTTTCAATTTATGTTGAAGGTTTGTTCCTTGTTGGGACCTTTTACTTATTTGTGTTACTAGTTGCAAATGTAGTATCATGTTCAAAAGACCTGCTTGTGATCAGCTGGCATCTAACTCATCTCCCTTGGCTTCTCTTCAAATCTCACAGGAATGCTCTAATAAGAAAGTATCACAATGACCAAATTCTACTTCTCTGTCCAACTGACCTTTATGTGTCTAACCTTTGGTCACAGAGAGCAGCCATTTGTAGCATCTGCAGTCCAGACCGCACACTGTGAATAGTTAGACAGAAGCTATTTTTCTTTTTTTTTTGATTAATTCTATCTTTAAGAGAGAGTAATTTCAATGACTTCATTTGGAGGTGTCCACCCATTTTCTCTGAAATTCAGAGAAGTGGTTACTTTGCCCTTTGTCCCTGGCCTATTGCCCTGCACCCAGGTAATTTTCTTTTTCCTACCCCAAAGTTCTAATTAAAACATTACATATTGGTCTCCAGTTTACATTCCTCTTCTTGCTCTTATTTTAAAACACATACAACAACAAAAGAAAGAAACAAACAAGCCAAAAAACAAAACCAAACAAACGGAAAAAAACAAAAACAAAAACACCAAGAATGTTTCCCTTCTCTCTCTTTACTGTTTTTAACTTCCTCCTGTCTGCCCTTGGCAAGCAGAGGTAAGCCCCAGTGACATTTGTCATGAACAAGCTTACAATGAGATTGGCCCACCCTGGAAGTTAGCTCTTCAGGAAATTCTGCCTCAGAACTTGCTCCTTAAACTGTCCTGCTCTCTGTCCACATTGTTTTTTTCTTCCTTCTGGGATCACAAGCTACATCCTGTTTAGTCTTTCCTACCTCAATTTCCTCCTTCCCCCAGGTGTTTTTAGCACAAACTTCTGTGCTCTTGGTCTTCATCCTGGCGTCCATTACACCCAGGACTGACCCCCTTTTAATTCTAGCTCACTCAGAGGGCTACAGTGGGGACTTTGGTTAGCCTTTAAATTCTACTTGGCTCATCCCTATTTCCCTGTCTTTTACTTTTTCTTCCTGTTGCACTTTGTTATCTCTGCCCACATTCCTTCACCTTTTGCTTCCATTCAAGAACTCAGTTGAGTAATTCCACATCTTGAACCTTCTCCTGAATTATCTTAAACTTTCCCTGGAAGACCTTCTCTTCTTCCTTCATGGACCTTTGTCAAATTGGTGTCTGAGAAATTTAAATTAGCTTTTACCAGAGCGTAACTAAAATAGGCACTAGTACTCACTTAACACTTCTCCAGTGTCACCACTCTGCCTGTAAATCTACTCTGTTCTGCAGAGTCTCTGATTTTCTTGCTCAGTGAATGTCAACGGTAGGTCATTTCAACAGTGGCTCATGTTCACAGGTGAGGTAGAAATCTGTCAGCACCATTCTTTTTGTCCTGTGTTGAACTTCTTATATACACAGCAAAAGTTAGCAAAACAGTTTTCAGGTTAAAAAATGTTTAATGAGAATTTATGATGGACAATATTCTGTACTTTTATTACATCAACTCTTTTTTGATATATAACTGTTGGCTACTCTATAAAGCAGGGATAAAGTATTAGACCAATTTTATACTGATTTTACCCAGCCCAACCTTGAACTTAATGACAATCTCTTGCTTCAGCTTCCAGGGAATTTATATTAGGAATGAGGCTACATTCGTGAATTTTGAATATTTTAAGATTCATTTTTAATTTTTATTTGTGTATGTGTGCTGTGTGTGTGCGTGTGTGCGTGTGTGTGTGTGTATGTGTGTGTGTGTGTATGTGTGTGTGTGCGTGTGTGTGTGTATGTGTGTGTATGTGTGTGTGTGTGTGCGTGTGTGTGTGTGTGCGTGCGTGCGTGTGTGTGTGTGTGTGTGTGTGTGTGTGTAGGTTCTCATGAAGGCCAGAGAGGGCCCCAGATTATGAACTACCCCTCCTCTGGAAAATCAGTAATACTCCTAACTACTGAGCCATCTCTCTGGCATTGGCTTATACTTTTTTAGTAGATAGAAATTAGTGGCCGACAAGAATAATGATCTCCTCAGTGGTAAAAATAACTATTCAAATACATGCCTCCTTATTTTCACTGTCTCACAAACACATTGTTTTCCTTAACTATTTTGTCACACACACACACACACACACACACAAGTTGCAAAATATTTTTGACATACACACAAAGAAAAACAACAAGGGAAAATAAATAAGTCAGCAAATTGATCAAATGTGTTAACGTCTCCACATGTTTATTTATTTATTTATTTTGTAGTACCTTTTTACATAAAAAAAATAAAAGTTTCTTCAAGATAAAAGTGTAGATACTCGGGTCTAACTCGATATCATGCTGAATTATTACTTCCAGTCAATACACGTGCTGTGTTGGAGAAAGCATTTGACATTTGGCAATCGATTTTGCTTGTTTTTGTGGCGTATGTCAATAAGAGCATACTCTTTTGACTTCTGTGCTAGGTAATTTCTGCTGGCAGTGTTAGTGAATGGCTAAGGTCAGGAGATGTAGGTACAGGTGAAGGACAGTCTACTCCACCTGGAGTGAGACAAAAAAGCTAGCTCTCAAATTCCTAAATCCCAAGAGTAGTTCAGATCTTTTAACTGCTCTCTAATCTCCCTTTGGTTACTGTTAGAGACTTGGTCAGGTTTTGAATAATGGTATAAAGCTGGGTAGATCATTTGTGTTTGGTGTGAGGGGTCTTTATATATGGAGATGACTTTCCTGAACAAAATGCCACTACAACTTGGATTCTTGTCTTCTTATTTATCAGACTTCCCAGGTTGTATTGATGATGAAGTTAGTACTACATTCTCAGCTATGGCCTGAGCTTGGGGAGAAACAAAACACATTGTATACTATAACATCACCTATGAGAAGGCCTAACTGGAATCTCCCCAGGTAGACGAGTGATTTAAGAACTAGATGAGTACACTGTTAAAGGTCATAGGGCTGAGTTCTCCCTGAATTTTATAAGCCTGTCAAACGTACCTCCACATGCAGTATGAGCCATTAATCCTACACCAACTGCAGAGACAGGTGGATCTCTGTGAGTTTCAGGCTACCCATGGTTACATAGTGAGACCCAGTCCTATTTTAAAAATGTGTTTTTATTTCTTTAAAATATAGTACATAACTTCCTTCTTCCTCCCTCCTTTCAAACCGTCCTGTGTTCCCTATTCCCCCTAAACTCATAACTTCCTCTTCTTTAACCATTTTTGTTACATATTTATTAGAAACAAATAAGCATATAAGTATAATCTAAGGTTTCCATTCACTATTGTCTGCATATGTATGCTTCTCAGACTGAACACTTGCTATTGGCTAACCAATCAGGGTGCATATCCTCTCTCAGCAGTTGTTCATTGCTTGTAGCTCTTCATGTAGGGATGGGGTTCATGAGATTTCCCTAATCTACCTAGGATGTCAACTAGTCTTGAGAATGTTCAAACCTTCTTCCAGCAGCCATGTTGTTGAAATTTCATGGGTGCTACTTTCTTGTCCTAGCTACAAGGTACACTCTCTCAGCAGACGTTTCGGTCCACTGGTTCTAACAACCTTTCTGTCCTCTCTTCCAAGTAGTTCCCTGAGTCTTAAGGTCAGAAGTTATATTGTAGATGTTTCAAAGTGGCTGGGTACCTTAAGACCAATTGTTCTTTACATTTTGACTAGTTGTTGCTTTCTGTAATGAGACCTGGTTTTAAATGGTAGGAAAGCAGAGAGCTCAGCCTGGTTAGGGAATCCTGTAAGTTTGGAAGAAGAAAATTCACGAAGCTAGCGACAACATCAAGAGTTGACAAATACTATCATTAAAAATAATAAAGCTATAGGAGAGCTTGCCCCACAGGATAATGCTGATGGGCAGGTATCACTACGATGAACAAACATGTGGTGGAGAGACAGCAGAGAAAGAGAAATGGAAGGGTTTGTGCACTATGAAGAGAGGTGGAACTGGAGATGCGAGGATGGTGAGAAACAGCCTGATGTGTGAGTAGACTGTACTGCCGCCTGAGGTCATAGAGATACCCAGGTCTGTGCTGCCACTAAAGGCCATTTCTGGGGCCATGACCCTGCAGCAGTGGGTGTGTCTATGTTGATGTCTATTGCCCATGTTACCACCAAAGGCCAGGCTGACCTCCCTGGTCTGGGCTGCTGCCTGGAGCCATATTAATGTCCAAGGGCTCTTCAGAATTTCCCCCACCCCTCACCAGCTGTGGTGACCCAACCTGGTCCCACTGCCTACACAGGCAGCACAGAAGAGCTGGCCCTGTTGGCATGGGCTCTCATGAGCCAGCCCTGAGGGCATGGACCTTGGAGAGATGACCCTTTGTCCTGTCTCTTGGTACCTGTGGCAGTCAGGAGAGCTGACCCCATCCCTTGCAGGAGAGCTGACGCTACCCCTTGCTTGGGTATCATAGTAGAGCTGGCCCTGGCAACATGGAAGTGTGTGGGGCAATAGTCTGTGATAATCAGTCTGGAACCCGGGTGAGCACAGGCCTAAACTCTGGGTGACCCCATGGAGAAACCCACAAGGGAACCAAAAATGTTTCTACCAACGCTCTTGGGAGGCTTCTGCTCCTGTCAAATACAACCCTCCCCCCCCACCCCCCACCCCAGCCTCCTGTAAAGAGGTTTGTGGAGTGAGAACTGACCCCTCCTCAGGTAGAAGCGTGGCAACGTCCAGGTAGAGGTGTGGCCACACAGCCCCAAGCCATCCCCAGGTTAATGAGACACTTAGAGACTTAGCCACACCCCTTCCCAGTTACTATATCTGCCTCGCCTCTCCCAAAGAGGTGGTGGTACAATTCCGTCCACTCTACTCCACATGATGACAATAAACGTCTTAGAATTATGGACAGTCTATTCATCTTGACCCATTGTGGGAAGCGAGGGATCTGGCCTTCGATTAAGGAGCCACATCTAATCTCATGCCAAAGGCATCTGGTGTCTCAGCACTTCTAGACAGTACCCATTCCCCCAAGCCTAAGCAGCTAGCTGGCTCCTCAAGGCTCGAACCAGGTCCTGTGGTGGGATGCCAGCTGCTCTCCATGGCCCGTTTCCAGCCTACCTCGGCATCTGGAGGTGTCCACGATGCCTAGAGCCTGGAAACTCCAGAGCCGGCTGTGGCGTTCCCCTGGATGGCTCCCTCTTCTACCCACAGGCTGTGTCTCCACAGAGACCTCTCACACAGCCTGGCCAGCCCGTCAGACTGTAGAAGAGCATGTGGCCACGTCCCATGTGTCTCCTGTCCCACTCAGAGCCACAGCTCCCGGGACAGACATGTGGGATTTCTCTCCACTGTGCCATTTGTTCCAACAGGAGTGGGAACATAAGGGGCTAACTAACTCAACTACCACCAAGGCCCAGATCTAGGGTTTTGAGTTAGCCCAGCCCAACACCTACCCCACCTATGAACTGCTGGAGCATAGCAACTGAAGGAGCTGGCTGAGCAGAAACAAAGCTGTGGAGCTTCCATGACACAGGGCAATAACATTGTATAAGAGATGAGTCCTTTGAGGATCCAGTATTGACTGCGTAAGCAAAATCCAGAGGCTTCAAATCAGACCAATGAGTCACTGTAATGTATATTTGCAAGTAAAACTGTTTAGGGAAAAAGATATACTGTGGGACACACTGTGACATACCACAGCTTCAATATCAAGATATATATATATATATATATATATATATATATACATATTTGGATCAGACAATCAGACAAAGCAGAAACTTTTAAGTTTTAAGTGTATAATCTTGATTAATACTTGGGTATATTTGGTTGAGCACTCTTAGTCACACTTTCACATAAGACACCTAAGACTTAGTATAAGAAATGTATGCAGGCATCCTCTTATTAAACAAACTAAACCTGTATAAATCAGATGATCTTTCTGTGTCTCCTGTCTCTCTTAGTCTCTGTCTCCGTCATTCCCTGTCTCTGCCTGCCTCTCTCTCTCTCTCTCTCTCTCTCTCTCTCTCTCTCTGTGTGTGTGTGCGTGTGTACTTGAAGACAAAGTCACTGTGTAGCTTTGGCTGGATTGGAACTCACTAAATAGATTAGACTGTACTCTGTCTTGCAGTAATCCTGCTTCTGCTTCTCTGTTGCTGTAATTACAGGTGTGAGCCACCATGTCCCACTCTGAAGATACTCTCTTAGTTACTCCACTGGAGGGTGACCTTTCTTCCCATGGGGACTGTAAATATCTAATGTATTATTAAATGTAATATTTAATGTGGCATAGTAGCCACTGTGTCTGGCTCATGTTAATTTTCATCTGCTTAAACTTTTGTCTGACACATTATGCATCAGTCAGTGTTCTTTTATCTTGCATAGAATCTAATGTGCATTGCATCAAGCACTAATACTAATGAGGAGCAATTTACAATCATCTGTTTTAACCTCAGCCAAATGGTTCCCAAGATCTAAGGAACCACTATTGGTTGATTTATTGTATGACCCACTCTTCACAAAGTTCTGTTTCTTTCATTTACAAATAAAAGATAACCACAATTGCAGGCACTCTTGGAATGCCATTTTGCTCTTAGGATACAGAAGATGGAAGAGGGAGTTAGAGCCCCTGTTAGAGTAGTGCCTGGAACACGGAAAGTCCTCAGTCAATGTTACATAGTGTTATTATCTTTAGTTAAGACATTATGACATAATAAAGCTATACCAAGGTGAGCAGGGAATATATGGCATGAAGGATAGATAGTAATAACCTCAGTAGGCTTCTACACTAGCTATCCTGACTGTCTCCCCCTAGAAACTGCACAGGAAAATCATTAGTTAGCATTTGAGTAGGTTCTAAATTTTTTTGTTAGGCTTAAAAGACTTGTTTAATGTTTGCAACATAGAATTTCTAATATAAACCATTTTAACCAGACTCTTATTTATTTTCTTTCTAAGGGATACTCATGCATCAAATGAAAGAAGAGCTTTTGCTTCTGTAGGAATTTATATTACATGAAAACATTGCCCCAGGCTCAGTCGCTGCTAACAGTAATTTTCATAGAACTTACTTAGGATTTTCACACAAATGATTTTACTCTTTAGAATGCTGTGATTGAATAGCTGCAGCAATTTGCAGATGGGGAGACTGAGAAGGAGAGGTTAGATAGGGCACATGAGCATGGGTATAAACAGTCGACATATTCCATCATCCTCAAGTCAGGGAGATTCTGAATCCCAGCCTCACAACTGAGGGTGTGAAGCCATTCCTAGTGCTAATTATCATAACAAATTGAGGCGAAGCTACTTCAAAACAATGGGTTATTATGCTCCAATAACAGCAAATAATGGATCTTTACCAAATTAGTACTTGTATAATGTGCCTGAAAATTGAGAAGGGCTTTAGTTGTGTGATTGGCTGCAGGGCTGAGAAGCTCATTTTCCTGCTGTGTGGAGCCTTGCTGACAGGCTACTCCATCAGGGCCTCCCACTGTGCAGCCTTATGCTGCTCCTACTCAATGTTGATTTTCCCAGAGGAGCTCATTTATCCCATAGGAATGTGGCCCCACACCACAGTCTAAGGCTTTGTCTTTTACTACATCTTAAGTCAGGCATGCAACACGTCAGAGAGCAGATATCTTGAATCAGAAGCTGGAAAGACACATCCTCAAGGCTCTTTGCTAATGACCTATGTCTGCAGCTAGGTACTAAGTCCCAAAGATCTCACAGTCTCCACAAACAGGATTATCAGTTGTAGACCAAGTATTCAAATGCCTGAGATTGTGAGGGACAGTTCACATTTACATAATCACAACTCTATTTGTTTATCTTCTCAGGAAAGGAGCATTTAATTCCCAGTCATGTCTGGTAGCATTCCCTAGTTTTCCTGTTCTTTTCTACCACTTATTCCCATTTACAGTCACAATGTGTCATGACAGTTACATTGTTCCAACTTTAATGTGACTGAGGAGTTTAAGGTTGGCAAGATTTCCAGCAGAGAGAAAAAAATGCTAGTGAAACGAATCTCCATAATAGAGACTATAAACTGATTATTTTACATTCATAAAAAGATATGTTCCACAAAGTAACTTTTATCTATCCAGACATTTTTTTCTACTCAAAAAAATAAATTCTTAGGAGTTAATAATATTTAATAAAAAGACTATCTTGGTTAGGGTTTTATTGCTGAGAAGAAACACCATGACCAAGGCAACTCTTATAAAGGACAACCTTTAATTGGGGCTGAATCAGAGGTTCAGTTCATTATCAGCATGGCAGGAAGCATGGCAGTATGCAGGCAGACTTGGTGGTGGATGAGCCAAGAGTCCTACATCTTGATCCAAATGCGTCTATGAAGAGAGGCTTTCTTTCGACACTAGGTGGAACTTGATCTGTAGGAGACCTCAAAACCCACCTACACAATGACATACTTTCTCCAACAAGGCCACACTGACTCCAACAAGGCCACATTTCTTAGTAGTGCTACTTCTCATGGGCTGATCATATTCAAACCACTGCCTTCCAGTCCCTGGCCCCATAGTCTTATTCATACACATGAGACTGTAGGGAGCGAACCTAGCCATAGCATAATGCAAAATATATTTAGTCCATCTCCAAATGTCTAGTCCATAGGCTATCATAGTCTCAACTTTATTTAAAAGTCCAAAGTTCAAAGTCTCTTCTGAGATTCATGCAATCTTTTAACTGTAATTCCCTATAAATTCAAAATAAAAAAGCAGATCACATATTTCCAATATCACAGAATGTAGATTACATCCCAAAATGTAGTAGTGAGGAAATATTGGACCAAAGCAAGACAGAAAACCAGCTGGGCAAACTACAAACTCTGCATCTCCACATCTGATGTCAAAGAACTTTTCATATCTCTGACTCCTTTTATCTTTGTTGACTTTAACTCAATTCTTTCTCTTAGGCTAGTTTTACTCCCTGTTTGTTAGCATCTTTCCTCAGCAAGTATATCATTGGTCTGACATCTCTATTATATCTTGGGGTCTCCAAGATGACTTTAACTTTACAGCTTCTTATTCGGATGTCTGGGATCCACACATGATCTTCTGGGCTCCTCCAAAGGGCTTGAGTCACTTCTCTAGCTCTGCCCTCTGTAACACTCTAGGCTCTGACTGACTCCTCTCTACTGCTGCTGCTGTTTTTGGTGGTCATCCCATAATACTGGCATCTCCAATATGTTGGTGTCTTTCCCAGCAACCAGGCTGCACTATAAGCATCTCATAGTTTCTCTTCACAGTGCTAAGCCTCAACTTCTTTGCATGACCACTTTAGTCCTGAGCTGTCAATTTCAACTGAGGCTACACCTTCACCAATGGGTTTTTCTGGCCTTCCACAGTGCCATGTCTTAACTGCTCTTCATGACTCCTTCACGCATTCAAAAACAGTATCACCTGAGTGATTCTTACAAATTACATATTATCAAGTCCAGCTGCCAGCAAGATATCTATCTTTGGAACATAGCTTCTTTGTGCTCTCAGAAAACACTTCCCAAAAGATGTTACCACAGTGATGCTGACCTCTTCTTAATCACCACTAATATCTTAGCTCCAAATAATTAGCATCAACTGTCCCAGTAACCCCTTTTACTCTTCACTCTACAGCCAGAGCCACAGGTCCGAAGCTGCCCAGATCCGCTCCTTGCTGGGCCTGAATATGACCTTGTTCTATTACATCTTCACCAGTTTTCTAGTTTTGATGATTTCCTTTACTGTCTAACTAGGCTATTCTTGAACTTGCTCTGTAGACTGACTTTGAACTCAGAGACATGTAAGCCTCTGTCTCCCTAGTGCTGGGATTAAAGGTGCTTACCACCACATTTAGACCAAAGCTTTTCTTTATCTGGAACTTGTTCTGTAATAGGCTGGCCTTGGACTCAAAGATCTGCTTTCCTCTGTCTCCTAAGATTCAAGGCATGTACACTATGCCTGCACTTTTCCTTAATTTATTTTCCCAAGATGTTTATAAGTTCTAGATTTTGTTCATTCCAGATACAGTCAAACTGACAACCAAGAATAGCCATCACAATCCATCCCTTGTCAATTTGACATACTATCATATCTCCTTATGTCCAATTGAAATAATAACCTTGTCATAATCATACCTAGCATAACTGTCCCTTGTTCAACTGCAAATGCATAAACAATAAGCTTACCTGGGTGGGATCTTGTGCAACACTCCTTTAATTCCATTTAATATCCTTGAACACAGAATTTAGTTCAGTTCCACTTCCTAGTGCTCCATTAATCTTTGAATCATATATTTTATATGTTTCTTTCTAATCTTACTATGTTTGATCAAAACACTCCTCTGAAGAGTGAACCAGAGGGTAGAGTTCAAACTAGGCTTTTTTTGAGACAGCCTTGTCAATACAATAAATCTAAACCTCTTTATTTCAGTCTCAGGCAGACTCTTTGAAATAGGGCAGAAAGCTGTCATAGTCTTCACCAAAATTTCACAGGAATGATCTTTAGGCAACATACTAAACTTCTTCTGTTCTAAAACCTCTTGAGCCAGGACCACACAGTTCAAATCACCCTCAGCATATTTTTACTAGGATAGACCATTAATCCAAGGAGACCTCAGAGCCCACCTATACAGTGACACATGTCCTCCAACAAGGCCACAGCTCCTAATAGTGCTACTTCCCATAAGCCAAGCATATTCAAACTATCACATAGACTTATTCTAAATAGGATTTCATCATACCTTATTTTATAGAAGGAAAAGATACATGGGGGAGTTTATGACCATGACAAATGACTCTTAAGTAAGTTGGTAGGGTGAATTGGAATTTAGACACAGGGTACTGAATTTGTTACTTTAGAAGCCTTGGGAGTCAGGTCAGCAGCAAAATTCTAAACAGTATGATTAGAAGTCATGGGATAAGAGACTTAGGTTCAAATTTTGGTTCAAATTTTGAGAGATTGTCAGCACCAGGCTATACCTAGATCACTGTATGTGTGGGTAGACTATTTCAAATATATTGAGACTAAAAAGTAACTTATCATAACTTATTTACAACTAACTATAGAACATGCCTCTTTTGTCTTACAATTATTGTTGTTGTTATCATCATTATTGTTAATGGTTGTGGGGGGTTGTTTGTTTTTAATGCAAACTAAAGCAAAGAGAGAGTGGGAAGAGGGTATTATATCCTCCAAAGGCTACTAGACAAAGGACAGCAACAGTAAAGATACTGAGAATTGAAGCCATGAAAAAGCTATAGAGAAGACCATGGGGGAAAAGAGATAAAAAAGTAGATAGACTGTTCTCTGGAAAATCATCAAATCGTTTGCTCACAGAAAATTTTATGAACAGAAAATCTAAGGATGATTTATCTTTTAAAATCACAAGAACTGAATTCACAAGCCACAGGTGGCCTGGTAACAGATGGGGTAGTGCAATGGCAGGGACAGTCACAAGAATGTGTCCACTGATTTAAGAATTTTTGGATTGTCATCAAACTGTAAATGCATTGACTGAACTAACATCTATAATAAACTATGTTAGGAATTCAGCATGGGAGTATCTGGGACTGTAGTGAGTACAGAAAAGTAAATTTTTATCTCCAATGACAGTCTTTAAGATATGATGTGTAACCCCCACCCCTCCAAAAAAGTCTGGTAGAATTGGCATATTATTTAGAAATACAGAAGTAGAGATCATGTGTATTATCCTAAAATTTATGAATACAGAAGGGTTAAAAGATCTAAAGAAAGGATTGAGGGGGATAGGATGCTTCATGCTAAGACTATAAAGGATTATTTCACTTTAGAAATTACAGTTTTTGGTGGCATAATGTTAAAATTACTTTAAAATTAAAAATTTACATAGTTCATATAATTTCAAAGGAAGAATCTTTAGCAGAAGTGGGAGACTAAAGAGTATTCTTGTCTCTTTGGATCATAAAAGTTGCCTTGAGAACTTTTGTCTAGTTGCTCAGACAATTGGACAGACTAAAGCATCAGGGATGTGATTTATGCATTTGAAGCAATAATTGACAGTCCTTGGATCATGAGTCATGAGGAGAAGGTGACTTTTGGTGACCTTTCTTTCCTTTTGTTGGTTGCCAACACCCATCAGTGTAAACCCATGGCTAGGTTATTTCAGCTCCAGCTCAGTTGTGGACATGGGGAGCACTTCCTGTCTTTTAGCTCACTCTACCCTGACTCCCCTCATGGGAAGAGAGAGGCTGATAATGAGCTGGACTATGGGCAGTGACTTTGCCCATTAATCATGCTTGTGACATTCATCCTATCTCTTCCATCTTTTCTGGGTCTGATTAGTCAGGGCAGCCTTTGTGTTCTCTCCCCTGACAGGCATATTCATACACTGCACTGATTTGTGCACCAAATCCACTGATTTTCTTCCTGATCATGAAACAGATTGGAGGGGTGAGAGCCAATATTTAGATATTGGATTTGAGATGTCAGGAATATACTTAGTCTGACTTGGACATTGGCTCCAGTGAGGTATGTCAGACCAGCATTTCAAGAAAGATCCATGTTCAAGTTTGGATCTTGACCCAACTTATGGTAACACAAGGACACTCTCTATTATTTGTCTTTCATTCTGATATTTTCATGTGGGACACTTAGAAAGCTTGGGATATATATATATATATGTGTGTGTGTATGTGTGTGTGTGTGTGTGTGTGTGTGTGTGAGAGAGAGAGAGAGAGAGAGAGAGAGAAGCTTTTTCTTATGTCAATTTCATTTTCAAACTGAGAATCACACACTTTGTATTTAGACAAGATTTAGATTTATGAAATTGAATCATCTCAACCCAGTAGGTGAGAACACAGCACGGGCGTGTTTTCTTGTGGACATTCATTGAATCTCTGCTACAAATTTCACATGGATGTTGGTCATGGGATAGATATATAGAAGAATTATATTAATTTCTTAGAAGGTAAAATTTTGCCACTTAAATTTCACTTCTTCAGTAATTCCCTCATGAGAAATGGGGATTCTAAAATTTACCTCTTCATTTGAAAAGTGGGTGTGACTCAAAGTTGTTCTCACTGGAAATGGACAGCCCAGAGTGGGCTTGCCTGCAACATTTCTGACTTCAGTGTTGATCATCAGTCATGCACCTAAGTTGAGTGAATTTCTTCTCTTGGAAGCTCCTGCAACTTATCTAGCTTCACATTTTAACCCTAGATGTTTTATAGCAAGGAAGTTATTCAGATGTTTTAAAATCTTAGTCTCCTATTGAAAACTCTTCAAAGAACATTATATTTCAACATGTGCTTTTCCAGGGTCTAGTTGTTTGACATTCTTGGAGTCTCAACTCATCACACAGGTCAATGTCTCTTCTGTATGTTGTCTGGGTATTTGTGTTTACATCCATTCGAAGGAAGAAACTCTGGTTTTACTCTGCACACAAAGGAAGGCTTTACTTATCATAGGTATGGAGGTTTCTGTGTAATTGCCCTCCCCTTCCTTCCCCTTCTCTTCCTCTGTATGGTTGGCATGTCATAAAGTGAAAATTCAAATGGCAATAATTGCTTGTTGGTCATAAAAATCTCAACTATCAACCAAAAGCTGCTTATAAATAAGAGAAATGATCACTCTGTGACACCTGAATTTTGCTAATTTTACTCATTGTCTCCTTATCATAAGTGTCAGTAATATTATTTTGTACTACCTGTATCTAGATTATAAAGTACTCAGGAGAAGCAAAGCAATTAAGCAAGGGAAAGCTAACCATCACTGTTGTAGCTACTGTGGAAGAGCTGCAGATAGATGAATGATAATGCCTGCCATAATAGGCCTAGCAGGGAAAACTGGCATCTAATTACTGACTCATACATAGCACACTGTAATAGACAGTATGGCATATACCAAGCGATATGGAAGGAGAAGACATGGATTTAACAATTGCTAATATGCATCTGAATGAGAGAGATTAATAAAATATTACCTAGAACTTGTTTTTACAAAACTCTCTCACACAATTTCCCCACTTGGTCCCATTAAAAACAAACCACGCATGACCTTGTTTTTAGTGCCCTCCCTGTCACAACCCACACTCAAAGCTCCACAAATTATAATCTGCACATTAAACTTGGTCTTCTAAGGGTCTGTCTCAAATACCTACTCCCAGAAAGCTGGCCTCCTTGCAGCACAGTATTGCAGAGCATTGCCAATGCGGTTAGCAGAGTGTAGGTTAGGCCAGGAAGCCTTTGTGAAAGAGTAGTTGTTGGTGGTTTGGCTCAGAGAGCATAAGTCTTCCAAGGGTGTCTTTACTGCTAGCTTAGAAGTGATGGATGGAGGCCACAGGCTGTTTTGGACTCAGGTCTCAGAAAAGTTCATGAAAAATGACATTATTGTATTTGGAGACTATCCTGGAAAGCCCCTTCAGGCTTATTCAGGGCACAAGCCCTTCCTTGGTCAAAGCTTGAGAAGTTTTTCAAGTTCACACACTCTTGTAATTGGTTTTTAAGGATGTACATGAATAGGACAGTCTGAGATATTAAAAATTTCCCCCACACCCCACCTCCCACTGAAAACCACAGAATGGGCCACCCATTCCCTGACTCACTGTTTGGCACTGATAACGCCCCTGCTCACCACAGGCCCCAACACTAGGAAAGACAAGAATTCTTTCCTAAAGTCCCTAAAGAACATGCCAAAGTATTCTTTGACTTATTTCTTCATTTCTTCCTCTACAAAGAGGCACAATATCCATTGCATTTTAGAGAAATTCTGTGTTATAAAGAAGCAGTGAGCTTCAGAACCATGGCATGCTCTGCTGTTCACATGACCAAGAACACCACACAGATTCCACCTGGCAGTTTGAATTAGTTTATATAGGACTAGACATTCAAATAATATTCTTTTCAGCCACCTTTGCTCCAGAGCATCTGTGGAGCACCATTTTGAGACTCAGCCATTGCAGAAGACATTGGGAATTCAAAGATACCTGAGACATGTCCCCCAAACCCAAGGATTTGAAAGAACCTAGGCAGCAACAGTTACGTATTTGGGGCTAGACCAACAGCAGTACCCAGGGCACAGAGGTAGTAGCCAGATTCTGGGCAGACACCACTGTGAAGCAAGATAAAAATGCTGAGGTAGAGGAAAAAGCATTGAGGTGGTTATAAGCACAAATTGAATAATTTTCTTAATCTATCTATAGGAGGAAAATATGACCCAGAGAAGTGCTATGATTTACCTTACATCAAATGGTTGCAAGTCAGTAACTTTGTTGTCAGACAAGAACAAGGAGAAGGGGGACTAGGAGGACAAGACAGTTGAGAAGCTGGACTGGGCTAGAAATATCCAAAGCAGCTGGAAGAGCTCACATTTGAGGGAGGATTCCAATGCTTTTTAACAAATCACATGAACTGCCTTGATGGACTCTTCTGGAATACACTAGAGGAGGCTATCCCAAGAAGACACTACAAAGGGGCAGAAAAATGGGTGAAGACTTTATAAAAAAAGTTCTCTAGGACAATGCACATCTAAAGTAAATTTATTCTTTTGATTTATAGTCTCTTGCATTGAATTCCTTTTCATGTCTGCCCTGGCTCCAGGTTTTAAAAAGACTTAGTCAGTGAAATAACATCTTAAGGATTCACAGAATGACCCATGGTATTATGGTCAAGGACTCAATCACAGTACATACATTGATGAATCACAGTATAAGCAATATTCTGCTAAGGCCTGAATTGTACAAAAGAGCCCCTAAGTTACAGCTGGATACCACATCTATATGGATAAATGAAATAAAAGAAGGACAGTGAAAGGAGTTCTTTAAGGTTTAAGGCATTTGCATGTGCTCTCTGCAAATTCTTCCCATTACTGCTGCTGATTGTGTGCCTTCTCCCCTACCCGACTGACCTCATTCCTGAGTGCTTTTAAATTTGTGCTGGCTTCTCTTCTCTTGTCTGCAACGTGACATTGCTGTTTCCTTTGCAATTCTTTCTCTTCCTACATGTTACCACAGCCTTTTTGGTAAGGCTCACAGCATCCTGGTAAGCCATCATATCTATAAGCAGTTCAAACCTATTGGTAAGAAAACTCAGCTACTTCACCAGCTCTACTGTTTTCTTGAACATTTTCTCTGCGAATGATGCCAGCATCATACCTCTATCAGAAATCTGAACATCATCCTATTCTCTCTCCTTGACCTGTATACACTAATGACCCTTGTCTTTTCTGATAATTTTTCTTTCTTCTCTACGCCTTAGCTAAGAGCTATTGACCTCAAGAAACAAAGTCTCACTCCATATTGACTATGAAAGGAACATATTTGAAAAATGTTGGGAGAGAAGCACAGGAGTCCATAGAGATGAAGGAACCATGTAGTCTACAAAGAAGCTATGACAGAAACTGGGATTCAGGCTGAGGATGTATCCTCCAGCACTTAGAAACCTGGGAGATGGCTTCCTCTCTTTGTTTCTGCTTCCATCCTCTTTCAAAATCATATTATTTGTGAAATTGCCCCTGAGTTCATAGATATAAACAATCCTCCATGAAAATGAGCATAGTTGGTTTAGGCTGTTCTTGATCTTTATCCCCAGGGATTATCACATTGGATTATTAACAGTTGTGGGTATCTGGCTCACCCACCATATTCCCACAAGGCAGTGAGCTCCTTGCTCATATTCGTATTCTGCAGATTATCTTATAATCTGTGGTATACAGCAACAAGCAGTAAAAGCATGCAGAATGGATGCTGGTCTCTACCATTATTGGGTAACTTTTGTGGTAACCTCAGTGTAAGCCATATCATCATGATATTACTACACCAAGTTCACCACTGCCTTCTACTACATCTCTCCTAACTGGATTCTCCTTTCTCCCCTGTCTTCTTCCCATATTGTATCTGGAGTGATTACTTTGAAACCAAAGGCAAATTTTTATACACAGTAGAAGCCAAAGTCTTAGGTTGTCGTAAGATACCTTGTGGGATGGGACTATGCCCCACCTCCTCTACCTCAACTCCTACTACTCTGCAATCCATGACACTAGTCCCCATCTAGCTCCCATCAAATGCTACCTAGAGGCACCTTCCTTCTGTGCCTGGAAAATCTGTCACAGGTAACTTCATGGTTTACTCTTCATTTCCTTCATGTCTGATCTGACTCATGCAGAAAGGCCTAGGTCCTTCAAGTCAGACACCCCACACTCAGTTCCCTGCTGAGGTCTTTCATGTGCCATGTCACTATATATACCTGTTACACATTTTCTATTAATTTTGTATCTCCTAACCTTTAAGTGGTGCTTAAACTGATAGATCTTTAATTTGTCCTCTGCTATCTCCCAATCTCTAATAGAGTCCCTGTTAACTTGTAGGTGCTGAAAAAATGCTTTGTATGGATTTGTAAATAAACAGAAATATATTCATGGCGATTCTTCAGTATATTTCTCAGTTCGACCCATTCTTCTGGCTTTCTTATTAGTATTACTTGATTTGTTTGTTGGGAAATAAAAATATATTTCTCAGCCATGGGTAGGGAAAAGGATTTTTATTTAATATTTCAGTTCAAGAACATTATCTCTCCTCCATCCCAGAACAAAGAAACATCCTCATAGGGATGGGTGGGAAGAAGAGCTGTCAGTAAGAATTTCATCATTTCTAAAATACTTAAATGTATATATATGTAGTTATGGACTATGGATATGTCCATATTTAAATATACTTGCCTTAGGAGAATACACAGCTTATGCACAAGCATATGTATATGTGCATATGTGTGCAAATACTTGCAGAAAGCACTGAAGGACATCTTAGGGGGTAAAATTATTTGGTATACAAATCCTGATCTCAGTCTGAAAGCAAACAGATCCTCAGTGCAATAGTTGATGGCATTGTCATGAGATGATCTAGAACTGTTTATGCCAGAAAGTACAAAGTTGGTTAAAAGAATAGGAGAGGTATTGCCACATGGAGGTTGCAGCCATCCTGAAAATGTTCCCATTGGCTAAATATGGAACTGTGAGCATCACAGTATGGCTCAGTACAGTAGTGAGCCATAGACCATCAAAAATTCATGAAGTCTAGAGTCTGTAGAGATAATAAATAAGCAAATAAGTAAAGGAGGAGAGGATGCTTGGTGCTGACTGGAGGGAAGCTGGGGTAGAAAACAATTATTTGTAACCATCACAGTAAAGACTGGCTACTGTGAGAACAGGGGTCATAGGTCTTGGGATTAACTTTGACAAAGAGCCAAACAGCACTTCAATTTAATTCCCTCCCACATGTTGCTTATTGTAACAGGAATATAGTTGCAATTACACAGTGGAGAAGTTAGGTATCAGAAACAAGTGATCAAAATCTCATTCATCAGTAGGAGGTAGATAGTATGTCTCTAGGATGTCTTCAGGGTGGCAATGAATAGTCTCTGTTTTCATGTATGAATCATGTATGAATCTATGTGGCACACAGACCATAATGAGAAATGTTTTCCTTTTGAAAAGAGGCTAAGTGATATTTTTCAAATATGTCAATTTACACAAAACTACAAAAAAAGAATTAGAGTTGCTATAAATTAGATATGGCTCCAGGAACACAAACTGAAAATATTAGCAGACTCCAGACTATGTCTTATTCTGGAAGAAAACAAGTATTGTTGACAACAACATCAAGCCATGGGACAGTTATGATATGGGTGTCAGATTACAGGATTACAGGGATGTTATTGTTACTATGAACATTGGCAATAGCACTGCGGTTAGCAACAGGACATTCTGATTAAGAAAATGTATACTGTGATATTTAGAAGTGAAGTGTCATGGTTTATATAATTTATCCTCAAGTCTTTTTATTTAAAAATGTGATAGTATGTTGATGTACTTAGAGCCAATTATAAAGTATATTGGGTCAAATGTCAACAAGAGTCTCTGGAAAAGGTTTGTGGGTGATTTTGCACTGTGACTTTTCTTTATTTTCTGTTAAATTTAAAATAATCTAAAGCTACAAAGTCTAACTTGTTTTAAATGCACCCTATATTAGGTAACATTCTGCAAACCCAATAGAGTGTCTGCCTCTTCTGCTGCTTATCTCTGCTATATTAGCACCATATCATCTGACTGCCACTTCCTTCTGCCCCATGAGGGTTTACTTCCAAAGCATGAGAAATACAAACAGGAGACCATTAACAAAGACTTAGAGACTAGAAGCATGGTAACTTTGCAGGACAATGAACTGTTCAGAGCAGGAGATGTGGTTCAGTGGTAGAGTATATGTAGGGTCCTAGGATTAATCCATGAAATCAGAGTTCCGGTTGGGAAATATAATTTTATTTTCTTTGCCATGTCTGCTACTCTACTCATTTGCTTTCTACTTCTGTGATAAGACATCACCACCAGTGCTAGTTATAAAGAAAGAGTTTAACTGGGCTTACAGTTCCAGAAGGTCAGAGTCTATGACAGCAGAGTGAAGGCATGTCAGCAGGAGACTAAGCAGACCTGCCACCTGTGTGGCTCACATCTTGATCCACAAGTAGGCGACAGACAGAACACTGGGGATGGTTAGAATTTGAAATTTCAAAGTCTACCTCAGGGAACACTCCTCCTCCAACCAGGCCATTCCTTCTAATACTTCCCCCACACTTTCACAATCTGCCAACCAACTATTCAAATTTATGCACCTATGGAGGCCATTCTTGTTCAAACTGACATAGATTGCTGACATTTCTACCAAAAACAGAGGAGACAGCACTGATTGTTTAGCATATAGCCCCAATCTATGTAATATTCCTTACAGTCATAACTGTATTCAAAGCTTAAACTTCCCTAGCTTCAAATGTTAGAATTAATAAGATTCCCATTTCCCGGGTGATGAAATCAGGATTTTGGTGCAATTTGGTGCTCAGGTTCTATTATCATCTAATTGAGCCTAAGCTACCTGCTTCCACAATGGCTGTTTTCCAGCTTCAGAGAGAGTGTGCAGAATGAGCAATCATAATGTCTGGAAGGAGATACCACCATAGGGCAAGTACAGCGCAGGTGCTTCAAAGATCCATTTGCTGGATTTTAATTAGCAATCACTGGGAAGTCAGATGTAGCAAGGAAGAACTCTGCTGCCATCTGGTGGCCACATTGGACTATGACCCTCACTAAAATGACAAAGTTGCTTCTGTGTAAAATCAAAACATGAAAATGTCATTCAGAGGTTGAGCATCCATTTCATTTTAATATCATATTTGAAGGCAGAGGTTTCTCAATGCAGAGCCAAACTACAGTTACCCCTGGAAATTGGCAAGCAGCTCAGTGCCAAGGCTCTCTTCTTCATGTCTTCCAATTGAAACAATGGTTTTCTCTTATTTTGTTTGTTTTGATTCACATTACTGAAAAGTTTATAACATTTAAAGCATATCCTAAATATTTACACTTCATGATATTCTGATGGAGTATTGGTAGCTTATAAATGTAAAATATTGTGGCATGAAGACTTTGGCTGTCAGCCTCAACAGGCATGCCCTGGGAACCAGCCAGGCCAGCCAGGAAAACAGCTGGAGAATCCTCAGATGTTACTCCTTTCTCATCTGCAATCCAACCCCCTCCCATCTTGTAGCCCCAGCTCTGTAGCAGACTACAGGTTCTGCTCTCTCCTCCATCTCTGTCCCCATTCTTAGAGGACTAAACAGATTCTAGTAGTATATGTAGCTTTCATTTCTCCTGTAGACCCCCTCCAGCCAATATCCATTCATAAATATCAGCTTTCAATATCAAGAAACACATTCTACTGGAACCCCAGTGGCCACGTCTGTGGGATGTAAAACCATGTCAGGAAGTTCAGTAAGGCAGAGTCACCTGAGGCTTAGGTGGCTTCTAGTTCCTTGCCAGACTCCTTACTTGGAACATTTGCCATGCTTCTCACATTAAAGAGATGTGACCTGTAATCATGTAGTCCCAAAACAAAGTTCTCCATGCTAATGAGTTACCTAGAGGCCCAGAGGGCTTAGCCAATAAGTTTTGCTTCCCAGACATTCCTCCCTGCAAAAGGTTTTTAATCTCAGGACCAACCTGAGAAGAGGAGTATGCTTTTACGAATCCATTTTCTGCCATGACAATAAATTGTTTGGCACCATGGTCTGTCTCTTTTCATCAAGATCCAACATGGAGAACCATGAAAAGGGCCTTCAGAGCTGCAGCCTAATCTCCCGAAGAAGGCCTCTCTGAGCTCCCAGCCTGCATCCACCAAGAGAAGGACAATCACCCATGAGACAAGCTAGAACTCCCTTTGTACCCCAGCCCCAGGCTAGACACTATTCCCAGCACCCCTTTCACTGCTCTTCTGAGACTCTCAGCAGTGCCTGGGTGTCCAAGAGTCTGAGAACCCTAAGGACCCAGCCTTGTTACAGACCCTGGAACTTCTGAACCAGCTCTGGCTTCCCCATGTCTCAGACTGTGCTTCCCCCACCCCAGGCAGTGCCTCAGTGCTTCTCTATAGCCCAGCACCCACCCTAGCAGCAGCATGGAATAAGCACTGTCAAACTCCTCACATTCATCCTCCCTAAGCAGCCATGCCCAGTGGCAGAGTGTTCTCAGTAGTCTCGGGCCAACAACCCAACATACATTTATCTGGTAGGATCTTAAACCAGGTAACCTACAGCTACCACACTTTCCTTAGAACCAGAGAGGGCAACAGAAAGCAAGAATGGAACACCCCCCTACAAACACAAAACCAGATATTAGCACATAGAATTACAATCATCCCAAAGCCAGATGCCTAGACACCAGTGTTAAAGCACAATTAGTAACAGTCAGGACACATACCCACTAAAGCCCTACAACTCTGTTACAGCAGGCACTGAGCAATGCAGTATAGCAGGAACACAGACAAGGACGTCGAATTAGTTTTTATGACTATCTTAGAAGTCTTTAAAGAGGAAATGAGTAAATACCTTAAAGAAATCTATGAAAGCACAGACAGGGAATGGGTGAAACAGTTCAGACTTGCAAGCAGAAAAAGAATCAGTAAAGAGACCCCAAACTAAGAGCAAGCTGGAGATGAAAACTTGGGGAATTGGAATAGAAAACTGAGAGGTAAGCTTCACCAACAGAATACAAGAGACAGAAAAGAAAATCTCAATCATTCAAGACAACATAGAGAAGAAGTGGATACCTTGGTCAAAGGAAATATTAAATCAGGAGAGAGAGAGAGAGAGAGAGAGAGAGAGAGAGAGAGAGAGAGAGAGAATGAAAAAGCCACCCTCCCCCCAAAAAAGGAATAGAGGAAGAGAAAGAAACCAAGCTTAGAGGTCCAAAATATTTTTTCCCCAACTTGAAGAATGAGGTGCCTACCAAGGTACTAGAAGCACAAAGAATATCAAATAGACTGGACCAGAAAAAAATTCCCATGCCACATAATAATAAAAACACTAAATACATAGAACAAAGAAAATATATTAAAAGCTACAAGAGAAAAAGACCAAGTAAGATATAAAGGCAGACCCCATTAAAATAATACCCGACTTTTCAGTGGAGACTCTAAAAGCCAGAAGTGCATGGACAGACGTTTTATAGATTTTAATGGACCACAGCAGCCCAGATACTATACTCCAGAAATTCTGAAGGGACGGTAGGTGCTTCACTTGTCCCCAGCAACAGGCCCCTGTCACTAGCCACAGCCCCCCATAGATTTATGGTCATCAGTCACATAAGGGCAATGCCCCAAGCCTCTCCACTTGTACCTCTGGTCACATAGGCTCAAGACAGATCTCCATTTTAATGAGATACCTAAAGGCTTGGAGGGCTAAGCCAATAAGCTTTCCTTCCCAGATATTCCTCCCTATAAAAAGGTATTTAACCTCAGGCCCACCCTGAGAAGTAGGGTATGGTTTTACTCATCCACTTTCCGCCATGACAATAAATGTCTTCAAACCACAGCCTGCCTCTTTTCATCAGGATCTGCCATGGGGAGCCATGGAGATGGCTTTTACCTATAGAGCCATTGTCTAACCTCCCATAGAAGGCCTCTCTGTGCTCTCTACCAAACCAAGTCAAGCCTACAGCCATCAAGCCAAGGACTCTCCCCAAAAGACCAGCTGGAGCTCCCCATTTCCGTCAGCCCCAGGCTAGATCTAGCTTGTGGATCCCCACTCCATTCTCAGCTCTTCCACAGCATCCGGGGTGCTTGGACATCCAAGTGCCTGAGAACCAGATACCCCAACCTCCTTTCAGGCCTGGGGATCCCCAAGCTGACTCTGGCTGTCCCACACCTCAGACTTTGATTTTCTACCCCCAGAGTGGTGTCCCGAGGCTCCCCTGCAGCCCAACTGCTGCCCAACAAAGGAAGGAGTAGGTGCAGTCAAACTCCCATGTACCACCTCTCTAGCGCAGCACCCTGTTGTGGAGTGGACACTGTAACTTAACCCTACTGTATCTGTCTACAAATCCAGTCCTACAGAAGGTGCTAGAAGGAAAAAATCAACTTGAAGAGCCTAACTATACCCAGGAAACAAGGAATAAATAATATCAGACCAGAAAATCAAAAGAAAGGGGAAAACTGACACCACAACCACATAATAACAATCAGCGAAGTAAACACTCCTGATTGATCATAACTCTCAACACCAACGCTATCAATTTCCTAGTAATAAGACAGAGACTGACAGAGAGGATCTGTCAGATGTGTGCAAGAAACACACCTTAACATCAAGGATAGACATCACCTCAGGGTAAAAGGACAGAAAAAGAAATTCCAAGCAAACAGACCCAAGACAGTATAACATTTTAATATCTGCCAAAATATATTTCAAGCCAAAACTAATCAGAAGAGATAAGGAAGGATCCTACATATTCATCAAAGGATAAATCCACAGAGAGAACATCATTGCAAATGTTAATTAACTTTTATGTACCAAACAGCTTAAGGGTACTCAGGTTCACAAAGAAAACACTACTACAGTGGTAGATGACTATCATCTACCTCACTATCACCAGTAGACAGGCCAGCCAACCAAAAGCCAAACAGAGAAATGATGTAGCTAACTGGTGTCATCATATGAATGGGCCTAATAGATAGTTACAGAACATTTCACCCAAATATAAAACAATAAACATTCTTTTTCAACAGCTCATGAAACTTTCTCCATAACTGATCACATACCAGAGCACAAAGCAAGTATCAACAGATACAGTAAAGTTGAAATAACACCCTGTGTTCCATCTGATTACGTAGTCTACACTGGTTGTCAACGCAACAGAAATGTTTCAAATTCATGGAAACTGAACAATTCACCAAGTGAAAAGTTGCTCAAGACAGAACTTAGGAAAGGAATTAAAAGCTTCCTAAATCCTGGATTACCTCACTCAAGATGATTTCTTTTTCTTGTTCTACCCATTTGTCTGCAAACTTCATGATGTCATTCTTTTTATCTGAGTAATAGTCCAATGTGTAAATGTATCAATTTTCTTTATCCATTCTTTGGTTGAAGAATTTCTAGGTTGTTATCAGTTTCTGGCTATTATGAATAAAACCTCCATGGACATAGCTGAGCAAGTGTCCTTGTGATAGTATGCAGTGTTCTTTGGGTATATGGCCAAGAGTGGTATAGCTTGGTCTTGAGGTAGATTGATTCCGGTTTTCTGAGGAACCATCATATTGATTTCCAAAGTGATTATACAAGTTTGCACTCCCACCAGCAATGGAGGAGTGTTGGGAAGAGGAGTGATTTAGTGGGGTACGGGAGGAGTGGAGAGAGCAGAAACTGGTCCAGATGTATTAAAAACAAAAAATAATAAAGTAATAAAAGGAAAAGCTTCTTAGAAATGCATGAAAATGAAAACACAACATATCCAAATTTATAGGACACTAAGAGGCAAGTTCATAGCACTAAGTGCTTATATATAAACAAAACAAAACATGAAGAGATCTCATATTAGCAATTTAACAGCACACTTAAATCCTTTAGAACAAAAAAACAGAAATAACACTCAAAAGGAGTAGAAGACAAGAAATAAGCAAACTCTGGGATGAAATTAGTAAAATGGAAAAAGAACAACAAAAAAACAATAGCTAGAATCAACAAAGCAAAGAATTATTTCTCTGAGAATATCAATGAGATTGACAAACCCTTAGCCAAACTAACTAAAAGGAGAAAAGAGAATATCCATATTCACAAAATTTGAGATGAAAATGGGAAAATAATAACCAACCCTAAGGAAATCCAGAGAATCATAGGTTACAGTTTAAAAACCTGTACTCTACCAAGTTGGAAAAATTTAAAATGAATGGACAATTTTCTCAAAATATACCACCTACAGAAATTAAATCAAAATCAGATAAGCAGTTTAAACAGACCTATAACTAACTCCTAGTGAAATATAAGCAGTAATTAAAAGTCTCCTAACCAAAAAATGTCCAGCACCAGATGGTTTTTGTACAGAATTCTCTAAGACTTTCAAGGAAATGTTAATCCCAATACTCCTCAAATATTCCACAAAATAGAAACAGAAGGCATGTTGCTCAATTCTTTTTATGAGGCCACAGTTACTCTGATACTTATAACATATAAAGACCAAACACAATTACAGATCAATCTCCCTTGTGAACATGGATGCAAACTTCTCAATAAAATACTTGCAAACTGAATCAAAGAACACATCAAAAGGTCATCCACCACAATCAAATAGACATGCAGAAGCTGATAGTCAGCCCTACTATATGTCCTCTCTCTCTCTCTCTCTTTCTCTCTCTCTCTCTCTCTCTCTCTCTCTCTCTCTCCTCTCTCTCTCTCTCTCTCTCTCTCTTTCTCTCTCTCTCTCTCTCTCTGTGTATGTGTGTGTGTGTGTGTTTTACAGTTTTAGAGTCTGTTCCCGCCTTGGATATCCATTCCTTGTCTTTCCCTGTTATATGTTTGTTTGTTTGTTTGTTTGTAATTAGAATTTAAAACAGAATGGCAGATGCAAGAACTAGAAACCATCAGGGGAAATAAATTATATGTTTCCTTAAAGAAGATTTGATAATAATCTGCAGAGTGAGTTGGGCTATCTTTGTTAATAATTTTCTGGAACCTCTAGGCCATAGACATTTGCCCAGGCCAGAAAATAACAGTCTTGACCCTGGCCCTATTTTTTTTTCTTGCTGCCTTTGGTATTGATTCTTTCTTCTTCATGAACTCCTTGACTCTGAGGATGGACACAAATAGCTCCGTGCAGGAAACCCATTACATATTTTCCTCCAGGCTTCCCTGGGAGCTGAAATAAAACCACAGGAGTACTGCACTGGAAAGGAGGCCCTGGGTAAATCTCTCCTTCTTTCTATTCAGGTCTGTCCAGTGACAGTGACCTTGAGGTTATTCCCAAGTAAGGCTGCAACCTCTCTATCAATAGCCACTGAAGTTCCCTTTAGCAACTGAGCTGGGGGAGGGAGGTCCTTCTAGAAGTCACTTCCTGTGTGCTGTGGGGTCTCCAGTTCCTGTCTTGTGTTGTACTTTTAAATATTATTTGCTAACGTCTTTTTCCAGTGCTTATGGACAGAATTTTTGTTGTCTGTCAGTATTCACTAGCTTCCTTCCTCTTTCTGTTGTCTCCAAATTTCATACCACATGGCTCTGTATATCCTCATTGTTCCTAAATGGACTCCTATAACTACAGGACCAAATCGAGAGCAAGAGTTCAGACACTCATCAAGAAGGAGACTGCATTCTTAGAGGCTAATTCTTCATTAAAATGGTGTGCCAATTCTACTAAATGAATTTCCTGTAATTTTTCCCAAGCATTAGCATTTTGCCATTGGGAAAAACCAAGTACAGGTACCTCGAGACCACTTGCTTTCTTTTTCCCTTTCAACGTGGCGGGGTTCTAAGTCTGCTGGGCTGCAGAGCTACATTTGACCCTGCAGTAAAAGCAGCCAACTAATGGGTCAGTGGTTCCAGATGGCAAAAGTTTTGGTTCAGTGGCTTCCAGATGGACAAAGCTAAGCAGCAACTCCTATAGAAGTTTTCCTGTTCAAGTTTAAGCCCCTCTTGGAAAGCCAAGGTCAAGGAACTTGTGGCTTATTGTAAGAAAAGGTGTAAATGAACTTTGTAAGGCAACAGATGGTGAGGGCTCCTTGCCATCTACTAGGAAAGTCTGTTCTTTTCCAAGTGCCTAGTGTTCTATGTAGTAATGAACTTGGTTATTTTCTTCTTTTCTCTAGATAATGCTACAGATGGACCTCTATTAACCATAACATTCCTTGCTGAAGTTTGCCAGGAAATATCCAGTACAGATGAAGGAGAGGGGGGCATTTTCTTTTGCTACAGCTTAAGGCTCTGTTCTGGCCTATGTGGCCTGAGACGTTGGAATAGTCAGTGTAATCTTTATTCCAAGGATGTAGCTCATGCCTGCCTAGTTTACAGAGTGAATTGTCCTACATTGTGACCTGCTTTATCCTTAGGTACACATACCTGGTGAAGAAACATGATTACCTTTGCTGATAACTCACTAATGATTGTAGGACTTGCCTTAGGATCATCAAACTCACTGGATCAGAGTCCATCAATGTAGGGTGACAGACAACTGGGAAGGTGGGTAACTGAACTCTTGCCAACTGCTTTCCTCTTCACCTATTTTACTCATGTCAAATGGCTGAGCAAAGGTTAGTGGGACAAAGCCCAATCCAAGATGATCAGGATTCTTAAGTGTTATTCAGGGCCTATATGTTTCTATTAAATGGAGATATGTGTGATATATATATATATATACACATAATAAAGCAATCATTGCTAAACTTTACACAACACTGTATTTTGGCAGTCATTCTGTGTGTTTTATGCTTACTAAACAATTAATAACAAATGACTTAAGTTTTTTATGGCAGGTATAATGTTAAGCAATAGAAACGTTGCTCATAAGAGTATTAAGGAATGCATGGTGAAATTTACGCCTTCCCATTCCCTGAACTCTCAAAGTATCCCATTTGCTGGGAGTATTTTGAATCTGTGTGAGCTCCACCTCTTATCAAGTCGGAAATTCCCCACTGATGTTGTACAATCGTTGTTATTGTTTGTTTGTTTCCCTCCAGCATGTTGGCAACACAATTTTATCTCCTTCCTGGGTCTCTGTATATGGGTGGTACCACCAGTCATAAATAATTCACATGCCATGACCTTTTAGGAACTACTGAGAGGCTACTTTTTAAAAAAGAAATGCAGTCTCACTTAGCATGTTTTATAAAGAGTAAAGCTTAATTCTGTTAGTAAGGCCCACTTTATTGATGAGGGGGGAGTAGCGTTAGGAAAAGTATTACCCAGGTTTTACTATTACACTACAGTATGGCTAAGCTGACCCAGGGCATCGGAGATTAATGCCTGTAACATTATCTGGTCCACTGCACTGCTTTCCCATGCAGACTGTGGAGCAAATAAATGAGAGGAGAAATGCGGACAGTGCATGGCACATCCTAAAGCATCATGCAGTACTAATAAGCATCAGTATTGTGTCAAGTGAGGCAGCCAAAGAATTGGCTGCGGTCTTCCTTACATCTTACATTTCTAATTAGTATGTTTCTTCTCTCTCCTTTCTTCACATCTTGATTTAAGACCATCATCTAATAAGCATTGTAATCTCTCATTTCTGTTTAATCTGAGCCAGCTTCCCAGACACTCTGTTCCTTGCCAATTCCCATAGGAAGCCAGAAAGCTGAGTGAGCTCTTTGGGGCTATCATGAAAACAAGGAATCCACACCATTGTGTTCCATCATTCAGCCATCACATGATACAGGCATCTCACTGAAGGGGTGTGGTTTTCTTCAGCTGAGGCCATCCTCAAAAGACTCCGCAGCAGAGGCCGGGAGAACATTTTCATTTTTGTTGCTCAGATGGAAGGGAATGTCACATGTCATACTCACCAGTTTTAGGGATGGTTGGATATCTTTTAAAATTTTTGCTTAACCATACATTTATTTATATTTAAATATCTCTTAAAATTTTATAGTGCAAGCTTATTTAGTCTTATTTCAGAAGGAAAAACTGCAATCCAGCTAATTGTGTTATGGAATATTTGGGGACATTTCTTTAGCATCTACCGTCTGTGAAGATTTTGTCCTCAGTTCTCTCCTCTAAGTGCCGGGTGAACCAAGCCAGCTCCAAAGCCTCAGCCATTTGTCAGTGAGAGAAAGAATCCCAGACTTGTATTTCTTTCTTTCAATGAATATCAGTACCTTTTGAAATCCAACCTTCATCTAGTAGACATTCAGGTACCAGAGATGCCATTTGATGAAATAGGATCCACCTTGGGGCTATGGGATTTATAGAAATAGGGTTGAAGAGATTTATAACCTTGAAGGCCTTTGGAGGGAATTTTTGTGGTTATAAATTAGTTATGGGAGTAGAAGATGCATTTCCCTGGAAGGAAGCATGAAGGCAGGGCTCTCTTAGATGTCGTTAATACTGTAAGTGACTAGCCCTCATGTAAAATGCTTGGGAACAAAAGTGATTTGGATTTTTGGAATATCTGCATTTATATGAGGAGATATTTTAGGGGTGGGGACACATAATTTATATTTATATAAGCCTTATACTTATAGCTTAAAGGTAATTTTACATTAAATCTTAAATTACCCTGCAATTTGACTGTAACCAAAGAATGAATGTGAGATTTTCTGCAAGTGATATGAGCATTCAAGCTCCAAGTTTGGGAACATTTTAGTTTTGATTAAGGATGTTCACTCAATGTGTGCTACTAATTATCAAAAATATTTAGAAATTATGACTATATATCTCACACACACATTAAGTATGTGAGTAAGTAGAGATACAATACTGGAAAATGATCAGCATTAAAGTAAAGTCCAAAAGCTAAGAACCAAAACAAGTGGGAATACATTCTTCTCTGTCAACACAAGAACATAACTCTCACCTCAAAGGCAATAAAACATATGATGTCAAATAGATTTTAACCATGACCTAGGGACACAGATTTAGGTGACCCCAAATTATTCCATTTTCCGATGTGGTATCAGTTTTTTGACGTGTTTACAGTCACAGAATGAAGAAACCACAGATACATTGGTAGAATCGTCAGGTAGGCAGATCACAGAAGAGGTAAAAGTCTCAGCTCTAGGTCTCAGAGGCTACCTGACCATATTCTTAGACTTTTGATTGGTGGAAGCTAGTGTTCTGTTGCACAGTACAAAGGATATACCTGATCTCCAAAACATGTTAGGTCAGACACAGAAATAGGCAAAAATAAAATGACTATGAAATATAGCAAATATAGTCCAGCATCCATTGATATTAGGCTTAAGTGGTCACATTCCAACCTCTCCACAATCACTGAAGCTCTTATTGGTTGATCAGCCTTCCAGATGTCACGTTCTTTTTGTTTGTTTCCTTTTTTAAAATTGCCTCAACTATTACATGTCTAAGTTCATCTATCCGCCTATCTATCTAAAAAATCTATCTACCTTCTACCTATCTACCTATCTACCTATCTATCTATCTATCTATCTATCTATCTATCTATCTGCTTATCTAAAAAATCTATCTATCTTCTATCTATCTGTCTGTCTATCTATCTATCTATCTATCTATCTATCTATCTGCCTATCTAAAAAAATCTATCTATCTTCTATCTATCTATCTATCTGTCTGTCTGTCTGTCTATCTATCTATCTATCTATCTATCCATTTATCATCTATCTATTTATCTGTCTCATTACATAATCCTGGCTGGCTTGGAACTCACTATGTAGATGAGGCTGATTTTGATCCCACAGAGATCTACCTTCCTCTGCATTCCAAGAGCTGGAATTAAAGTTATGTGCCACCACAAAATGCTACTCTTAATGAGCTCTGATGCAGTAGAGTATACAATGTGACCCTTAACTTTCTTGCAGTTGATGTCTCAACTCTCTTAAAGCTCCTTGAAGGAAAAAAAAAGAGACAAAGAAAGCTGAGCTCTAGGCTTAGGGATCTCCAGTTATGATGGAGTCATGTAGGGCTTCTCTCAAAAATGGCAGGCAGGAGTACTAAGTTTCATTTGACAGTGGAAATAAGGTATGTGTGTTTGTGAGAATGGGTGTGAGCATAACTGTGCTTGACTCATTTCTCCTCATGACGGGCGAGCTTCTGGTGGCTCAACACCTCTGGGTTGATTACCCGTGTTACGCAGCATGTGTCAGTGCCCTAGGAATATTTAACAAGCATTAATGCTGAAAGAGAAAATTCTTTGCTAATACCAACTTCTAGGCAGATGACAGGTGTGATTGTCCAGTTGTCACTCTTGCCCTAGGGGCAGAGCAGGATATATTAATGAGAACCTGCTTGCCGCAGGCTCTCTATCACCCTATGAGGCTACCTCTTCTTCATTTAGCTATCTTTTCATTCTACCTCTTGCCCATGGCTTGCTACAGAGATTAGAGCTCTGAAGAAGGGCATAGGCAGGTAGAGACAGTGATGTTAAAGAGTTTTTCTTTTTGAAACTTGACATTAGAAAAGCACATTGTGGACCCCCTTTAACAAGTTTTCTATTTTAGGGACTCTTACAGTTATTCCTTTAGACACCGCAAGAGCCCCAAGGGTCTAGTTATAAGGTAACCACTGATGTACATCGGAGCTATGTTCTCTGAACTTCTGTGTACCTAGGATTATTGGCTGATAACCATTTGGAGTCTTTCTTCCCTTTTCCCTTTCGAGGAGTCAGGGGGTGGGGGAAACATGGCTGTGCCCTAATGGATCATCTTCAAAGACAGAACATATATGCCTGATCAATATACCAGTGTGACTACTTAAAAAAATACAGAAATAAGGTTAGGATGGTATTAGAAACTAACCTTAAAAATAATATATCATCCTTACAACAGGACTGGTAGGACCTTGCTTTGGTAGTGGTAACCCAATAAGTAAAGCTTGGTGAGCATTTGTTAGGTGCCTGGTGCTGGGCTAAGCACGATGCATGCCTGATCTCCCTTAATCCCTCAACAGCCCCAGGCAGCAGAGACTATTCTTAGCACTAGTTTGTAAATGAGGAAATTGGGGTTTAGAGTAATTTGCACAAGATGATTCAAATAGCCTAGTGGATGCTGACCTAGTGAGGTCTATGGCTTAGCAGAACTTCCCAGCCAGCAGCTACCATGCTCCACTTGCTTTCATTAGTAATAAGAGAATAGCAGAGAGAAGAGTGATTTCATTTCCAAGTCTCCAGGGTTCTCTGTGGCCCACTGTGGTGTCTTCACACCTCCAGATAATTCTTATTAGAATTTCTGGTTGAAAATTGTAGTATATGCTTTTATGCAGTCAGGCAGTCTATTCCAAGAAGCCTTGGATACGGCTCAGGCTCAGACTTTCCACTCTTCACCTACACTGCATGCCAAACTTTCCCGCCCACACTGGATTTCACAGGGTCTCTGACTGAAATCAGGCTTTAACAGTCAACACCCTTCAAGGTCTGCTCTAGGTGACCTGTGCCACTCTAGCTCAGTTGCTAGACCACTCTACCTTGTGCACCATGGTCTAGAGCTACCAACGCTACCTTGGCATACTCATGCATGGTCTCCTTCCAGGCCATGATCACTCTTCCCTTTCCCTGTGTAGAGAACTTCAACCAGCCTGTTCTTGAAAACATATCCCAAAGTGTTGCCATTGACGTGAACTACTATGTATCTCTGCAGATTAAAACTGTGAGGCTGTAGTTGTTTGAATAGCCTTCTTTTTCAACCCTGCCCTCTCTAGAGAATCTGACCAGTAGAATATGTATACTACACAGATCTTTTTCATACATATGTGTGTATATAGATGCATGTATATATGATACATGTGTATTATCATCTGTGTTTTTACTTAAGACTTTAAATATATGTCATGTGTGGGAATCTCTGTGAGGATGTGTATATAAGTGCTAGTGTCCATAGAGGCTAGAAGCAAGCTATCCTCCTGGAGCTGGAATTACAGGCCATTGTGATTCAGGTTCTCTGCAAGAGCCACGTGTGCTCTTAACTTCCAAGGCATCTCAACAGCCTCCGTCTATCATCAATCCTCCATCCATCCACCCATCATATATTAATGAAACATTTAAAGGAATTAATTTATGCAGACATTATGCATATATATGTCTGGAAGGCCAGACAGCAGTCTGTAGCCTCAGGGAGGAGCTGATAGGGCATTTGGCTTCTGAAGAACCTCTGGAGGCTTCTACGGGTACACAAGTCTTTTCTTTGAAAGCTAGTTATGAAGTGACTTCAATGAAGTTCTTCCACATAATGGAGGGTAATAGACTTTGAGTTACAAAGTCTAGCAAATGCAAACCCCATCTAAAAACATTTTCAGAGCAGCAACTAGACTAGGGTCTGACCAAAACTTAACACCACAGTCTTGTTACATTGACCCACAACATTGACCATATCACATTCTGAGATTGATCCTCAACAACTCATTTATATGTCACCGAGTCTCAAGAGAACTCCTACAGACAGTACTCATCAAGTTAAGTTACTTTTTGATCATATGTAAAGATATATACTTGTTTTATAGTGATGTAACAGCAAGCATTGCATCTGTTCACAAAACACATGTCCCTAGAGTGACTTAGTGGCCAACATAAAGATGGCAGTGAACACAGAAATGACTATAGCCATCTATCATAATGAACCTATATAGTAGACTAGGGAGCTCCCTAAATTCAAATGTGAAACTAGCTTACTTCTGATGAGGTTTGATGCTTTATCTTGGTCAAGTGACACATCCCATGACAGTACGTGCCCACCTCTTGCAGAAAAGTAGACCTCACTCCTGGTTTTCAGAAGCTCAATGAATTGGTTGAAAATGCACACTATTGGGTGACTGATTCATGAATCTTCTAGTGAGATGGTTTTTAAAGTAACTCCTGCTTTGGTTGTGTTCTAGCAATTTGGTTACCCTGACTTCTCTGGAGTAATGAGGGGTGAGAAGGTAGCCGTACTCTGCTGTCCACTAGGTGGTGGTGGAGTCCCACCTCTGAGAGTCTTAGTGCTTTGTGCTCTCTGACCAAAGCCTGGGGAGAAAACATCTAATCCAGAGCAGAACCCAGTAGGGAATTCCAGGTTAACTGAGTAAGGCACTTTAATTTTCTTGGGAAAATAGCTGCACTCACACATAAGATAAGAGGTTCTTGAAGCACCAAGCCCCGTGGTATGTGCAAGATGGTATGGCTTTTTCCAGCCTCTAGGCAGGAAGAAACTTCTTTTCCCTGCTGTACACAACCTCTACGTCTCCGTCAGCAGCCAGGTCAAGCCTGATCCTGGTATAAACCCCTGTAAACCTGTTCACTTCAATCCTCCAATAAGGACAGAGCTGAGGCCTTACCCCTGTGTTGCTGTCTTTCCCTGGCCTCTTGGGCTCTACCAGCTTCCTGTCCACTGCTTTACTATGAGCAGACTCCCAGTCAGCAGATGACCACACCTTTCAGTCATCTTCAGCATTTTCTTTGTGCATACTACTTACTCTTTGATGAAGGCACAGGAAAGATAACAGCAAAAATAATAAACACAATTCTTAAATGAGCCAAACTTGGAGGTTTACCCATTAAAAAATATTTCTCTTTAATTTCCTTTTTCACGTCCACTATTTTCTTCTCTGACTGTATTTATATTATCTCAACAGCTAATTATTTTTGATGTGTAACCACTCCACAGACAAGGATAATTTGCAGTTTTCGTTAATCCGGTGTGAAGGTTATGCAGTGGGCTGCTGTGCAGAACACATGTTCATAAATGTTGGTTGATGCTGACACTTCTTTCTGGAACTTTTATGTAAGAGCTTCTTTCTCCATATGAGTTCAAAGTCCTTCACCTGCAGGATCTCATTTTCCAGTTAGTGATATCAACGGCCAGGGATTAATATCTTCCATTTATAGATAGGGGCTATAAGTCAAAGAAAAATGATCTGCCCAAGGATAAAAAGCAAGTCAGTGGGGAAAACTACACAGTTCTCTGTCCCATCAGCTCTTTGTGCCTCTTTCCAGTGAGGGGATACCGTGTTACCCTAAGCCTTGAACCCAAGAAAGTACAATTAGTGTCTCTTGGCATAGTTTGGAAGCCTGAACTCTTCATTACTTACTCTCATGGTGGCCACCAATGCCTCTTGTTCTTGTCTCTTTTTACTGCTCTGTAGTCACCAGCAGGACAGCTCATCAATGCTGTCTTCAGGTGAATCAATAGCAACAATATCTCATTACTGAGAGAATAAGATTGCTACAGCAGGCTAGTTTTGATTTCCCTCAAGTCAGAACATTGCAGAGGATTAAGGACAGTTCACGTTCAAACTCTTCATACCATTGATCTGAAGCTCCCAACCGATGTCAACCTTTGAGATGGGGCACTAGAAAGCAAGTCTGTAGAGTAATAGTGAGACAGGCCCTCAGACTGTACAATTGTAGGAGAGTCTACAGATGCTACTGCATGTCTTTTATAAGCCACTCTGCCTATACTCACCTTTAGTTGATATTAATTAGTCGTTCCTTGAAACTCACTCTAAATGTCATGGCTATTTGTCTTGAAATCTTTCTTACAATGTCCTATATTAGAGCTATCTATCCAAAGTTTTCTTCATTGCTCTTCTTACAGGAACCACAGTCTCCTAAGAAGCATAAATTATGCCCTGTTTGCCTTGTTCTACACCTGGAGATTGCTCACTGCTTTTTTATAAGACAGTGTCATAGGACAATGTCACACATCCACCACAGGAAGCTTCAAGAAATGATGTTGAATAAAATTGAATTCTTCCATCAACACACACAGCTTTTAGCCATATCCAGACCTTTCGGAATTAGGCCAGATTCACCTTCCTAAAGCAGCACAATCTCCATGTCATTTCTCTGCTAAAATTGTCTTAATATTCCCCTACTGCTCATATAATTACCTCTGAACCAGGAGGACCAGAATGAAAACGTCGACTTGATTTACTTGGATCCTATTTTCCCATTTTTGTTTCTGCCTCTACCCCAACCATTTCATCTTTCACTGCCCATAGGCTTTGCGTGCCCTTTGAACAATTATTTCATAGCTTTTCCTACATGCTGTCATTTTAAAGCCATGTTTGCACCAGAATTTTCCTCTCTGCTTCTTTGCTTCTCGAAGTCCACTCTCTCTTAAAGGAAGGCAATTAATGGGGAACAGATTATTAGATTTCATAAAGAACTGCAGATAATATTTTTTTTTTGTAGTCAGGACCAAAATTAGATTGCTAGAGGCAAAGAAAGAAAGGAGAAGTGAGAACAGCGCGTATGATTCATTTATTTTGTTATTTGATGGTAAGACTGACCAACAATGTCACTGTGGAGGAAACACAGTGGCTACAAAGGCATTGTGCTTGGGTTATTCACATGGGTTGTCCCCATGTTTGAGTAGAGGTAGTAGCAAATTCTGGAGAAAAGAATTCTGACACTATTGGAAAAGGACAGCCTGGGTACAATTGTCTCCCTGCCAAAAACAAGCCTCTGTTTCTAGCTATTCCCCACCGCTGGCTGACTCCCCTCTAAGTTTTGCTTCAATTTTGATGATGCTCTTGTTGGATTCATCATCATCAATAAATACTCTTGCTCTCTCCCTCTGTGCTAACCTATATTCTTCACCAGTACCTGTCATCATTATTTCATAAGACCTCAAGTTCCCTTTCTTGCTACTAAATATCGCCCAAAAAAACTAGTATGACTTTTTTGCTGTTTTCCCACACACCTCACCCATCCCAACGTACTTCACACTCATTCCCTTTATCAAAAGAAGATCTCACTTCTGCCTTTAAAGAGAACATGGGAACCATCGAGTAGGAAACCTCTCAACTTCCTGTGAGCATAGCATTTCCCAAGGAGTTTCTTTTTGCTTTCTCTATTGTTACAATGGAGGACTGTCTTTCCTTCCTGCTAAGGTACTAGCTTGCTTTGAGCTTTGGAGGCAGGTCCATTCCTGACCTTTAGAAGACATCAGTCCTCATTTACCTTCTGTTCTTGACTTGCTTTCTCAATTCCAACTTTTCTATCTCTTTCTCAGCCATGATCATGCTCAGATCTTGCAAAAACATTCTAAGGTAACAAGTAACCTACCTCTTACAGGTTGTACAATATTGGCTTCCCAGTTTTCATCTTGCCTGACATTTGGGCAGTTTTAAACATCACTGGCCACACCATCTTTCTCCAAACTCCTCCTTCCCTGATCGCCATGACACCATGCCCTGCCTGATTATTTATTTGTTTTTTTTTATTGTCTCCTTTGCAGAATCATCTTATAATAATGCATATGATAAATGATGATGATAGTAGTAATTAAGAAGCAATAGAAGAAACAACTAATATTTGGCAAGTGCTCATTATGTGGACACACAGTTCTTAAGGACTTGTTATTTTATTTAATACTTCCAAAGCCCTTGGGGGTAAGTATTATTAGTTCTAATTATATCAATGAAGGAATGGTGAAGCCATGGGGCTAAATGAATTGCTTGAAGCTTCATAGCTAATGTGTAACAGACTGTAATTTACACAAAAGCAATTCTGCATTTGGAGTCCTAACCCTTTCTTACTGGACGCTAGTTTCCTGTTTTCTGAACTGCTCCATGATGGACGTCACAGTATATCCTTCTGTATACCCAGGACTTCACTGACCTCAATGCAGCATAATGTAGGAGTTCATTTCTCCAGCTTCCACTTGCCTGTCAAGCCCCAGACTGGAGGTTTCCTACACAACAGTTCTCTGCCTTTTTGGTGTATTCATTTAGAAAGCATAAAGGGTTTCCAGGTAAATCCAATCCAAAAATTAGTGCTTTTCCTAGCTTCTGGCTGTTTCTAGACACTTTAGCTGATTATGTCATCTTACGTTAAGGAGGTAACATCAAAGCCCAGGAGTCATAACCTTCAATAGCTGTTGCCCTCTTATCTCTGGGCAGCCTATCAGATACAAATTTGTCATCTTGCTTAAAATTATTCAGTGGTTTTATATTGATTCACTGACAAGGAAGAGCAATTAAAAGCAACTAGGAGAAATGACTATGACTTGAAAAGCAGCATGTCACACTAGTCTCTCAGTATGATTTAGAAATCTGGTTTATTTGAGCAAACAGAATGAGCCAAGCTCTTCCTTACCCCAGGAACAGTCCTCCCCCTGCTGGGAACGGTCTACAGCTCTTCTGGATAGTTTCTCCTTAGTCTCCAATAGTCCCAGGTCAGATATTTTCATGTAATATCTACTTATCTCGCACATTCTCAGCTTTCTTTGTTATACGTGCACATCACCCACTTTTTTATTTAAGACAGAACACGCTTGCCTGTGGAAATAATTTTATCTCAATTATTATACCTAGCTCATTTCCTAATTGGATTGTAAACTCCATAATAGGTAATGACTTCATCATCACGAAAGAAAGAAAAGAAAAATGAAAAGAAATATTCAAGCCCATGTTGGAAGAACTCAGGAAGCAGGACCAGAAAAATTAGGCAATGTGCCTAATAAAAATGTATTTTCTCTTCTATTTCCTGTACAGTCTATTTACAGGAGCTTCGTTTGTGAGAGAATATTGAGTCTGTTAATCACGAAAAAATATGATTTGATTATTTTAGTCTCAGATGAGATAAAATAGTAAAAGGTAATAGTGTGTGTGTGTGTTTGTGTGTATGTGTGCGTATGCGTACATGGATGTGTGTGTGTGTGTGTGTAGGGTCAGGTTAATAGCAGAGAAACAGATCTGGCATATATACTTTTGAGATCTTATTATAAAGCCCCTTGTGCTCAGGGCAAGTACATCTGTGCCACTGATAAATTAGCAAACAGCTATAAACTTTGCTTCTCCTATTACATATAGGTTGTGACATGGAGAATTAGCTTTTTGGGATAAGCAGTGTAGATATTCTCTGTCAATCTAGGCACACCTAGTAGACAAAAAAAAGATGGAAGTGAAAAACGAACATATATCACTGTTTATACTGAAGAAGTGTGAGTTGCAGTTATAGATAATTCACATGAAATTGATGCAATTGACATGCCCCTATACACCAGCAACACACGGTGAATGTGCCTCAACAACTCATGGGATCATATGGAGATGCTGATACAATTTTAAAATCTACTGGACTCTTGAGAGTTCACAGCAGTGTTTGGGAATTGTCAGTTCCAGAATGCTGACTTCTCTCTGTCTCTGTCTCTGTCACTGTCTGTCTTTCTGTCCGTCTGTCTCTCTCTCTCTCTCTCTCTCTCTCTCTCTCTCTCTCTCTCTCTCACATACACACACTAAAAATGATAGAATGTCAACAAATGCAGAAGTGATCAAGGAGCAGAATGTCTAGCTAGGGACCAGCCACTCTGTTGTCATGGGAGCCTGAGCTGTGGAGATAAACCCCATGGATGGGATTCTGTCACTGCAGAGGACCCCTGGAGGAGTGAAGGAGTTTTGAGATAGATCTTTAACCCATTCCTATTGAAATTACGTGTTATATGTCAGACCTCTGATCACTATACTCCCTTCCAACCCTGAAGAGCATTGCTTAGATAGGGATAGCCCCTGCACTGAAAAATAGAGTCAGGTTTCTGAACCAACCACTATGATTCTGGAAATGAAAATAAGTTTTCCTGCTCTCAAACATCTCTTTGCTCTTGCTGTCTGACATGCCTTTTACACCTTCTCAAGGTGATTTTGTTTATCTAACTGGGCCTATTACTGCTGTCAACCAGACTCATCTCTTTTCTAGTGTCTCGTTATTCCTAAAGTACACAAGTAGATCTGGCCCCACACTCTGCCACCTTGACTTCCCTTGTTATAGGTTTTAGTCAATCACCTCCAGCTACGAGGCTGGTATTTCACACATGGTGAATTTCATGGCCAGGATAGACCTTGCAGTACGGTCCGGTCCCTCACCTGTTTTAGTGCTAGTTGTTGAGTTTAGATCGAGCTGGGCATCCAGGCAGGAATCTACAGCGCTGATGTTTTAAAACAAACACAGGGAGACTGTCAGGAGAGTGACACATGGAAGGTGCTCAGGAGACATTAGCACACAGAATGGATGAATCAAGGAGGGGTTAGAGGTAATGGCTTTCCAGGAGGGGAGTTTCGGCTTTATTGTCCCACAGAAGCAAACATGTTTTATGCTTCTGCATCTGAACTAGAAGAGGGAGAAAAACTTGCAAAGCCTTTGGGACCTACTATGAAGGATGGTTAGCTATATCTCATTGGTTGGATGACTTCCATGAGAAAAGAATAAATACAAGGTCATCTACACGCAGCTAAGTGTTTGGGCTCAGGGAACATTTCTCAATAGTTCTTTCCCTGTTAAAGTTCAGGTGCAGAAGTCATGAAGACATCCTTCATAAGACCTTTAGGACAACTGGTTTAATGACGCATGAAAGAAATGAAGATTCACTGCTCTTTCTCTCTTCCTTCTCTTTCTCTTGTCATGTGTTAGTGTTTCTTGGCTTTCAGCTGAATGGAGGTTGACTTGGAGAAGTCATGCTATTGGTATTTTCTGCAGAAAGGTAGTTTCCATCGTAGGTAAGGCTGGAGGTCAGCTCCTGTGCTTAGGGGAGTGAGCTGCTTTTGAGCATATCCTTCGTACAGCCACGTGCCAATCTGGCATCCCTAATTATATCCTTAGCTCTCACAGTGTGCTTCTCTCTGGGTTCTCTGTCCAGTGGAAAGTGCTTCCAAAGGCAAATGCATACATATCTAAATGAAAGATACACAAAATAATTGACCCTCAGCCAGAGCAATGCTGCATTTCAAAATCTTTTATATCACACTTTCATGTAGGAGAATGAGTCCTAGAAACACATTAAGCTTTCTGTGGACGAGATCCACATCAGGCAGCTGATGATAGTGCCAATATATATCCTACCCAGGAAGCATTTCAAGGAGGCTAGATCAGGCTTGACCAAGGCAAGGTAGACAGGGAACAGGATCTGGAGCAAATAGTCAGCCATTGATTAGGTATTGGACTTATAAATGCTTTTAAATGTGTCCCTTTCTGAGAAATATTTGAAATGTAAATAAAGTAAATATCCAAAAATTAAAAAAGTTAAAAAGTGTCCCTTTCTTAATCTGTGCAAATGAATCATATTTTCTTATAATAAAATTAATATAATTTGCATTACATTTTTATTTCTGTAAAAACCCCGTTATGGTTAGTTTTATTGATGGTGTTTGAACTCCAACTCTTATTAACTATTTTATATCTATTCTGTCCAAATTTGCAGTTATGCATCTGTGATTTAATGTGAAATATTACACCAAATAACTAAAGTTCACTGTGTGTGTTTGTGAGTGCATGTGTGTTTGTGTATGCATGCATGCATGCATGTGCATTTAGTAAGGACAGTGGTATTTTTGAAAGCTTTAGCCTGATTATCAAGTGAACCAGATTGTAATCTGAAGCAGCCTTATTTTAGTTTGACTTCAACGTCTCTATTTCTGAAATCTAGAAAAGATTTTTTCTATCAATCTCACAGAGAAAGTCTGAGAACCGTAGAGATGAATACACTTTGGGACTTTGAGTTTTTAATACTACTTAAAAAATCTGGGGATCCAATCCAGGAGCCTGATCCATAATAAGTAAATAAGTGGTTGTCATTTCTAGTCCAGCCAGCGTTCTTAAGCCTTAAGCCTATCTCTCTAGCCTCTTGACTTATATTACATTGTTTTATATTTATGAGTACACTTGACATTTTACGAAATGGTTGAGTGAAGGGGTGGTTTAAATCATTTTAGAAAGTATTTCAATGACTATACTTATGATGCTTTTGTTTGCTTCTTGTTCTCATACATAAATATATATGGGTTATTTTTGAGCTTATAATTTAATTGTAATATTTATTCCCTCTCTGTTCTCCAAAGCCTCCCATATATCCCTACACATTTTCCTTCAAATTCATGGCCTCTTTTTTCACTAATTGCTGTTGCATGCCTATATGCATTTGTGCATACATATATATTTCTAAATATAACCTGTTCAATCCATATAATGTTATTTGTATGTGTGTTTTCAGGAATGAGCCAATGTCCATCATGCAGCGCTCTCTGACCTGGAGCATCTCTTTCCATGTATAGCAGGCTAGCCTTGAACCCACAGAGATCTACTTTTCCTTGCCTCCTGAGTGCTGCCATAGGGAGGTGCCTAATCATGCCCAGCCCAACACAGCTTTTTAGTAGCCCCAAATTATATTTTCTTTAGCCTTAGTCCTTTAAAGGTATAATGTTAGATAAATCATCTTTGGGACATTACACATTCTTTTTTTTTCTGAAATGCTCTATGTCTTAAAAATTACTAAATAATTACTGATGTTGTTATCATTAATCCTCATTTTGTTAATGAACTTCTGGATTGGTACTTTTTCCACAAATGATGTAAAGTCTCCGACATAACTAAATGTCATTAGTGTTCTCTCAGACGTGTCCCTGATGTGTTACTATATCAAGATTTGGCTCAACAGGGAGGGACTTTCCCAGCCATGACATAAATAAGGTTTAGAAGAAGGAACTTTTAATCTTCTTTTCTAGAAGCTTCAGTGGACAATATGAAGGAGAAAAAGCAACTGGGAGAAGGGTATTTAAGGGCTCCCCTTTGCTTTATGAGAGCAAGGGCCATCTGGTGCTACATTTTGTTCTTTGTTCTCGCCCACATTTAACACTTCTCATAACTCATTGTCCTCAACTTTGTGTTATATAATTAGAAAGTTCTCTCTTTTTTTTTCTGGGCGCAAAAACTTAAATAACTTTCCAAGGGAAGCTAGCATTTCCATATTTCTTCTTCCATTTTCAGTCTCTTTGGCACCCTGAGTCTTGGGGCTCTTAATTATTAATGAAATTTAGAGGCAAGCCTCTCTGGGGTTTGAGTGTGATAGGGAAGCTGTAATGAAAAGACAGCAGGGTATAAGAACAGGCTCCAGGAGGTCAGACCAATTCTATTCCTTAAAGTCTCCATCCTATATGCAGTACTCCATCCGGCTTCCCAGGAAGAAGCTGGCTGTACATAAATGACTGGATTGTGGAGAGGACAGAGTTGGTACGTTACGATAAACCAATGCACCTTGCAGCTATTCATTTGCGGTGCTTAGAACTCAATTTATTTCTTAGTCAGTGAATGAGCATAATGAAGAGAGATAGTCTATGGTTTTTATCTGCTGTGGACAGCACAGAATACTGCTCTGGTAAGCATAATGGGTGGAAATTAGGCTTAGAATTCTGGCTGGAGAGAGCTTGCCATTGAAGAAAGAAGATGCAGAAAAATCAGCCATCCGAAGATGGGAAGGACCACTCAGTGGTTTCTGTGAATGGCTCTCATAAGTGGGAACTTGGTCTAATGCCTGATATCTCAGTTTTTTTATTATTTGCAGATTGGAGCTTTGTGTAGGAAGGGACTGTGTGAGATTTGTCACCACTTCCTTCAAGCCCTATCAATGATGCACTCAGACACATCCTGTTACCTTTTCTCTCTGTACCACAAACTGAAAGTCCATTTTGTCCACCTAAAGCACTAATGTTAGTGGGGAATTTTCTACTTTGCTAAAAGTAAAGCAAGACTTCAGGAATGATAGATCACAAAACAGAGCTAAGGAAAATGAGCTTCTCCCATGATGAAAGATAATCTGAGAAAGCTTTAAAGACAATAGTATGAGGAGAAGAAGAAACTAAGTAAAACTGAGGGAAAATTATAATCCCTATCCAGATTTTGAATATAATTCAAATATCTCCTTTTATATATAAACATGGTATATGTAAATGTTCTATAAACAAGACTCTATGTGATTCTGTGTGTTATAGAGTGTATTGAGTGTCACTACTTCTCCTGAGCCTCCCTGTAAGGTCTACGGGCAATTCTCTTTACCATGCTGCTGTGGAAAGAACTCACCAGTCAAATGAGTTCCTGAATTCTGAGCCTAGTTCAGTTTTGTTCTTTAGAACAACATCTTGCAAATCCCTACTCAATTTGGTATATTTCTAGGCAGAGGAGAAATTTGGCACACCCTATCTAAAACAAAAAGGGTCTAAGTTTTATAACTGTGTTCATTGTCTGCTGCAATTTTAAAGAAATCTACAGTTATATGTTCTCCTTTATTCACTCATTGGAGAAGTAGGAGGATGGAATGCATGGGGAAGCACGTGTTTAGATGCTGGGGATCAAACCTAGGCACTTCATGGGTAGGCAAGTGGTATACACTGAGCTATACCAGAGTAGAAGCTTTCAGAAAAAATAAAGCCCTAGAAATGATAGTATTGAGTTATCAGAATTGAATCTCATTTTTCTGGAAATTCCGTATTGAGGGAAGAGAAAAGGACTAATTTTTAGCACCAGGTGGTCTGTTCTATTCCACTGAGTTGCTTTAATTTACATAGAAGCGCTAGCTCACCTTCCTTTACACAGGTCTCTAGAAATTGATGGGGGATGGACTGAACAGTATACCAAAATCTTTAAACTTTCAAATGAATTCAGTGAATTCTTCAGACAGAAGATGGTTTTGGGAAGTCAAAGTTCATAAGGAGGAATAAAAGATAGGCTAGCCTCTAGAATTTCAGGAAATCTTAAAAACAGCCAACCCCTAACCTTGTAAATAGAGATGCTTATTCCAAAAGCCTTTTGCACCAATTTCCCATATTTGACACAATATATCCAGCTTGCAACAGCAATGAATGTATAAGACCTGTCCAAAACAAGGAGAGGAAAAACAATGCAACCAATAAAGCAAGCCTCAGAATTAGATATGACCACAGAATTGGAAGAATCAGTGTGGAAGATTTAAATAAGTTTGACTTGTGTGTCAAAACTCTAAGAAAATGGGTAGGTGGCATGCAAAAAGATGTGGGCAGTGTAAGCAGAGGGATGGAACACTAAGAAAGCATAAAAATGAAATGGTTGGAAAATGCTCACTGTTACTGAGTATGTAGAACATGTCTGTAATCTCAGCACTACTGTGATGGAGGCAGTAGAATCAGAAGTTCAAGGACACCTTTGGATACACGATAAATTCAGTGCCAACCACACTACCCAGATGAAACATCTCTCAAAGAAAACATTTAAAAATTTATTTTTATTGAAAAGAAAGTCTTTAATATCCTACCAATAGACTTGACTAAACTGAGGAAATAATGGTGACCTTGGAGAGGTGGTCAATAGAATGTTCCCCAACTAAAGTATAAGAAGATAGAAATATGGAAGCCATGAGAAAATAACTTAGTGAAAATTTCATCATATGTTAATGAACACTTACCCTAGAATGCCAGAAAACCAAGGACAGAAAAAGCAATGGAGAACAAAAAACCTACAGTAATCATATTGAAGCTTTTCCAGATGAAATTATAGACATTTTACCACAAAGACTTGGAAGCTTGGGAACAGACAGCAGGATAAACAAGTAAACAAGCAAACAAGCAAACAAACAACAAAACACTAGGACTGCCATACTTAAATTATGTAAAGTCATCACTTGCTAGTGAAGCCAAGGACTGTGGACACTAGACAGGAACAAAGAGTCAGCAGGCTTCACAAACAGTGAAAGAGTTATTCACATTTAATGGAGAACTAAAGACTTGCAAACATAAGCAAAAACTAAGGAAATTCTTTACTGGCATAATTCTTTTTAAATAACTCGTTAAAAAGGTTCCACTCTCAGAGAGAAAAGAAATGGAAAATGAGATTTTTTTTTTAAAAAAAAAATTATTAGAGAAAAACAATTGAAGCTAACATTTTATATTTCTCAGTAACTTATTTAAAACATGACTATTTTAAGTAGCAATAAAGAGAATTACTGGTGATGATTGCTCCTGTAGAAGTGAACATTTTAAGCAACCTGCATCCTAACACATCAAGTGTCTTGTAGTAGAAGTAATGAACTTTGATTGTTTAAGTGTGTGTGTGTGTGTGTAACAGTAAATAAAACATAAACATTGTGAAAATGAGGTATATTTCAGAGGAAAGATGCTAAAATCTTAAAAACTGGAGAAACCAACAACAAACAACAAAAGAACAAACACCAAAGAAGAAAAGGCAACAAAGACACTTGCAAACATACTAGATTTTATATTAGTAATATTAGAATTAACTTTATATGTCAGTGTTCAAAGTATAACCAAAATAGAAAGGTGGATACTTTTATGATGTAATTGAGTAAGAATTTTGCTCTCACATTGTCTAGAAGAAACACGGCTTATAATAAGCAGAAAGGTTACAAGTGAAACAAAACAAAAAATGTACAACAGTAGTAAGAATCAAAGGCGATATGAAATTGTTAGGGTTACTTCAGTTGAAGGTGATATCGTAACCAGAAAAATCGGGTGCATTAAATACAATCAAAAGGTCATTTCTTAAAAAATAGAAACTTAAACTTTAAAGTGTGTGTTCCTTTTATAAAAGCAGCATTAAGCAAGAAAACAGACTGAAAAGGAAATGTATAATAAACAAATGTGTTCACGTAGGTGAAGACTTTCACACTTTTACTAGTTGAGAGATCAAACAAACAGAAAAGCAGGAAGAATCTATGTGATGTGCTCCAGACTATCAATCAAATTGATCTAATTGGCATCTCTATCATTGTCCATAAAGCAACAGATGACTGTCCCACTTCTCACATATACTGGGACTATTAACTTAGAAATGTCATATTTGGGTCTAGGTTATAGGAATACATTCATAAACTCAAAAGAATAGAAATCAGACAGGGGAAGTTCTTGAACCTCAATGGAATTAAACTAGAAACTTAGTTTTAGCAAAGTTGTCTTAGCAAAAAGACAACTGAAAGATCTATAGCTACTTACTAATCAAAAAAATAGTTTTAAATTTAATCCAGATTGAAGAAGAAGCAAAATCAATTTAAAAATATTTGCAAGTAAGTGAAAATGAGGACGTAGTATACCATCATGTGTAGAATGCAGAGAAAGTGATGCTTAAAGCTTTGGAAAAGGAGAGAGCAGTCCCCCACGAAATTGGGATTGCTTATGTATAAACATGCAAAACAAAGACACGATGACAATTAAAGTAAAATCAGTGAAATTAAAAACAGAAATCAATACAGAAAAATCAATTAAACTCAAGGTTATTTTTCAAAATATGAGTAAAAATGGTGATCTATCCTGGTTCAAATTCACAATAGGTAGAAAGCATAATAAAAAAAATCACTCTTGATATCAGGGCTATTATGAAGGTAATAAAGGAATATTAACTACTGTGGGCCACAAGTTTGATAATGTGGGTGAAGTTATCAAATTACATTAAAGACACAATCTACTAATAGTCACATAAGGAAAAATAATCTTTGTCTATACTCACTAAGGAAATTGAATCAATAACTAATAACTTCCCCAAAGAGAATGAAGCAGAAATGCTGTACAACTAAAGCACTGATAATTCTTTCAAGCACTTTGCAAAACCTTTTTAATAATCCCTGCCATCAAGTAGGGGCAAAAAGAGCAACCTATAATTAGTTCCACGAGGTCAGCATCGTCCAATATCAAAATGTATTAAAACTTTGTGAGAAATGTGTTTTCATACTATCTTCCTTCAGGAAGACAAAGGTAAAGTCCCTCAGTATAAAATAGAACCTCAATTTTAGTGATGTATAGAAAGAAAAGAAGTTAAGCACAGTGGCAAGGTGAATTGACCCAAGCATAGAAGTCTAGATCAGTTATCTGGAAATCGATAGTATATCAGCTGACCGAAGAAGGGAAATCATGTCACCACAAAATGTGGCGACTTTCTTTCTAAAGCCAGGATTGAGGCAACAATGTCCAGTCTTCTTATTGATATTCTTCATCATACCAAGAATACTGCCTAGTTCAAGGAAATGTGTGTGTGTGTGCTCACGCTCATGCATGCGTGTGTGTATGTTATAAAAAATATGTAATAAACTATATGTGTGTTTACATTTATTAACAGTTTTTTCAGCTCCTGCTACAGCCAACCCCTGCAGCAGCAGGAACCATTGAACAACTAATTCCAAACTGAGCTGGCTTTCTGGAAAAGCTCCTCATTGTTGAAGGGAGAGGAACTGGAAGATCACCAATAGTCCAGGGCATCCTGGTCTCACTTAGAAGGACTTCTATATCTCCAGTGGTCTGGTTGTATGGTTATTTTGTGTTCAGAGGGAGCTGAGTAGGGGATTAATCTCTGGATCATAAAAATATATAATAAATATATGAAATAAAATATATAAACACACATATATAAAACCCATAAACAAAAGAATCAAACTTTCCTTATTTCTAGATGGTATGACTGGCCATGTATTGACAAAATACCTCTACACTTATAAAACCAAACCAAAATTAATAAACAAAAATGTGTGGTATCAATAAACACTCATAACAAGTTTACAGAATGATGAGGTAATATACAAAAGTCATCCTGTTGTCTGAGTAACTTGAATTAACAACTAGAACTTAAAGCAAAAAAGAGAGCAATTTCTTCACTAAAACCCAAAGCATGGAATATTTAGGTACAAATCTAATGAAATATAAGATTTATATATACATGTAGATAATTATAAAGCTCAAATAGAATAGATCAATAGGGATTTAAATAATTGTGTAGCTGTTTGATGTCTATGCAATGGAATACTCAAAAGTGTAAAGATGATAATTTTTTTAGCATCAAGGTCTCCATATTCAACAAAATCTAATAAAAATATTTATTTTCTATTTTGTAGATATCTACAAAACTCACAAGCTCAAGAATAGTCAACATAATACTGCAGAAACTGGCTGAAGGATTCAGGTCACTCATTCTAAATCCATTCTAGAAACGCGCAATAGTGCAAAGAGCATAATATTAGAAAAACCCCAGATAGAGAGATTCATGGGACAGACTAGGCAGACTTATGTAAATATAGGTAACTGATGTTTGACAAAGTCATAAAGGTGACTCTGTGCAGAAAAGAGAGCCTTTCAGCAATAGATGGGACAACTGAATATCTGTGTGTAAAATAAAAATACACAAATAATCAGAAAATGGAGACAATTTACATTTTTCAGTAAAACAAGCTCAAACCAGATCGTAGAAGTAAATGTCCAGTAAACAAGTATACTGCTTCCATCAAAAGGAGGGGGAAATGTAGGTAATCTTGGCTTTGGTAATGAGTTTCAGACAGAGCATCCAAACCATGATTCATGAAATAATAAAACTGACAAGCTGGAATTTATCAAACTTAGAAGTTCTACTTTGTAAAAGGCACCATTAACACAATGAGAAGAACAATCAGAAACTAGAAAAAATATTAAGTGTATTCTCAATAAAATTTGGATTCAAAATATCCAAATAACTCTTAGGACTTGATAAAGAAAGAAAGAAATAACAGACAGAGTTACAAATTACGGAAGGATTGACAGACTATACCAATAACAAATCATTGTATGAAAAGATGGTTTGTCAACAGAAGATTGGAAAATAAAATATGAGATAGCAGTATAAGCCTATTAATAAGCAGTATAAGCCCATTAAAATGTATAAAATTCAAGAAAGTAATGGCAATGCTAATTGATGACAAAGGCTGGGGAAAATAAGAATTCTTATTCATAGGTGGTGAGGATCCAAAGGACAGGGCCACTTTAAGTCTAGAGTGTCAGTTTGTTAGAAATACAAACGCAACCTTTCTGCTGGATCCGTAATCACTCTCCTTGGTATTTACACAGCTGATTTGAAAAACTTATACACGCACTGAAACCTGTGCATGAATGTTTATGGCAGCTTCATTCATAATCTGCAGAACTGAAGCAAGCAAGATGCCTTCAGTAGGTGATTGAATAAACAAACTGGGGCCTATCTACACAGTGGGATATCAGTATTTAGTGATTAAAAGGAATGAGCTAAGAGATTGAGAAGATAGACAGAGGAAACTAGACTGCCTATCTCTCTATGACAGGGACCGGCTTGAAAAATGCTATCTACTGTGTGATTCTAATTGATCGACATTATGGAAAAGGCAAAATCAATAATAAAAAAATAGTAAAAAAAAATCACAATGAACCCCAATGAGCACTTGTGGGGTGGAAGTGCAGAACTTAGATGCAGTGCTGGGTTTGCTACTTAGAAACTACTTCAAATGCTGCCGAAATGGGGGGTTGGGGAGCAGGACTTATGACACTGTGCCTTTGTTGACCTCTGTGGAACTTACAGTGCCAGCATGACTCCATGATGTATGCAAGACTTAAAAATGTAGATGAAAGGTCAGCTGATCTGAGGCTGGAATATGAAATTTGACAAAATGATCTAATTGTATTACAAATAGATACAGCAGGTTGTTGAGGAAGGTGAGGGAAAGGTGTGGCGAGAAGCCGAGAGTGTCTACAACACTAAAATGGAGAGATAGTGTACATCAGGCTGCACTCCTGGGGACAATATTGTCCCCCTGGGAGACAGGGCAGCCACCTTGCAACGCTAAGTACCACTATGTCTCTGCTGAAGTAGGAAGTTACATATAACATGGAGAAGACCAGATTGACTCCTATGGTAAGCAGCTGAATGTAGAGTCATCAATATGAGGCCCTGTTTAGTTCATATAGATACACTGCCCTACAGCTTGGATCTGGGGTGTCTCCCAAAGATCCATGTCCGATGAAGCCTTGGTCCCTGGGAGGTTGTTATTAGGAGAAATTTTAGAAGGAGATGGCTCAGTTAGAGGCAATTAAGTCATTGGGGGTGTTAAGACTTCAGTCCCTTCTTTCTTCTCTTTTTCTTAGCTATCTGCCATGATGTGAACAGCCCCCCTCCTGCCATTCAATCCCACCCACAGTGTTCTGACCTACCCATAGATACTAAAGCAATGAGCCCACTGAACATGGATTGTTGTCTCTGAAGTCAAGAGCCAATATTTTTCTAATAAATGGTTTATCTTGGTTATTTTGTCATAATGATAGGAATTATAACCACACAGATTGTGCAGTGATGTTCATCTATACAGTGGTTGATACCACCACCACCAACAACAACAAGAACAACAACAATAATCAGTTCAGAACCCCATATTCTGCATATAACTATAATTTAATCCTTTAGTAAATAAAAGAAACTGGGATTTAGAAATGGCTCAGTTTGTAAAGCATTTGCCTAACAAATAGGAGTATGATCCCACCCCACTCCATGAAAGCTAATCATGGTTGGCAAATGTTTGTAATTCTAGCACTGGGGATGTGGTGACAGGTGGATCCCTGAGGCTCATTGGTTCGCCAGTCTAAACTACTTGGTGAATTCCAGACTATTATCCTTGCTCAAAACAAACAAAATCATACAATAGAGTGGATGGCACCTGAAGATTGGCTTCTGCCTCTATGGGCAGATAACCACATATGCACTTATGTTTACAAACACACACACACACACACACACACACTCACATGTATACATGTATCTGCATGTACATGAACATGTTCATGCTTCCACACACATACATACAAAACCAAATATAACTAAAACAGTGAAAGAAATTTCCCTTATGACATGGATTTTGTGTCCACTTACCTGTTGATGTCTCAGAGCCATTGCCTGACATATGACAATATCTTAGACTTTAATGAGGGTTATACTATAGTTTGTATAGAAAATACAATGGACTTTTATCTTCTTTTGATATAAAATAGTAGAACTCTGGCAAATTTCTATGCCACAAATAGGTTTGTTTTAATAGTGTTATAACTAATAATAAAATTGATATTAAAAATCAAAGCTTTCTGTGACACGCATCATTTCATTACCTAGTTGAAAACCCACAGTGACTTCAGATAAATAACATTACTGCCTCCACTTCACTGGGATTTCAAAATGTAGCCAAGGTTAAAACACCAAGTCTATGAAAGAGTCAAAATTCTAACATATATAATTTGACTGATCACTCTTTTCTAATAAATGCAGAAATTGCTTGCAAAGGTAAGCCACTATATTAAACCATCCCTGTTCATTGTGGGAAGGCCTCCGTATCTGGATGGTACCATCTGCTGTGGGGAGCCCATGTACTGAGGGAATGGACGATTTTTAATGATCTGCCTAGTCTCCAGAGCATGAGGTTTGATGGCCCATCATTTAGAGCATAAGCACGTTAATGGCATAAAGTAATATGGATCATGTGGAAGTCCTGTCCCTGCCCCAATTTAGAATATAAAAAGAATGTCTGTGAAGGTGATGCTCTTAGAAGGCTGGCAGAAGGCTAGTTCTGATAAAAATGAGAAGGGATCTATAGCCTTCTGTATGAATCTGTAAATGAACATGATGTGGACACGAACTGAATTCTCATTCTCATGAGCTGCTTGTGCATGCTAAAGTGACTTCAGGATCTTAGTGTTGTATCATCTCACATAACCCTCTGAGGCAGAAATTACTCTGCACATATGACTGAGGAGAAACTGATACACACAGGTAGAGATTTTTACATGTTTATATATTTTTATATAGTCATCCTATAATCACAATGTTGTCAGGATGTCTGATTGCAATGCATGCGGTCAACAGCAATGCTGAACAGTCTCCCGAAAGTTAACTCACTCTGAGGAATGGAGAGTGGCAGGTTTCTGATTCCCAGAGACATCAGAGTTCTGTGTTGGCTTTGTAGACAAGTGTGCACTTCACACCATACACAATATGTCCACACGGAGTGTAGAAAAGCTAAGGAGACATGCAGATAGAATGAGATCTATGAGCTTCAAATGGAAATGGAGTGCCCAAGATGGTTATCTAATTTTGAGTGTCCATTTACTCCCAATTGCTGTTATAAACACCTTGACCAAAGCAACTTGGGGGAGCAATGGGCTTATCTCTTCTTACAGATTATAATCCATCTTGAGGAGAAGTCATGGCAAGAACTCAAGGCAGGACCTGGAGTCAGGAACTGATATATACACTTAAATGGAAGATGCTTACATCTTGCTCCCCATAGCTTGCTTGTCCTGCTTTTTAGATAACCCAGGACCACCTGCCCCTAGGGTAGTACAGCCCACTGTAGGCTGGGACCAAGCACATTGATCATTAATCAAGAATATGCCCTACAGACTAGCCTACAGACAATCTGCTGGAGGCATTTTCTCAATTGAAGATCTTCTTCCTGGATAACTGTAGTTTATTTCAAGTTGACAAAAGTTTAGCTAGGACTTTCAGTTGGTATTTAAGATTGTGGCACTAAAAATATGGCCCATGAGTGGGCCTCTACTGCTCATGAATGTGTGTGTGTGTGTGTGTGTGTGTGTGTGTAAAAGCACCACAGAATTCTGCAGATGACCTATTGTCCTAAGGACTAGTGAATCACCAGTATAATGAATGGGTTGGCACTCCTGAACTCCCATACCTGTGTTTTTGATCATCTTTATATTAACCAAACTGCTTATAATTCTCAAAGACATCATATCTCTTTGTATAGTAAACTAACAGACTTCTCCCGGCAAAACAATGAATCAAGAAATGTGTCTCAGTGTTTACACCCAGGCAACTTGAAGAGAGTCGTGCTAATTTATTTTTGTCCAGCACTTCCCTGTGAAAGGGTCTCTTAGCTCTAACTCTCTATGGGTGCTTATTTTGGTGGGCAAGGATGCACTCTGTCTTGGAGATAAAATGAGACTCGGATGCTAAATGGCTTGACAGGTTTACCTAAGTAGTACATATACATCTTAGTTCTTGAGTTATTCTTGAGTTTGTACTGGCTCTCAATCCAGAACACGTTCAGGGATAGCATTTCACCCCAGCGTGCTACTGGAACAAAGCACACTACTGCTCCATGTTTCTGTGAGCCTGGATAGGCATACCTTATTCACAGCACTTTTACGGAAACTGTTGATTCTTCTAGTGTAGGAAAGTAGAATTTGAGTAAAACTTTTAACTGATCAAAAACTGATTCTAAACAGTGAAACTTCTTTATTGAGTATCTGAGTAAGAGATGTTTTGAAAATACTGTTTACATGTGCCAGGTGTGAAAATTATTCAGAAAAAAAACCAAACAATAGTAGTTAAAAGATAATGTCACTATAACAGCTTCTACTTCTTCATCTACAGGGCAGACGTAATTTTACCTTGGCAAGCTTCCTGACACATGGAGAGAGAGTGACATTTTCTACATAGTGTGTCAAGCGGTTTTTATTATATGGCAGGAATAATACTCAGATATGTGTGCTGTTAAGGGATTACTACACATAAAGGATCGCATATCATAAAGAACATGAGTGAGATTTAGAGGCGACTGGGGACTGGGGTAGGAAACAAGTGCCCTATGTCAATTAAAGATTACACAACTGAGGCTGTCCCTGCATAGACATTGCTACCATTTAAACTCTTGTCCATTCTCAGTTGGGTGTGAGTTACCTCTGACATGCAGATCTCCATAGGCAGTAATGTCACTACAATGTCCCACCTGAGAGTTGGGGAGGGGCATCTGTAGAACCCAGTGTGTATGTGTGTGTGTGTGTGTGTGTGTGTGTGTGTG
>JADRCH010000146.1:3606006-3634590 GCA_019843965.1 Rhynchomys soricoides
AGAGAGAGAGAGAGAGAGAGAGAGAGAGAGAGAGAGAGAGAGAGAAAGAGAGAGAGAGAAAGAGAGAGAGAGAGGAAGCAAGTGTAAGCGGTAGGAAGTAGCTGGGGGAAGGGAGAGAATATGATCAAAATACATGTATGGGAAACAATAAATAAAATGTTACAGTGTATCAAAAATTTGAGATAAAGAATGAGGGTGTTTCTACCTGTGTCTTATTTTCTTTCTTGATCTATGTGTAAAAATCTTTTGGTGGTAGATTTGTGGTAAGAAAACCAAGAGAGTGATGGCCTGGCTATATTTTGTCAGCCACAGCATATGTGTTGTAGTCTGAGAGTCAAAATATCTAATCCTGTGAATTAAGGCTTGAATTTCTCCCCAACACACTGAGGGCTTTCAAATGCCTGAAGCAGTATATACATAGCGGTTCCCAACCTTAACACTTCTACCGCTGTCAACAATGTGCTATAGCACTATGCTTCTCCCCTGAAGGTTTCCTCATTTCAGAGGAGGGTGAAATGTCTACTAAGTGGGATATAAGTCATGACAGTTGCATTCTAGCCAAGGGTAACCAGCCCTGTTCAGCTTTTTCAGAGACCCTTGCGACTGATGATCAGAGAACATGATTTCCTTAGCGAATGTTCATACTGTGTTAGTTTCCTTTTGCTTCTGACAGAATACCTGACAGAGCAACGTAAGGAAGGAAGAATTTCCTTTGCCTCAGGTTTCAGGGAATGCAGTCTGCTCCTGGCAGCAGCAGTGGGAAGCTGGGGCTTCTCCTATCTCTGCATCAGGCCAGAAGCAGAGCGAAAAGCCAGGTTGGGTTATACCCTCAAAGGCCTACCTCTGATGATCCATCTCCTCTGCCAGTCTCCACAACCTCTTCAAAGAGCGGCCCAGCCTAACGGCAGGTGCTCAAATACACTAGCCTCTGGGCGACATTCTAAATCCAAACAGTAACACACAGATATCAAAAGCTGTACTTATCTCACACAAAACTTAGTTTCTTAATGATGCCTCATTCTCCTGTAAAACAAGAATTGTGTGGCAGGTGTGAGAGAAAAGCATGAAGAGCTGTTTATTTTGCCTTAGGAATGTGGCTCCTGGTTTCCAGTGAGGCTATCACAGTAGTCACATAGAGTGGCCTGACCTAGAAAATAATACAAAACGTAATCTCTATTAAGAAGCCTTACATTTTAACACTTTAAATGTGCACACACATGCGTACATATATGCTGATCCTAGCATGGCCCTGGTGGAGACAGAGTGACATGGTTCCTGCCTGTGGGACAGGGCCCATTGTGAGTCACTATGAGTGTCAATGGCTGCTGTAGGTGTAAGACTTGTTTGTGTAATAGTGTACATATTTTCTGGCTCCAGTACTAGCAGTGGAAGATTTTTTTTCTCTGAGAAATGCTCTCCCTATTAACGTTAATGACTCCAAGAATTTTAGAAACAGCAGGAGTTGAGGGTGTGTCTATGTCCCAGGAAAACGGTAAATGCTTGGCCCTTCATGACAGCTCTTAAGGCTGTGGAAAAGAACTCTTAAAACATGAGTTCAATATTATATAATTTCTCAACTATGCAAAAATATAAGGGTGCAATACAAATTATGAATGGCTTCATGAATCTAAAAGAACAGAGGTAGCTACATTATGAGCCAGAAGAAAGATATAAAGATAGGAAGATATAAATGCAGGTAGATTCCTGAGTTCAAGGAGTCTACACAGCAAATCTAGGCTCAGGTGTGGTGGGAATGGTAATTTCAGGACAGGGTCCAACCCAACAAGTTTATCAGCTGTACTTAACAAAGGCAGACAGATCTCTGAATTCTTTTGTGATGTTAAGAAAAAAATGTTTTCTTGCTGTCTCCTAAGAATCAAAGGGTTGGGTCATGGAATGCTGATTCATAAGATAATCAAAAGGAAAATCTTGAATAAATTGTATGACTGATATGTAAAATAGAAGACTGGACTCGCGTTCTTCAGAAGATGAGCTATCCAGAGAACACACACAGAGAGAGAGAGAGAGAGAGAGAGATAGAGAGAGAGAGAGAGAGAGAGAAGAACATGGACAGGGTGATCTCTTAGAATAGCAAGCAATCAGAATAGAAGCAGAGAAATCTCCAGAGAGAAAGTAGAATATAGAGAGAAGCAGACTGGAAAAGCTGTATCAAGCAGAACACAGGTCATCAGCTTGGAGCTACAATTTGGCTTCAAGTTGTTCTTTTCACCATTCCCAGACACCCCTTCTCTCAGAACACCTTGCCAAGCAGAGGCTGGTCCTTGGCACGTATATACACACATATATGTAATATACTCACATATACACATATTACTCATAAATACACACTCATAGACACAGGACATGCACATACACACAGTACACATACATACTACACACATGTAAACACACATATGCATATTTGCATATGCTCACACTGCACACAGAAATGCACATATAATCCACACACCACACAAACATACATATATATAAAACAAACACACATCCTGTATATATATAACACCACATGTAAATATGCATATGTATATACATAAATACACAACCTCTCCACACCACACAGATGTACACACTTCCTTTACATATCCATACACACGCGCGCGCGCGCACACACACACACACACACACACACAACCCAAGTGCTGTTATTCATTCACATTTCCCCAAGGCTGTTTTAAACTGCTAAAAGTTTAATCACCAAGCCAGTCTCAGAAAGCAGAAGTTAACTACCAAATCTTATTCCCCAAACTGCACTTATATAATCAATGATCCTTCTGTGGCAAAACACAGTTCAGTGAAGTCTGGTTCCCTTGTATGCAGGAGGGGAAAGGGGGCAGACAGAATGAGTGGGAGACAGAGATTTGGCAGCTGAAGTAAATCAAGTCACACAACCATCATCTCCTGAAAGGTTAGTCTTGGGGAATATTGAGCAAGCATTGGGTCTAGGATTTAGTGTACTGGGGATAGTGGGAGGAAAATGAAATTAAGGTATTTTCCTTTAAGTTTAGAGTTCATGTGGCCTTCTAGAAGTGTGATCCACAGTCCAGCTCTGTAGCCCACCTCAGAAGCAAAGGAGCACACTCAGCAGTAGCACCCTGGCATGCATGGTGCACTGTCTGCTTGTATGTGTTGATTTGACTACTAGTGGTTGTATTCTTGCTGGTCGATCCTCAGGTGACTTGGAAAAGAATGAGGAGCAGGCTCCAAGATTTGGGACAGGGCTAAAGACAAGAACCTTGGGCTTCATCCGCTGACTGGAATTCAGCCTCTGTTAGCCTTCTAAGCCTCATTCTCTCATCTTTTCCCAAGACTGAGAAGCACAGAATATAACAGTGGAAGACAGGGCTCCATATAGTGCCTGATGGGCAGCAAGATCTCAGAGCATGGCAGTTCTTATTGTCTAGCAGCAAAGGCTGAGAAACTCCCTGGAGTGACTGCCAACAGGCCCTGCAGATGGTGACCCAGTTATGTGGGCACTTCACACTCAAACTGGGGGCTCAACTGCCAGGACCATTTAGCTTCCCAGAAGTATGAAGAAAGGCTCTGCCCACACTCTTAGCTGTTTAAGCATGCTCATCAGCTGTCTTCTCTTCAAGTGCATGAAACATCCCTTCCTTTCTCCTGATGCTTCCCTCCTGGAATATCTTCTATCTTTCAGACAGCATCATCCCATTTCATTGAGTTCATTGGAAGTTGTTTGCAGGATGCAAAGAAATAAACTACATGTGCATGTGATTAATGTATTATTTATAGTTATGATTACAGAAACAAGAGAGTTTTTTCTTTCTTTTTAGAAAGAGAAGTTAACCAATTTAATTTTGTCCTCTTTGGACAAATGATTTTATATATGTTACCATACACACACACACACACACACACACACACACATACATATGATGGTTTGTATATTCTTGGCCCAGGGAGTGGCACTATTAGGAGGTGTGGCCTTGTTGGAGTAGATGTGTCACTGTGGGCATGAGCTTTAAGACTCTCCTAGCTGTGTGGAATCCAGTCTTCTCCTAGCAGCCTTCAGATGAAGATATAGAACTCTTAGCATCTCCTTTACCATGCCTGCCTTGATGTTGCTATGCTCCTGTCATGATGATAATTGATGAAACCTCTGAACCTGTAAACTGGCCCCAATTAAATATTGTTCTTTTAAGAGTTGCCTTGGTTATGGTGTCTGTTTATAGCAGTAACCCCCCCTACACACACACACACACACACACACACACACACACACACACACACTCTTCATGGCCCTCAAAAGAACACCTGATGCCCTGACCTCAACCTTTCAGCCTATGGCATGGAGAGGCAACAAGTTTCCATGATTTAGATCAGCTAATTTGTAGTGCCTTGTCAGGGCAACCCCAGGGAACTAATTCAAAGACCCTTCCAATCTTCACCCTTTATATCTATGTATTCCACTCCTGGGCATATACCCAGAAGATGCTCCAATATGTAATAAAGACACATGTTCTACTATGTTCATAGCAGCCATATTTATAATAACCAGAAGCTGGGAACAACCCATTCCTCTGTGGAGGGAAATGTCCCTCCACAGAGGAATGGATACAGAAAATGTGGTCCATTTACACAATAGAATACTACTCAGCTATTAAAGCTATTAAAAACAATGACTTCATGAAATTCTTAGACAAATGGATGGAACTTGAAAATATCATCCTGAGCAAGGTAACCCAGTCACAAAAGAATGAACATGGTATGTACTCACTGTTAAGTGGTTATTAGCTCAAAAGTTCAAAATACCCAAGAGTCACTTCGCAGCAACAGTAGGGCTGAGTGTGAAGTCCCAGATGGAGGAGTTGGAGAAGGGACTGAAGGAGCTGAGGGAGTTTGCATCCCCAGAGAGGCAGCAACAGTGGCAACTGGCCTGACCTCTCGATACTCCCAGAGACTGGATCACCAACCAAAGAATACACATGGAGGGACCCCTGGTGCTGGCCACATATGTGGCAGAGGAGGGTCTTGTTAGCCATCAGGGGGAGGAGAGGCCCTTCGGCCTGAGGGTGTTAGATCCCCCAGTAGAGGAGAATGCCAAGGAGGGAAGATGAGGGTAGGTGGGTGGGTGGATGGGGACAGGAGGGGGGAGGGAAGAAATGGGGAGGTTCCAAAGGGGAGATCTGGAAAGGGGGAAACATTTGAAATGTAAATAAAGTATGAAAATTTAAAATAAAAAAATAAAAAAAAAGAGAAAGAAGTCTTTTTTTGGATGAGTTTTTAATGTGGTCCTTATTGAATCATAATGAAGATTTGGCAGCTGAGTGTTGGGCCTGTCCCTTTCCTCCCCACTCCAGTGGTGGCTGGGGGAAATAGTCATGACTCTTCTGTTGCCACGGGGAGAGGGAGGTTGGAGAAAAAGGAAAAGCATTCGGGGTGTGTCGGGTGCACTCGCTCATATCAGTGTGCACTCACCCTGGTGCTAGACCCCTTCTGGGGATCTGGCAGCTCACATTCCCATACTGCTCTGCTCGATTCGATTTGGCTTGGCTCTCCTTCGATCTTGTGAGCGTCTGCCCACCCGTTCAACCCTGCGCTCTCCTCTCCCTTCTTTTTTTTTTTTTTTCCTAAGACAGGGTTTCTCTGTATAGTCCTGGCTGTCCTGGAACTCACTCTGTAGACCAGGCTGGCCTCGAACTCAGAAATCCGCCTGTCTCTGCCTCCCAAGTGCTGGGATTAAAGGCGTGCACCACCACTGCCCGGTTCCTCTCCCTTCTTTTTCCTCCTTCCCGGTTTCTTGATGTTGGGCCCCATTTTGGCCCTGGTTTGGACTGACCCTGGCTTGAGTTGTGAGACCTGTTTCAGTCATTTCAATATCGGGGTGACTCAGCAAGATCAGTTTGGCTCTGCCTCTGCCCTGTTGTTTCTGATGTGAAGCTTTGCCATTGGCCCTGTCAGTTACCCTTTACCGTTCATCACCGATCCCTGCCTCCTATGTCATCTCTTCCCATACCTAAGTGCCCACCTCCTTGCCTTCTCTATATAAGCAAGTGCCTAGTTTAATAAAGTGAGTTCCTGCTTCGACAAGACTACCAGCCTGGCGTGTTTCTTTTGGGCCATCGACACTTGCCATCCTGCTCAGCCTTGGACAGACCAGGCTGGACCGGGTTCTCTCTTCTCACCTGGACCTGCCAGCAAGGATCAGACAGCTGAATATAAAAGGTAAACTAAAAACGTTGATTAAATACAAAACCTGAAGAGACTTTTAAAAATTAATTTCTAGAATTAATTTCTAGACATTTGCAAATGTCCACATTTGCAAATGGGACAAATAATCAGCTCCTCTCTCAGTAAGGTCATTTTACCATGTGCTCAGCTATAAGTGTTATTGAGTGAGGAGACAACCAAAGGCATAGTGGTCAATGTTAGAAAGCTTTCCAGAGAGAGTGATACCACTCATGGGATGCACCTTGGGTTAAACACTAGTCATGCTGACAAAGGTATCTCTAGCATCCTGTTCTACTTTGAATCGCAATGCCTGCAGCAAGAATGCCTGTGTCCAAAGCATTTTGTTTGTCATGAATGCTTAGGTCCTATTTATACAAATCATTGTCTCTTTTAAAAAAAATTGTGGTGTCTCTGTGTGTGTGTGTGTGTGTGTGTGTGTGTCCGTCCATCATGGGTGTGGAGGCCAGAAAAAAAATTTCTAGAGTCCTTTGTCTCCTTTATCATTTGAATAGTTACTGAACCTAGGCAGTCTGAGTAGTAAGTGCCTTCACCCACTAAGCCATCTGGTCAACCTATAAAATCTGGTTCCTAGCTTGTCAAGACTTAAAATTTGTCGACAAACTTGGCAAAACACAACACACAATCAGTATGACCAAGAAAGGGAAATACACGATTTCAACTCTGACCTGTTCTTTCTTCTAGTTTGAACTTTATAAAACATTTGCACTTGGAACAAAACACAAGGAAGTGTTAATTTTGCATACACTTTTCTCATGGCTGTGACCAAATATCAGACAAGAAGCAACATAACGGTAGAAAGAGTTGTGTAGGTTGAAAAGGATGAAGACCACTGTGGATTGGAAGTGAGGACAGCACAGCAGCTGTGGCAGTGGCAGTAGGAGCTTGACAGCATGTGGGGATATCAGGATGCAGAATGAGGGAGATTTGACAGGAAGCAGTAGACCAGCCCTCTATTAAGCTGCTTTCTCCAGCAAGGTTCTACCCTTAAAAGTTCCACAGCCTCCCCAAACACCACCATCTGGAGACCAAATGCTTAAGCATATGGGCCTCTAGGGGACATATCATATTCAAACCATAGCAACACAGATTTAATTTTCATTTTTTGGCAGAAGACATGTGTGGGAAAGATCATAGTAAAGCAAGAGATACTATTCTTTACTGAGCTCCTGGGTCAGTTCTTTGGGACTGGGGTCTTTAGTTCCTGTAAGTGCTAAAACATTATCTGGAGGAAAAAATCAGATATAACAGGTCTGCTGTGCACCTCTTATGCAAAAAAATTAAATGCTCTAAAATTCAAACCTTTTGAATCGTTTCCTGAAGAAACCATAGCCAACAAATGGTGCAAATATTTTAAAATGGAAGAAACTCTCAAACCTGAAATACTTCTGGTCACGGGTATTTCAGATGAGATCATCTATATTGGAAGATTGACCTTCATAAAAATACATTTATTTTATTTGTGTGTGTGTGTGTGTGTGTGTGTGTGTGTGTATGTATGTGAGAGAGAGAGAGAGAGAGAGAGAGAGAGAGAGAAAGTGTATGTGTGCATATAAGTATAGATGGCCAAGAAGCTTACATAGGGTAGTTAACCCCACTATCTAGTGGAATAAGCAGTTATGAGTCATCTGATGTAGGTGCTGGAAACAGAACTCAAGTCTGGAAGAACAGGAAGTGCTCTTGACTGCTGATTCATTTTTCCAGTCCAGGACAATCTCTGTGTGTGCATGTGTGTGTGTGTGTGTACACATATGTGTATGTGAATTGGAGCTTGTGGTTCTGTATAAATGTGCGTATACTTGAGACAAATAACCATTATGCTTTTCTGGATTTTAAATGGTGAAAAGGTAGTATTTCAGAAAGCAACTGAATCTGGTGGAGGTTGGCATCCCGTCATTGAGAAATATGCCCTCTCTACAAAGCACTGGCATGATGGAAACTTCATTGTAACACACTTTTCTATATTATATGTGTATATAAAATACAGTGCAGAGGATGGCAGCATCTTTAAAACTAAGCCATTGGTCTGCCCTGGGTCATTCATAGCATTACATGCTGGCATATGGTTTGGGTGTTCTTGTATTTCTGTACAGCTAATATTCCTGCAGGTTAGCCAGCAGAAAGAACAGAGGTAGATGGTAGTGGTACTTCTTCCTGCCTGCTCAGAGAAGACTAACAACATATAATTTGGCTGGGAAGGGAAAATAGCATCCCTGATATCCTGCTCTGTAATGCTCTTCGTTAGAATTTCCTCCCTAAACTTAACTAACTGCATAATCGTTCAGTGAAGGAAATTACCTTTCTTGTTAAAAGTTCCTAGGAAGAAATTCAAGGTTTCCTCTTTCTATGTTTAAGCTTGGATTATTTATTTCAGTTGGCAAAATATCTCCTAAAATGTGAAATTTGATTGAAAATCTTAGTACAGAGAAGGATGAACTTTGAACTCAGGTCACTTCACTGGAGTTGGATTCCTAAAGAAAATGCGTAGAACCCTAAGTCTTATCTGAAGACAGAGAAATAAGGAAAATTTGATCTGGATGCTGAGTAATGAGGACAAAATGCCCAGAAATTCAGTTTTCCTATGGGTCTGAGGGTATTGACTCCTCACAGATCTGTATTAAGTGTCTGGCACAGAATATTCAGACTGTAGTGCCAGCCATCTGTGATCATTGTTCTGAATAACAAGGAGGTCTTTCACAGTCAAGGTCAACAAAGTGAACTTCTGATTTCTTAGACTTCCTTGTTACAATGATATCATCCATCTTGGCTAACTGGACCTTGGGGAACTCTGTTAGATATCAGGAAAGAGTTTCTTTCTTGAGGAAGAAGTGGAAAGATAGCAACCTTGCTCTGTTTGTGGATATGGTTATCTTAGGACACAATGCTCTGATCTACAACATTCATCTTCCTTCTGTAAGAGGAAAGCCAGAGAACAGAGAACGAAGACCTGGTACTATTGCTGAGCAAGCAGGGACATGAAAAGGAGCCTCACATCAGCATTGGCACAGTGTTCCTTCAGGCAACTGTAATGGGAGGTAAATATCAAATCATAGAGATCCAGTGTTCTGTTATTGGTGCCAAGAACATTCTGTATGTTACTCAGTGTGCTTTGATCACAAGTTTAAATTATGTGAATTAATATAAGGTAAACCCATATATGATAAAAAATATTAAAAAGGAGGCTACATCCTCAAGCTTCTTGAAAATAAGCATCTACTGGTATAGTTTAATAATGTGTAAGTGGCAAAAATACTTATTAAAAAAATAATTTTCTCTCACTTTTTGGAATGAATATAACTGTACATCCCCGAAGTTCATGTCTTCCCTTTAAGCACTGTAATTCTTCAAACATATTAAACTTTATGCAAGATAGTAGATATGCAAATATAAAGAACACATGTAATTCTTCTGTCATCACTGTTTACATCCTGTTCTAGGTCAATTCCAGGGAGAGGAGAAGTAGGCTGACCCTGGGAGGATCCAAGTCTTCTGTGTTGGGCATATGAGCTGCTAAGCATTTCTAGACATACGGATTGAGTCAAATTTTTAGACAGTGCAGAGCCAACAAAGAAAATGCATCACCTGCCTATCCAAGCAATTCAAACAGTGATGTCTGTCTTCTCTTCACCCCTAAGGAACAATTTACTCCCCAAGCTAACTTAGCTCTTCTTGAACCCATTTGTCTTAATCCTTTCTCCAGAGAAAAACAACTTCAGTAAGGAAAGCTTTATCTTGGCTCACAGTTTAAGATCCATCTTATCCAGGAAGGAGGGATAGATGGAGACAGGGCCTGAATCAGCTGGTCACATTTCTTCCAGTCAAGAAACAGAGAGTGATGAATATTTGGGCTAAGGTCACTTCCTCCTTTTTTGTCCACAAGTCTTTTGTGACAAAGTAGCTCCTCCTGTGTACACTTAAATACTCCACATCTCAGGACATTTTGATGTACTCATCTTTGTCTGAAAATCTTTTGTCTCTGTGATAGTACAAAAACATGAGGTTCTTTGTCTCAAGCACAAGAACCAGAGATGTCACCCAACATTTGGATTTCCAGATATTTTCAAGCGTACAGCGATTGTAAGCTCACTGAGGTCTCTGAAAACATTTTTTTCTTCTTTAATTTCTGGGTTTTATTTCTAAGTCTGGCTTCTTGGGGCTTATGTGGGTTCATAGAATTTACTGGCTAAGCAATGATTGTTTATAAGGTTTCCCCAGAAGTCTTGTCTGTATATCTTCTTTCCCTTTTCACTCTGGGTTTGTACGTAAAGATACAAGTTGAAACTTCAAAAAGAAATTTGCTTTCAGGTTTGTTTGCTCATCGCCTCAAGGTAAGCTAGAGGTGAGTGACTATTTTCTCCTTTCTCCTGTCTTTCCTAAGCCCACAAAGTCTCTGGCAGACTTTTAGATCTGCCGGAATGCACTGAGATATGAAAAGGGCCCTATGCTTGTTTCTATCTCTAGGATTTTTCTTTGAACTTCCCAGCCAGAGAATGACAACCCTTGGGAGTTGAGGTGTTAGTCACTTGTACTTCCCTCAGGGTAAATTCCCAAGTCCCTTCCTCCAACCCAACTGCCTGCATGCACCTATGCTGGCTGTGCTTTGAATCAGATCAAGTAACACCATGCTCAGAGTTTCTCTGACTTTCCAGGGAGCCTCTCTTCTGACAGCATGTGGACTATACTCTGGGGATTGCATGGAATTGCAAAAGCCATCAGGTTCCTATCTGTCTATACTGTTGCTGGCTCTTGGTTACCACCTTGCTGAGCCTGGGAGGGGATGGTGCGAGCGATATAGTTTTCAATCTGAATTTCACTATCTCAGTCAGTTTCAGTTTCTGGTTTTGTTTTTCCTCCTGGGTAGATGATTTGTTTCTCAGTTCTTTCTGCAGCCTGTATTTTGCTGGAATTCTGAACATAATTGCTTTTTGTTTGTTTTACCTATATTTTATTGTTTCACAGGAAGGGTCGGTCCTTTTACTGAGGTTCTTACCATTCCAGCAAAAGATCTCTGTGTTCTGCCTTTACAGATACATAACATAATGTCTCCCGACCCCCATCTCTAACAGGTAAATGTTTTGCCTTACATGGCAAAAGACAATTTTAGATGAGACTAAATCAAAGTATTTTTTGTTGTTTGTTTTAATAAGGGATTATGTTGGTTTATTCTACAGGGCTCAGTGGGTCTAATGCAATGTAAGATTTTTATAAGTAGGGGTGGGGTGGGGGTGGGGTGGGCACATGTATGGACTTGAAGCAACAACAGCAGGCATAGAGGCAGGGGGAGGTTTGAAGATGCTATGGTGTTGATTGCAAAGACAGGAAGGATCTAGTAGGTGAGAAGTCCAGGCATCTCTATAAGCCATGAAATGTAAGAAAGCAAGTTATTCCTGCTGTTGTTTGGAGTTTGGATCATAATATCTCCCAAAGGTCAATGATTGAAACATTCAGTTCCCAGTCTGTGGGGCAATTGTGAAATGTTAGTATCTTCAGGCTATTGAGCCTGTTAGATGGATCCCAGGTCATTGAGAGTTTGTCTTGAAAGGAATTTGAGACCTTGGCCCTTGATTTTCTCTTCTTGTTTTCAGTGTCTAACTACCACAAGGTGAACAACTTCTTCTGCCACGCACTACTGCCATGATACACTGTGCTACCACGGGCTCAGAGCAACAGGATTAAATGGCAATGGGCCAAAATATCCGAGACCATAGGCCAAAACAAACCTTCATCTATGGAAATTTGATTATCTCAGGAGATTGTTGCAGTATCCAAGAAATGAGTAACATGATCTCCTAAACGTTGTGAGAATGAATTGAAGCACTTCTGATTCAATTTTAGTTCAGTGAAATATAGCCCGGGCTTTGATCTTGAAAACTGTTAGATAATAAATTTGTTTTATTTTAAGGAACTAAATTTATAGCAATTCGTTCTAGTAGTAATAGGACACTAATACATTCTATCTTTAATTTATTTGATCTGTTGTTTTATATATAGTGGCTTAAAATAACAAATTTAATATCTTTATGCCTACATAGCTTACTGTATATTAAATTATGTATAGGTAATTTTAACTGACTATTCAATTACAGTGTAAGCTTCTTGCTTTCAATAGTCCTTTTTATTATGAATACTTAATGACCTTCCTGCTATATATTAGGAACTCAAAAAATGCTCATGAATGTTTTCAATGGCAGAGAAGAAAAGTCTAGTTTTACCTGCTAGATTAAAGTGTCAGGAGAGGGGAGGGACTAAGATATTGTCTCTAAATTTATTTCTTTATGTTTTTCCATTGCTGGGGTAGAATCCAGGGTCTTGTACAGTAAAGCTATGGGTTTTATCTCTAAATTGCATCAGTTATTGGAGGAACATAATTAAAATAAAAGATGATAATTAAATGGAAATCAAGGCCACCTTGAAATTTTTTAATATGAGAAAATGGGAAATATAGAAAATAAAAGTTTTATGATTGGTAGATATGTTTTAAATGTTATCTAACTCACAGACTGCCCATTATAAATACTATGGTGCAGTGGGTGTATTGTAGCAAATGCATTCAATATTTAAAGCACGAAGAATACTAAGAGGCCTGGAAGAACCATTATCTCAGTCAAGTATACTCTCATCAATACGTATGCTCACGTATAAGACATAGTTACAAGAACTATGTCATCAAAGTGGCACTTTAAGCTGCTATATAAAATTTATGTTTAAAATTTTTGCTAACAAATTATATTTATGCAAAAGCTTATGATCCTTTAAAAATTATATTTGAAGGTCTTTATATAAAATGAAATTTACTCATATTGAAACCTGTACTTTTTCTGAAGAATGTTACACAAATAAATACTACATTTAACTTGTAATTTGTCTCTTGGAGCATCAATTATCTCATCTGTAAGATGAGTTTAATAGTGCTGCACAGATCAGTTTTAAAGGACTTAGTTAATTGGATTAAATGTTACAATGTACATTGAATGTTTATCAGGTGTTTACTTCTCTCTTAGGGTTTCCATTGCTGTGAACAGACACCATGACCAAGGAACTCTTATTAGGACAACATTTAACAAGGGCTGGCTTACAGGGTCAGAGGTTAAGTCCATTATCATCAAGATGGGAGCATGGCAGCATCCAGGCAGACATGGGGCTGAAGGAGCAGAGAGTTTTACTTCTGGTTCCAAAGGCAAACAGAAGACTGTCTTCCAAGCAGCTGGGAGGAGGATCTCAAAGCCCACCCCCACACAGTGTCACACTTCCTCCAACAAGGTGACACCTATTCCAAAAAGGCCACACCTCCTAATAGTGCCACACCCTGGGCCAAGTAGATTCAAACCACCACAACTTTAATTATGGTTTTCATACATCGCCCTATACCTGCTGAGTAATGTCTCTTGTGTTTCTTTAGCTACACCTCCAAGAGTCATTTTGGCCAAGAGACAGGCTTTTGCAGGTATAAACATAGGTTTGAAATTCAGACATGCAACATTATTTATATTTAAAAATATGCTGGAGCTGGAGATTTACAGTAATAATAGTACTGTTTGCTGAACAGAGCTACTGAGTCGCTGAATACAGATTTTGGGGAGGAGACTGCAATATTATATTGTGTTTCTGGCAAAATATAGCCAAGAAATTTACCACTTAAAAGTACTGAGGAACTTCTGAGACTCCCAGATCATCAGGGGATGCGTTCCGGAGAGAGAGAACAGATTCATAGAAGTGGGTTTAAATTTTAATATTGTGTCTCCTCTGGAAAAGTTGACAATTTTAAAACAACACTGTGGAAGATTAAATGAGAAATGGCCCCCACAGGCTCATGTATTTGAACACTTGCTCCCCAGTGGATGGTGTCCTTTGGGGGAGGTTATGGAATCCTCAAGAGGCACAGCTTTGCTGGATGAAGTATGTTCCAGGGTTTGACAATTTATAGCTTAGGCCTGTTTGTTTTCTCCCTTTGCTTCCCTTGTGTGCATGGAAAGTTGATCAGCCAACGGCTCACTCCTGAAGCCATGTCATGCCTCCCCTACCATTTGTAGACTCTTTTATTAGTCAGTGTTCTCTAGAGTAGCAGAACTTATAGAATGAAATTCTCTCTCTCTCTCTCTCTCTCTCTATATATATATATATATAGCCATATATCCCATGTGTGTTTATAAGTATATGTATATGCATATTGGGGTCTGAGTAATCCAACAATGACAGGCTTTGTACAGATAGTCCAAATATCTAGAAGTTGTTCAGTCCACATGCATAGATGTCTCAGCTGGTCTTCAGTAGATGCTGGAACTCCAAAAAAGTTGATCCTAATGTCAGTGAAAGAATGAAGTTGCTAGCAAGATGAGAGCAAGTTAGCAAAGAGCAAAAGCTTCTTGCTTCCATGTCCTTACGTAGTATTCCAGCAGAAGGTGTGGCTCAAATTAAAAATGTGCTTTTCTACTTCAAAGGTGTGAGTCAAAGATGTGTGTTTTCCTACCTCAAAGGTTTGAACTGAGGAGCTGGAGAGATGGCTCAGTGGTTAAGAGCACTGACTGCTCTTCCAGAGGTCCTGAGTTCAATTCCCAGCAGCCACATGGTAGCTTACAACCATCTGTAATGGGATGTGATGACCACTTCTGGTGTGTCTGAAGATAGCCACAATTAAAAAAGCCAGGCCGTGGTGGCACACACCTTTAATCCCAGCACTGGGGAGGCAGAGGCAGTCAGATTTCTGAGTTCGAGGCCAGCCTCGTCTGCAGAGTGAGTTCCAGGACAGCCAGGGCTACACAGAGAAACCCTGTCTCGAAAAAACAAAACAAAACAAAACAAAAAAACCCAAACAAAGGTTTGAACTGGAGGTGGATTCCATCACTTACAACCAAGCAAAACTCTCTCACAAGTGTGTCCTCGATTTCTGAATTATATTTCCAGATGTAGTCAAATTGACAACCCAAAATAGCTACCACAACTCTGTCCCTCAGGAAATAATTGCTAAAATCATTTCTTTCTTCAATAATTTTCTTTTAGTCATGGTGTCTCATCACAAAAGTAACTAATGCAAATACAGAAAGAAAGAACAATATGTAACTAATATGACTAATTTAAAAAACACAAATAATAAAAATCAAAGCATCAACAAGTCCAGTTTAGCACCTAGAAAAATAAGCAATGCATTATGACCAGAGGAAATTTGGTCTAGAGACTTGAAGTTTGATTTGATATTTTTTAATCAGTCCATAATTCCCTATAGTAAGAGTCTAATACTCATCACAATAGATTTAGAAAAAGCATGAAAAGAAATCAATTCTCAAAAAATGATGCTCTGGCATAAGCAATTTAGGGACTTTCAGCTTTGGTTTTAATATGTACAGCTTGGTAATTAGCCTTCTCATCCTCATAGGGAAAAAGTCCATTGAGCTTAAAATGCTTTTCTTAGATACTTGAAAGAGTAGAGGTCAACTGTCTCAAAGTATTCACAGAAGGCAAATACTTTATGTAGAAATGACCAAAGAGCTAATCATAAGCAAAAGAAACATACAAAACATTCCTAGAACCAATAAGTAATTATAACAAGGCTCTAGGACACAATGTTAACTTTAAAACAAATCAATTGCTTTTCTATAAAGCAGGAATGAAAAATAAAACTGAAACTAAAAACATTTATATTTGTCTTCCTAGTTAGGTTCCTATTGCTGTAATAAAACACTACAATCTAAAGCAACCTGGAGAGAATTGGCTTTATCTCATCTTATACCTTTCTGGTCATACTCTTTGACTGAGGAAATTGACGGCAGGAACTAAGGGCAGGAAACAGGAGACAGGAACTGAAGCAGAATCCCTGGTGGAGTGATGCTTACTGAGCTACTCCACGTGGGTTGCTTAGCCTGCTTTCTTATATAGCCTAGTACCAGATGTTCAGGGCTGGCACTGTCCACAGTGAGCTGGGCCCTCCTATATCAATCATTAACTAAGAAAATGCCCAACTCATTTGCCTATAGGCAATATGATGGAGGCTTATTCTCAACTGGATTTCTAGATAACTCCAGCTTGTGTGTAGTTGATGAAAAAAAATCATGATATTAGTATTCCTCAAGATTAAATACATGAAATAATAGCTCAATAATAAAAATAAATGTATACCACAATCATGTGAGGTTACAAATATCTGAGATAGAAGTTGAAGAAGATTTCAATGAATATAAAACAGTCCATAATCATCAATAGAGAGCCTCAACAATGCTAGAGACTGAAATGTCCTTATTTCATCTGCATATTCAATACCACTCTGACCAGAATCCCAAGAAATTATTGAGGATGCTACTAACCTCATTCTAAAAAACACACAGAAAAACAAAGATGCAGACTAAGTCTCATAATACCAAGAAGGAAAGTGGGATCACCAACCTTCTACATTCAAGCCCAACAATAAAGGCATAATAAACAATATGGAATGACATTGCTAAAGGAAATGGCAGGTAGACCAACAGGATTGAGTGGAGATACAAGGAGCATTTGGGTTCAGTAAATGAACCAGTGCAATGACTAAAGGATTTTTTCATAAATGGTACTAAAACAATTGGGTTTGTGTGCAAGAAAAGAAATTTTCACAGAATAGATACTACTTGCAGTGATTAAGTCTAGATGCAATGTGGACTGACATGCAAATTGAGAACATGTAAAATTAGGTGATAACACAGAATAAAATCAGGGTGACTTTTCAGAAACAATTTTAAAGCATAATCCACAAAAGAAAACAACTGGCATTTTGAATATCATTAAAATTACCCACTTTATTCTGTGAAAGAGACTTTAAGGAATAAAATTATGAACCATGCAAAAAATTCTGATGAAGTAGTTGAATTGGAAGTATACAAACATCCAATTTGGAAACAAGAAACATAAATGAAAATGTTGCTGTAATTACAACTTTTATATAAGTGTTCTGTCTTATTGTATAAATTCATTATGAAATTTTAAGAATATAAATAACATGCAGGCTGTACTACGTAGTTGACTTTTTTGAGAATTAAAAACTTTCATTGTCAGAAAGGAAGCACAGTAGCAAAATAATTGACAAAAAATGATAGGTTTTGGAAAACATCAGAAAATTGACAAACTTGGCATGCTTTGGAAAGAAAAGTCACAAATGACGAGGGGGAACACCACTCTAGAGCCTACAGACAGCAAAAGCATCACGAGAAATGGTGAAACCACAGACATGACTTAGAATACACAGACTTGACTGAAGAACTTCTCGACAAAACATAAGCTACATAAATTCTTGATAGTTTTCAAGAATGGAGGCAATTTCTCTAGTTAAAGATAATTTTTCTTCCTTGAGTGAGTTTGTTTCTTTATCCCAAATCAGGTGAAGGTAATTGTGGTTTGTCTATTCTGTTCTGCTGATCTCTGTATGAATCCTTTTAACAATATTACTTGGCCTTTCTTTCTGTAGCTATATAATGGGTCTTGAAATCTGATTTATTATTGGTTTATCATTTCATTTTTCCTTTTCAAATTTTGTTTTAGATATCATGGCTAATTTGTCTCATCTTATTCTCCAATGATTGTTTTTCTGTACCTACAAAAATTTATGAAGTCATTTTGAGACAGGAGGATCAGTATTTCAAAGAAGTCATAGCTACATGTTGCAGTAAATATTAAAAAGACTATTTGTATTCCGCACTATGCCAGGCACTGTTGGGTCACAAGGCTCCAGTGGGGTGTTCTCAACTCAACAGTCTCTGGCCCGGAGCTTCCGAAATGTCTGTACCCAACTCGCTAAGTTCACTTGGCAGGTTGCTGCCATGCCAGCCCCGTGCAATGACCTCCCACCTTGTGGTTAGCTGCCACAACACCCAGCAACCCATTACAAACAAAACTCTAGAAACTTATAATTAATCAGTCATATTTATATATCAATAAATTCTCAGTTCACAAGATGCCCACACAATAAATTCAGGCACAACTGATAATGGTATAAGCTGCCCACGTAGATTAGACATGTTACCCCAACTATTCTATCCCAATATGATACTCTATCTACCTGTGGTTATTTAAAACCATGCTGGTTCTGAATCATCCTGTCTGTCGTCCTCCATCTTGCTTCCTCCTCCTCCTCCTCCTCCTCCTCCTCCTCCTCCTCCTCCTCCTCCTTCTCCTCCTTCCCTCCCTTTCTCTCTCTTTCTCTTTCTCATCACACTCTGTCTTTGCAACTCTTAGCCCTGCCTCCCTTTTCCCTGTCTAATCACAGGCCTCCTGCTGCACTAATATTTGAACAGATTAGATAGCTCTTGCCACAGCTACATAGTAAGTTTGAGACTGGCCTGGGCTGTATGAAAGCACACAGTAATTTATTCTCAATGTAGTTTTATCTATGCCGTATTGCAAATGCTATAATATATATTGATAAGTTAAAAAGAATACTTAGGTTTTTTTGCAATGTCAGAATATCTGTTAATAAAACATATTCAAAAGTCCAAAGGGAAATGTTGCAAATGTTATTTTAGGCCTGAATTAATAACCATAATTAATGAATACTTGAAGTCCTTAATTTGGAGAATGTCAATGAATAGATTATATAGCCATTTAAAAGCAGAGTTATTAGGTAAAGTGTACTTAATATCTTTCAACATTATGAATTATTTAATGTCATGGGAAAAAAGACTCAGATACCATGGTCAGTCATGTCAAATATTTATCACAAATAGCAGTATATTCCAGTTATTTCAATTACTTCTGAAAATCAAAATCTTTAATTTTTCCTACAAAATGTCTTTATTCATAATCACAGAAATATTAACTTTATAAAGGCAAAAACTGGAGAACATAGTGACAAACACTACATCTTTGGAAACTAATGTACTCTAAAATATCACCTTGTTATTTTATTACATTTACATACTATTAATTAATTGTATGCATGAGTATGTATGCTTACAAGTACCATTGTATAAGTGTTGAGGGCAGAAAACCCTTGCAGATGTTTCATTTAACAACTCATGTCATCTGGGAGCAACATTGCCTTGCCCATTGCTATCTCCATTCAACTCCTTTTAACAAAAATTACACATATACCCAGAATATTAGTAAGCTATAAAAATAAGTATGATCATGAAATTGGCAGGTAAATGACTAGAACTATAAAGCATTATACTCTGTGAGGTCACTCAGAAATATAAACACCACATGTTCTCCCTCATACATAGATCTTAGCTCCAAATATTTTATGTGTTTAACATGGATTACATGGGAAAGCCAGGAAACTAGAATGGGCCATTGGTGGAGGGAATTTCATAAGGTAGAGAACAAAGTATCATATAAATAAGATGAGATTAGAGGGGAAGATGGGGGCAGGAAGTTTGGAACAGAGAGTGGGAAGGGGACATGGGAAAACAGGAGAGTGGGAATTCATGCACTTGAAATGAAAAGTGTATGAAAAACCTATATAGAAATCTGCAGTCTTGCAACCCAAGTAACACACAGCAAGATGAAATAGAAGGAATGAATGAACAGGAGGTGGTGACTGGCATTAACAGACTGAAGGAAAATGGAGGCAGGATAAGGGAGAGGAAGGGATGGGGCAGGTTGACTATAACATAAGATATGTGAAGCAGCCTTGCAGAAATCCTATAATGTGTAAGCTAACCATTTGCTTTTTTTCTCAGCTTACATATTATTGACTTTACATTTTTAAAAGTGTCAGCTATGGAAAAAAAACAATGAAAATTTTTTTAGAGGCTGCAAAGAGTAAAATCTCTCATTTAATATGCAGCCTCCAGAATGTTCTTAGAAAGCTCGATTAGATAGCAATCCATCTGTACATTTGATTTAGTCTTCAAAAGCTGGATAATGCTGTATTTTTAATTAACCAAAAAAGAACCCAATCAGCTTTTAGTTTTGTTCTGTTTGGAAAGATAAACTCTGTACCTGTACCAACATCACTCAGGATGGATCAGTGGTCAGTTGGCAAGCAAGAAAAATCTCCAGTCAGAGGCCATATCCCTGTTCCTTCATGTATTGCTTCAAGGTTCAAACATGAATGTTAAAGTGTTGAGGCTTGATACAGCACCAATTTTCAACCTGCAACAGCCTAACCCTCTCAATGATCACTCTCAATGGTGGGTTTAAGCTCCTTGGACTTGATGTTCCCTAAGGCTGAGACAGTAAGGAAAAACAAAAATTAACACCAACCAACCAAACAACAAACATTCAGCAGAAAACCACCACCACCACCAATAACAACAATGACAAAAACCAATACCAACAATAACAAAAAAGAGAGAGAGAGAGAGAGAGAGAGAGAAAGAACAAAGAAAACAAAAACAATAACAAAAAACAAACCAAAAAGATCCTTTTAGTTCACAAATGGGACAATGAATCTGGCAGATGTTAGTTCCCCTCCATCCCCCATTCACTTATCTAACAGAGAAATGCAGTGGAGGTCTTTGAGATTCTATCCCACTATTACCAGAACGGCTATCAACAAGAAACAAATGACAACAAATACAAATGAGGATATGAAGAAAGAGCTAAGTTTGTTCATGGTTAGTGATACAGCCACCATGGAAATCAGTGTGGCTACTCCTCACACAACTAAAAAATAGAAGGACCACATGCCATGTCTGTATCACTCCTTGGCATCTGCCCTCGACTCTATATCCTACCACAGAAACTCGTGTATCCATGTCCACCACTGCTCTCTTCTCAGTAATAAGGAACTAGAAGCAGTTGAGATGTCTGTGTAGAGCTGAATAGATAATGAAAATGTGGTAGGTGCACACAATAGAACTGAATTCTTCTGTAAGGAGCAATGAAACAGGGAAATGATGGAACTGGAAACACAGTAAGCAAGATAAGCCAGGCTCAGAAAGACAACACTGCAAACTCTTCCTTCTATATGAGTCCTAGTTCTGATAAGTGTGTGTATCTAGGTGAGGGAAATGTGTATTCTGGCCAGAAAGCTAGAAATGAGTCAGGAAAAGAGAGGTTTCATGACAGAGGATGGGAAAAAAGTAGAAAATGTGAGTTGTAAACATGAAAGAGTGAACACTGGGTGGAAGGGGAGGAAGGGAGTGCAAGGAACAGAGGAGTACACCAAAACAAGTATGGAAATGCCACAGGGAAATCTCTCACTTCAAATGCTAATAAAAATGCCAAGACATTGAATCCATCCCTTCTACCATTATTAGTATTTTTGGAAAAGTTCTCATTTGTCCCTTATTTGCCTCTCTGACTCTGACGGGGAGGTGCTATAAGACTCGATGAGGGTTACTTTCATTGGCATCTCAGTAGGACTATATTGTGGATCCATCATGGAATGAATGCACTTTGATTAAATCCTCATTAACAGAACTCACAATCTGTTCCTTCACCAACCTAGGAAGTACTACTGAGTTGGACCCATGCTCTTCCAGAACCATTGAGATCTCACAAATTTAGCCTTTATAGTGTTTAAATACTTAAAATTCTGTGATTTCACCCTAAGAGTTGAAATAGAAAATCAATTACTTCTGTACAAAATTTGCATTGTTTGAAAAAGGGGAAATCTATAGATGTAATAAAGACTGAATGCATAATGTATATTTTCAATATAAGCCCACGTACTTGCTATATTCTTCATTGATTTCTGCACAGGGAGAAAAATAAACAATAAACATGCTTCCTTCTGGCTTGAATTGGAGGATTTCATGGGAAATGGTGGGCTTTGGTGAGAAAAAAAAAAAGTTAAAGCCTCCTATAATCAGCAAGTGAACTCAGATGAACTCAGAAAATAAAAACACCCAGGGAAGACCACAAAACAGACTTATGTGGAAAACGTAGGTGGAGAGCCCATGACATAATGGTCTAATTGTGAGGGTTTGTGTTTTTATATTTGCTTTTTCTTGCAGACAGTAAAACATTTTTTATTTATGAGAAAACTGTCTCAGTCATTATTTGAGGTAAACTCTAAATGTCTATAGAAGAGAGAGGGGTTATATGGGAGTGGTTCTAAGTTCAACAAGATCTTAATATTTGAGAACATTATCTAAGTAAAATTTCATCATGTTCCCATGGATATAACATGTCACCTCTTTTTCTTAAAAACTTGTGTGTGTGTGTGTGTGTGTGTGTGTGTGTGTGTGTGTGTGTGTGCTTAAAAGCCCAGTATCGTTTGTGGGATGCAAACCTATAAACTTCAAAGGCATTCCTTTTTCAGTTTCCCTCACCTTCCTCTCTATGTACTGAGGATAGAACCCAGGGTTCCACACACACTCAGTCAGACTGTCTCCCACTGATCCACACATTCTGTCTCCTACTATGCCTCTCCCAAACTTTTTGAGAGAGGGTCATGCAATGTAGCCCAGTCAGGCTTGTAACTTGAAATTCTCCTGGTATGGTTCACAAATAGCTAGGATTATAGGTCACCACCCCCCCACCCCCCCAACCCCCCACCCCCGTGGTTCCATTGGCAGTTTGTTTATTCCAACATCATTAGAGGTTACATACCAGCAGTCTCTGTAAAATGCATGGTTGCATCCAATACTGTCTCTGGGAAGCCTGATGAGCTCATCTCTAAGAGACGATGTCTCTTCTCCAGCTCCTGAGGGCATGACACCAACCGGAAACTTGGCTTGAATTTACACTTAAAAACACATCTCTCTTTCCAGGAACAAGCAGTGATTTAAAGTCCTATTTAATTCTAATTAATTTAATGACAAAATAAATTAATGTCTATAAGAGGAAAGTTGTTAATTATGCCCTAATAATAGGGATGTGTTTCACTACCCCGATGTAGTCAGCAGCTAGCCCTGCTATGCTCTTTCAAATCCCACTAGCTTTGTTGAAAGTTAGTTAGCATTTCTATTTGACTTAGGTAGGATAAACAATAGAACTTAGGTTCTGGGATTCAATTTAAACAAACAAACAAACAAACACACAATAACAAAAACAGACAGTAATAACAACAACATTAAAACACTTTGGGCCCTTTCTGGTAAATAGAATCCAAACTTCTTCTTGAACTAAGATGTATGTAGTCATTTCTTGATTTTTTTAATTTCTTTTTCATGAGTTTTTATTTATTATTTGACCCTATACTGGTCACCTATTATTCAGAGGTAAATGAAATCGTTCCAGCAATTCATTCAGTTCCAGGGTCAAGACAGGTAATACCGAGGACAACTCAACTAAGTAGCCAAGTAAAGGCAGAGTTTGGGGTTCTCCAGAAGACAGAAGTGACACATGACAGAAGGCAGGAAGATGGTAAAGCCTAGAGTAGAGGAGAGGAGAGAGATGTTGGAGAGCATTCACCTTCCTGAGGAATTAACCCAAGGGAGGGTAAGAAAATAAGGGATGAGTAGCAGTTAGCTCAGGCAAAGCCAGAAGCCCAAACAGAGGTAATGGAGAACATCAAGTGTTCTGGAGTAAATGTGAGTCAAAGAACAAGGGACAAACTTGGTGAGGAATGCATGAGCAAACAGAAATTTATGGCTAAACAGAGAGATTCTGTTTTCTTTCTGGCCATGATAGTAGTCTGTGGGCACGTCCATCCCCAAAATTTATGGGAAAGGAAAGCTAACCTAACTCTCAGTGTAGGAGGCAAAACCATGCAGTGCCAATTGCCATTCCTTTGGTAAGAACTGACTTGGTAATAAACACTAGACAAGCCCAACCATGAGGATTGATATTACCAAATATCACACACACACACACACACACACACACACACAGCTTCCATTTGGCAGATAAATACTTAGTTACATTAACTATGGTTTTTCTAGAAAATGGTTTCCTAGTAGGGAAAAAACCTTTTCTCTGGACAATAAGCAGGGTGTATAGCCTGTAGTTGCTTTGTCCATTTTGTAGTCAATATTATGAGAAGCATAGAGTGCCCAGACAGAGGGATCTGAACCCCTGAAAGCCTAATGTAACATTAAAAAAAAAAAAAAAAAAAAACCAACCAAACAAACAAAAAACAATTTTAAAGTCACCTCCTCTTTAGTTCTCTTGTCATGTGAAGCTATAATATTCTTTACTATTGCATCAATTACAGTGGAGCACACTGTAGTGAAAATGATCACATGTTTTCTGACTTGAGGATTTGTAGTTCTTGGTATAATGGATGATAAACTTAGAAGAGAAAACTATTTGTCAATATAGGGTGTCTATTAAGAGTGGCAAAGTTATAAAAACACATTCATTCTATCACTTACTTTTTGCCCCAGTGATTAAACTAAACTTTTAAAGGACTGGAAAGACTGACCTGAAGCCACATACCTTGCTAGCGGGAAAGGTGACATCTGACTATGACCTTTTGACAGCACCCCAAGGTATTGTTCTGTAGCTCTGTTCATCAAAGCAGAAGATCTGTCTGGATTTGGATATTTTCTAAAGGAGGGCTCTGGTCCATGAGTGCCCATCACAGCCCTGAAGAGTCTTGGGTCATTAAGAAGAGATACGCACATTGTGTCAGACTACAGTGTAGGAGACTTGTAGATATAATTTCATTGAATACATCCCATTTGCTTGGAGTTGATGCTCATCTTCATGAGCTTCATGAAGGATGCTCATGACCACATAACTCCCAGGTTTTTTATTTGCTTGGTCCCAAAGTCCTGTTGGGTCAAGCTGTGCTCATGAGACTCTGGGAGTAAAAAGATACTCGGGCAAACATCTGAAAAGCAGAGAACTAGAAGCCTTCTACAAACCCTAAATAGCTTCGATTGCTGCCTAAGGATTTTTACAAATATATTTTAAAATATGTACAATACTTCTGTAAGTTAGGATTGCCATTAAAAGGAAAGATATTTTTCTTTGGATAAGTCATGTTATTTCTCAGCGATTCCACAGAAGCACTCAGTTTTGTCAGCTTGATTAAAACAAATGGTAATGACCCTTTATGAAGACTTGTGGGCTATTTCTGTCATCTGTATCATACCGATTCAGAATTAGGTCAGTCCATGAGAAGACCAAACCAAAAGCTAGAAGGTGTGATTTTTCAAGAGCATTGCTTTCGTTTTTGAGCATCTATATCCAGCTATTCCTAAATTCTATTTATCCTTCTATGTCTTTAGGTTGCAAGAGCAAATGTGTCTTTTCTTACTCAAGCTGATTTGTATTGATTTGCACACAACTATTCACTGCTGTGATGACTAAGTTACTACTCTCAATCCTTTTGCTTATAAGTATTAAGTCTTTTCACCTCACTGTAAGAATAATGTTCAATTACAAAGAACTTACTCTGTCATGGACTGGCCAAGACTTGGGTAGACTTCTCTGGTTGGGTCCTTGCAGAAGCACCTGTTGTATTGATGGTATCAAATATTGGTCTCCTTCCAGTGTCTGTGCTCATGGAGCCTGGCGATGTGATATTAACATGGGAAGTTCACACTTTTAAAACCATTTGGTGCTGCTGTGCTTTAACTGCAACCAGTAGAAACCCATTCCTACCTGCAACTCTAAACCACTTTTGTCCTTGGTGCTCTTCAGGGTGTGGCCCTTCAGGGTGTGGCCACTAAACAGTGAGCCCAGCTGACCCTGGGTATACAAGGAAAGATTCCAGAGAGTTACATGTAAATACAATTCTATTTAAAATATGCTATTGACTTACATCCTCCTGTGAATCCCTTAAAGAGTGAATAATTAGTTTTCAAATTTAGATTTTGGGTAAACCTAGATTTATTTTTTTAAAACAGTGGGCTTACCTAAAGTAAGATCCTTGGAAGAGAAAACTCAACACAGTTTCATTTGTTTCTTTTTTAACTTAGTAAGTTGTTAAATAGACCCATCCCTGGCTTATTCTACCTTTTGTTACCTTGTACCTAACAATGGGGCACTCTCTTCTTGCTCACATAATAAATTAGTGATCTCTCTCTCTCTCTCTCTCTCTCTCTCTCTCTCTCTCTCTCTCTCTCTCCCTCTCTCTCTCTCTAACCTTGTACTCATTAGGCAAGTGCTATATCCCTAGTCTGATTACACTTGTCAAAGCAGGAAAAGATTGCGCTCCCTCTCTTATGATGTCTGTCTGCTGAGACTACAATGCATGTACATTCCACTCCTTACACATATTAGAATATTTTCAATTTGGTGGTCCCTCCAAATTTTAAAATACATAAAAAGCCAAACAGAGCAGTAGTGTGTTTTTGTGGAAAACCCACGGTGACATCTAAAGGCTTCTGTACTGATTGTTTCTTAGATGTTATAGAAGTACTCATTACCCTCATTGTATCTGCAAGCACCAGGTTTGGAGCTACCAAAATTACGTTGAGGACAATGTGCTCTTGCTACTCTTGTTTTATGATATTTGATGTGTGTGTGTGTGTGTGTGTCAACTGCTGTATCTGTGATATCCTCAATCACTACTGATACAGGTCTCTAACTGTGATTTATTATGTGTGAAAGACTGCAAAGACTTTCTAAAGGATAGATGGCATGCATAAGGAACATATTTTTCTCAACTTCTCTAGGTTTGCTTTCTAAAATCGATTTTCATCTAAATTCAACTGAAATTTCATTGGATTTTTCTTTTGAGACAGTCTCTTTGTGTGGCCCTGGCTGTCCTGAAACATGCTCTCTGGGACAGGCTTGCCTCAAACTCACAAGATCCATCCTTCTCTGCCTCACAAGTGCTGGGACTAAAGGTGTGCACTACCACACGAATCTGACTTTTCTTTTCTTTTCTTTTCTTTTCTTTTCTTTCTTTAAATACTTAGATGGTTTTCCTTCTAATTGTTAAGCATCACCCTATGTGGGAAGGTAATTTAAAATTGTGTTTTTGACTAAACCCTGTACCCCTCTTCTTGGTTCTGGACAAATTCCATCCCCATAAGGAAGAACTGTTTCTTAGATAGTAAGTTACTGGTATAAATTATACTTGGGCAAATGCAACATCATTTCATACAGAAGATCGCTTTCTCAAGTTGATGTGTGTTCACAAGCATGCCTTTATAGCTAGCAAAAACTTCTCAAACAGTGATAAAGGGAAGGTTATATGGTACAAAACTATTAAAATAGGGTTAATCCCTTGGAGATAATGATTGAATCTTGAGCTCAAGAAAGAAAAGAAATGCCGTGGATTTTGATTATCAGAACAGCATTGACTTACTTTCCTGAAGAGGTGATCTTTAAATAGAGAATAATATTAATTAATAATATATAACCATAGCCATATCATCCTGAATGTGGCCAACTTTTTTCTAATAATACTTTAAAATATTATTCTTTGTATCATGGAATAAACAATATTCGTTTTCTTCTCAAAGTTCTTCTTGGAAAAGTTCTTTGCGTTAGGAATGAGTCCTAGTACAGTTATATCCATATTTAATGTATATGAATTATTTGGGATTCTTGTTAAATGATAGTCTCTAAATCCATATATACAGAGGTGGGATGTGGAGGGAGCTCCAGAGAATTTGATATTGACAATGACTAATGCCTCAGATTAATGGAACTTGTCAAAGCCTTGCTCTGGTTTATGTGTGAATGCTGACAAAGTATACAAAAAGCAAGAACTACACTTTCGTCCAAATGATGCTTTCAGCCTGAGGCTGCTCCCCTTCAGAAACCTACCTAGACTAACAAACTCCACTTCCCTGTGCTGTACATCACAACAGCACTGGGATTCTGGGTGGCTTGCGCATAGTAGGTGCCTCTCTATGAGAGTGAGCACAGCCCACCCAATCCTAGAATCCTTGTATATGTGTCTATGGGTCTAACATTTTCCATTCCCTCATCTGATTTCCAGATCCAAGCCATTCAGGATGCATCACACAAATATGGGAGAAGTAGAGAGTCTGCAGTTCTAAAAACCTCATGAAAGAGGTTATGGTTATGGCTATGTTTCCCTTACACTCTCCTGAGAGTACCATGCTCCTGGGTCAATAGTCTTCCAAGGGTCAGTCACTCCCTGGGATTAGCAGTGTTGTAGTGCATGTTCCCCTGAATCTCAGCATTTACTCCAAATTGAAACATGTCTTCAGGACCCTTAAATGGTAAAAGTTCACATGTATGAGTGAACAAAAAGATTCTTGAGGGCTCTTACCCCATGTATAAATGTGAGTAAACCATTGCTGGCTGTAGTTGAGGCTCTGACCAGCCAAACTGCAGAGAGAAGTAGCATTTTGGACTGTTAATCTGCCTTCAAGCTGCCTGTAAACAGCAAAGTGTCCCGGCATGTCAGGTTTTCAAGAATGTTGTCCTGTTGTGGTGGACTTTTCAGGTCCAGTCTTTGGACAGTTGCTTTTGGAGCTATCTCTTCTTTCCCTTCCCCTTCCCCCTCCCCTCCCTCACTTCTTTTCTTCTTCTTCTTCTTCTTCTTCTTCTTCTTCTTCTTCTTCTTCTTCTTCTTCTTCTTCTTCTTCTTCTCCTTCTCCTTCTCCTTCTCCTTCTCCTTCTCCTTCTCCTTCT
>JADRCH010000146.1:3634600-3697903 GCA_019843965.1 Rhynchomys soricoides
CAAATTGGACAGCAGTGCCACCATTACTTTGATCTCTAATGGGGTCCCTTGCTGTACTGAGTAGACACACGTTTTGTGTATCCCAAAACATCTGTCACACAACAGGCAGAAAATGCATTGAGTAGATTTTGGCCAGCATATTTTTAAGTAGAGACAAATAGGAGAAAGGAGAAGAAAAGAGACCCACACATCATGCCTGTAATCACAGTGCTGGGGAACTGAGGAAGACCAGTGAGTTCCAAGTCAGCCTGAGGTACATAAGCACGAGGCCTCATACAAAACAAACCCAGAGTATGTTAAACACGTTAATCATGCACATTTGTTTCTTTTTAAAGGGTGCTTGCCTGCAGATCTCCTTGTAAAACTTATTCTTTAAGGTAGATTTGGACAGACAGTTTAAGAGCCCCTGTCACTAAGGAAAGGGCTTGCCTTACTAACCCTCCCCTTGTGTGTATGTGGTGGTGCTTAATAGAAAAACAAGTAAGCTATTGCTCAGTTACATAAACAGACGAATACATGGTGACCCCTGCACAGCTGCAGCTATGCTTGACTTTAGAGTAGCTAACCCCCGATTTTTGATCATTTATAAACTCAAAGTGATAGAAAAGGTGCAGGTTTGATATTGTTCCAGGCTGTTGAGTTATTTTACATGACCAGAGGAGGAAACACATCCCTTGTCTCTCCAGGATACAAAATAATACAGCACGCACACATGGAGTGATGGTAAGAGCTAATTACACACCTTTGAGCCTTTAGTTAATGAATGCCCAAGTTCTGGCCCACTTCAGTGAATTTGTTAGATACTAAAATCTGCCTATTTTGCAGGGGTGAACTTATGCAGCAAAAGGTGTTTTATTTATTTATTTATTTATTTTTTAAAATACACTCTTATGTTTTATTTTCTGCTGAAATAATCTGTTTGCCATATTTATTATATTATTTCTTGTGTGCATTCAACATATAGCAAACAACTCATTTAACAAGGGTTCTGCCTGCAGGTAGGAGGGGAGGCACAGCTCTGTGACCCCCCAATATGCTTCCACTTAATTTGTTTTTCTTCACAATTTTAAAACTCTATTCTCTGTAAAAGTACCTCCAGGTGTGAAAACAATAAACAGAAACACAATGAATTCAAATATCTTAACAGGGTTTGTGGCAGTATTAAATACAAATAATAAAGACACCTGGATACCAAAGCATTTCAATATTATCTATGCTCACCCAAGTATCCCCAGATTCTGAAAAGCCCCGATTCTATTTAGCAGGTGAGATTCTGGGAGGTGAATATAAACCAGCAAGCCTCTTGGGAATCTTATTCAGCATGAGATCCGTGACAGAGAACTTAGGGAAAAAAACCAAACATGGTGTGTTTTCACAGTTAACTAAGACAAGGAAAAACTGAAGACAAAAGAAAGTATAGATTTCTCCATGTCAGCTCACTGAACTGCCAAATCACCTCAGTGTAACGGTTCTTCCTTCTTACCAGATGCAAGAATAGTCGTGTTCATCTGATACTCTTCGTGGGTGTGTGGTTAGACCAAATACCACAAGAGATGTTACTATTCAATTCCTGTGTGCATACAACCCAATGCAGTGAAACTGGATTTTGCAAGAGCTGTGGTATAGGATCTTGAGATGAGAGGATTACCGTTAATTGTGTGTGTGTGTGTTTGTGTGTGTGTCTGATGTAGTCACAGAGGTCTATTTAAGCCAACAACAGGGTCAGCATATGCAGAAAGGTTCCTGTGAAGCCTCTAGCCTCCATTGCCAGCCTTCAAGGTTGAAAAAAAGGACCATGAAACAAAGCATTATGTTTGCTTTGGTTTTTTCCTAGTAGCAGCAGAAAATGAGTACAGTTGCTTAAAACACATAAACAGCACCATTTGGAATATAAATACAAATGTAGAGAAAGCACTGCCTGCTAGAGTACAGTGAAGAGAGGATGAAGTTGAGTTTTATTGTTATAAAAGCAATGGATTTCGGTAGTGTGGAAAACTATCAAGTGTACATTCACACCTAACTCTTTAAGTCACAGCCATATCTGTCAAGTTGACCAACCATGTCAAACACACACACACACTAAGTCCTATATGCAGTTCAGGGGCTATTTTAACTTAGCGAAATTTCTAAGATTGTTTATAAAGGAATTCAACTTTATACTTTTAAGAGATATACAATGGAAATATTCATAGAAATAGGTGGTAGGGCTGGGGGAAAACTTTCATATTATTATTAATGGTTAACTCATGGGCTTGCTAAGTGTAACTATGCATGCATTGTACAGAGGTATATGCATTTCAGCTGAGGCTTAAGGAAAGCAAAGGGACCTGGTAAAAGTCATGAAGCTAGGTAATGGGAAACCAAGGGTGGTATAACTCGAGATGCTGCCCTTCATGTACAGCTTTCAGCTGTAGGCTTCTGTCATCTAACAGCAATGCTTGAAAGAGCCTGAATGCGGGTGGATAGGTCAGTTCCCAAATAGGTCTCAGACCTGTTGAACGTAAGGGGGTAAGTTTACTTACTGGAGATTTGCAGTGACTTTCAACTAAATAAAATTGTTCCTAGTTCTGCAAAGGCTTTTTTTTTTTTTCTTGGCAAACCATCAGATCCCGCCATTTGAAATGAGTATTATTCCCCCAACTTTGCTTTCACAAAAGCAGATTGGCTGAATCCAGGATGGTACTAACAATCGTCACTCTGGAGAGTGTGGTGACATTTCAGCTTGTTTTAAAAAATAAATGAATACAAAGTCTATTTGTGGTCACTTAGTGCTCAGTGTGTGAATCTTTCTGAGTGTAACTGAATATGTTTATTAAATTTGGATCAGATGGAACAGGAAATCACACACCAGGAATCAACCAATTTTACTTATGAATTTTGTAAAGGAAGTATTTCTGGGTACCCTGGATGAGATACATTGTAGTATCTCATTCTGTATGGTACAGCACTGCTGCTTATACAGAAAGTCTCCCTCCAGTTGTGGTTTGAATACTCGGAAAACTTCTATTCCAGTGCTGCCATGTTGGGTTTAGGGGTGGAGCAAAGCCTCACTGGAGGTCTTTAGGTCAGGAGGCCTCAGCCTTCATGAATGGATTGATGTCTATTCATGTTACAGTTTAGCACTGCTTTCTTCTTCTCTCCTTCCTTTCTGTGCGATGATGCAAGCAGGCATTCTTAGGTTCCAGGGACTTGACTTTGGACTTAGCCGTTCTTAGTACTACGAGACAATGCAGTTAATAAATGACCAAGTCTCAGTGGTTTTGTAATAGCACCATGAAGCACATCAGCACATTTATATTTTGGTTTTTTTTGTTTTTCCTATTAGTTTATTTTTAATGATTCTTCAAAAATATTTGCAGAAGTAACTTGAAGAATTTCTGTCTCCTTTACACTCAGTCTATGTATATTTATCTTTCTTATATTGTGATTGATTTTTCTCAATACACACTTGTACATGGGCACACAACGAAAATGTATATGTTTGTACACACACACACATATATGGCTACATACATATATACAAACATGGTTTTGTATGTGCATACATATATATGTAAAATATGTACAAAATGCACATATTTGAAGCCTTCTTTAGTTATTAGCATGATTATCTTTGACCTCTAAAGTTTCATTTGTATTTTCTAAAAACAAAATGGTCTCCCCTTCAAGTCAATGTTATGTTTATCGGTCAATCAGTCAGTAAAACATTATTGATAAGACTTATCTCTTTAAAAAGTTTCATTCCATTTATCAATTGTTAAGCTATCGCAAACACACACACACACACACACACACACACACACACACACACACACGGCATTCTAGCCCCAAATGATGTAGGAGTACGTATGTTGTAAGAGATATAGCTCCACCCCCTGGCCCCAAAGTTCAATAATCTAGGAAGGCATAATTGCTTAATTACTTCACAGATTTTTCTGATTTTCATTTTATTTACTCCATAAAATATTGGTTTGGTTTGATTTTGTCTTGTTTGTTTTATTGACAATGAGTCTCTTTCTGTAAGTGTAGGCTATCCTCAGACTCCAGGCTCTTCTGCCTCAGCCTCCTGTGTGTCAATAGATAATGATGGAACTAGCTGGATATTGTGCCTCAGCTGAGGCTGCCAGGAGTCTCCTACAACACGCATGCTATTCATTTGGGTCAAGAATGCTACCTTCAGGATGTTGTATGGCTCTCATTTCCTAGTATCTGTAGCCCACTGTGTTTTCTTCCCCACTGAAGGACTGTTCACTGTACCAGCAGTGTTAGGGGTGATGTCAGGAAGTTGTTTTATTTTAATTCTTGTTCTAATTTCTGTAATTGATAAAACCCTGTAGATGATCACTTTAAGACTATTAACTATAATGATAGTCTGATTTTCATTATACTTTTACCAATTTAGTATCTACTGATATTTCTTTCTGGAAACAATCACTTCTGTGGGAGGGCGCTATATATCTTTATGGTACTGGGTGTATAGCTCAGGGCAGTGAGTGTTGTAAGCAATATCTCTGCCACTGGACATGTCTTCAGCCTGTTATATGTATGTTCTTCAAGGTTACTAGTCCTATAACAGTGCAATGAATTATTTCGTCTTATGAGTTATTTGATAATTTTGCCTTGAGATTTGGCTTTATTTCACAGTCTTTGAAATTTATTTATTATTTATTTTATTAACTATCAAAGGTCTCAGAAATATTTCTTTTTCTTTCTTTTTTTTTATTTTAACTAGCAATTTTCTTCAGGAACTACTTTGTCTGCTTTGATATATAGATTTTGGTTTTGGTTTATCTCTGCAATGTTTTCTCAGATTATAATTATAAATATTGTTACACTTGACTTCTTCATGGTCCCAGATATATGGTCCCTCCTTTGCCAGCCTCCATTTCTGCCCTATGTATCTCTCACTTTGCTTGTTTCTAATCTTTCTTCAGTAATCTTTGTTATTCTTCTAGTCATCTACAGGGACTCTCACTAAATTTCTATTTTGTAAATTATTCTACATGTCTAAGCTACTTTCCTCCCTATTTCCCTTGAGTTCAATAAAATTCTTTCTGGAATTTTATTGTTGATTTCTGTCTCTCTGTGTATATCAGGTTAGTGTAGAATTTGCTATGTAGCCCAGGTTAGCCTTAGACTTGTAACTCTTCCCCATGCTTCCTTAGAACTGGATTTACAGGCAAGAGCCACCACATACACCTTGCCTTGAATTTATGAATTTCTAATTCAAGTTTTTTCTCCTGTTTCTGAATGTTTGCTTGGAAATATTTAACTAGGTTGGAATGTTAGCTTCCTCTTTGGAATTGGGATTGGGGAGGATGAACTTAGGACAGGTGATTCTTACTACTATTAGCTGTGCTGTTTGGTTCTTCTGCTTCTTGTGAATATCATTGCCAACTGTATTCTCTTTATTGAGTTTTCATTTGTGTTGTGGCAGAGAAGAATACTCATGCCCAACAACATGTTGTTTGTGTTGTTTGGTTGTAAAATCTCCTCTTACACAAAATCTCCTAAAGAAATCTCTTGCTTCCAGTTTGTCTTTTATTCCTCCTTTAGACTCTTTTTTTTCTTTTTTTTTTTCTTTCGAGATAGGGTTTCTCTGTGTAGCCCTGGCTGTCCTGGTACTCACTCTGTAGACCAGGCTGGCCTCGAACTCAGAATCCGCCTGCCTCTGCCTCCCGAGTGCTGGGATTAAAGGTGTGTGCCACCACTGCCCGGTTTTATTCCTCTTTTAGAAACACTGTCATTTGTATCTGCTAAAATCACGAGGCTCTAAAACCTCAGCTGTGAATCCAGTGTTCTCAGAAACTAGAACCTTCTTTTAGTATTCAGGTGTGCAGTGTGAACACCATCTCTTAAGAAAGATTTATTTTATGTTTATTCCACGTGTGCGGGTGTTTTGCATGCATGCATACGTGTGTACCATGTGTCCACAGTAACCAAAGAGGGCATGAGTCCACTGGAACTGGAGTTACAGGTAGTTGTAAGACACCATGTAGATGCTAGGACTTGAACGGAGGTCATCTGGAAGACCAGTCAGCATTCTTAACCACTGAGCCATCTCCCTAGGCCCAAATATCTTATCCTTGACAGGAGTTATAGAGAGAAGCTTTCAGCCTATCAGTTTCCATAGACTCCTTACCATGCACAGGGATCTTGTTTGTGGGTGGCGTGTTTGTGTTCCAGCTACCTTATTTGTAGCAGATTTTGTTGGTTTAGTTACAGTAGCTGCTCTTTGTAATGTGACTAGGTTTTTACGTCTCTCATATATATATACATATATATATATATATATATATATATATATATATATATACATGGACATTGCATTAAGTGGGAACAAAAATGCTTGAGGGCAAAAAATTTCATTTTCATTCTTCAAGTCCTGTTTTTTAAGATTTCTGATTCCTCTGGAAGTCTCTGTTCTTTGGGGGAAAATATAGCAGGAATGACATTTCTAGACAGCTACACTGTCTTCTCCTGTTCGTGAGCACCTTCCTCCTATATTTAGAGGGCATCCTCATTGAAGCATGTGCACCACACACTCTGCTTTTCTGACCTTACACCATCCTGAACTGGTACCATCTTCCTACATATGGTTGCTTGGATATTCCTATTTATTTATTTAACAGATTATTTTCTTCCGTTTCTGTTTACGCACAGCATGTGCTTAAGCTCTTCACTGGAGGTTGTTTGTTTGACACTGGTGAGAATTAATCTACTTCTATTTCTTCCCATTGTCTGACTTAGACGGGAAGGAGCTCTTTGCAAAGATTGACTTTTTCTTCTTTGCTTTTGTACACCTGGAAACTTAGAGGCGGGACACATTAAAAACATGGCCAACATCAATGGATTTGCACTTTACCCTGTATAATGCTGGCTTCTAGTTTATCCACAGCCTTGGTGTTCACCCTGACTCTTCAGAGACATGTGTCAGTTTTATTTTGTATGTCTGAATGACACTATCAGGAAATAGAAGTCGGGCCTAACATACTCTCTTGGGATTTGTCAAGAGAGGAGACATCCTTGGTCAAATTTATTTTCTCAATATCAATGTTGGCTTGATTCTTTTCTTTATAGAATCATTTTTTAGGAGAAAAAAACTCAAAATATAGATGTCAGAGAAATTACTAATAAAAGCCATAAAATAGAACATTTTTGTAGAAATTGAAAATCTTCCTAAGAAAATGTTCTTCCCTAAATTTGTTTATACAGTAAAATGAGAAAACTAGAAATATAAAATGCTTGCACCAGAATAAACCTACCAGAACATTAATTCCTATACCAACATCAATTTAATATAAAGAAGTAGTAATAGAAAACACAAGCAACAAATGAATATGGTTTACAAAGCACTGATGTGGCAGGTGCTCTGGTAAATATTTGGCATTAATTATGGCTTTAGTCTCTCAACAATCCAGTGAAGTTCTTAGGGTTGTTTGATTCTATAGGTCCCTTTCTTTTAACTAGAACGTGTGATTCTTCCTTTTAAATAGCATTACAGTTGAGATGACTGCAGGTGATACTGCTTACCTCTGATAGTATGTATGTAATCCTCTAATGAAAATGACTAATATAGTACTCTAATTTCTCAGTTTCTGCTATGGTTTGGATCTAAAATATCTCCCAAAGGCCAAGTGCTAAAAACATGGCTGCTGGGCTTTGGGAAGTGATCTTGAGGGCTTTGGATTCTCAGTGAGTTGATCAAGTGATGAATTCAAATGCGATGGAATGGGGAGATGATAAAAACTGAAGAGGTAGAACATAATTGAAGTGAGTTGGTCTTCGAGGATATGCTCTTGGACATTGAATTATTTCCTTCTTCCCCTCTTCTTCCTCCTCCTCCTCTTCCTCTTCCGTCCTCTCCCTGTCTCTCTCTCTGTCTCTGTCTCTGTCTCTCTCACTCTTTCTCTCTTTTCTCTCTTCTTCCTTCCAAGCCACCACTTTGCCATACGCTATCTCCACAATGCTCTGCTCACTATCACACAGAAAAGATGAAGCCGATGACCACAACACCTGAAACCGTGGGCCCTTTTGTATCACGTGATTTCACTGCAGTCTTACCTCTGAACACATAATGTGTGAGCTTTGTTCTGTGTATACCACGATACCACACTATGCCAGTGAACTGTGTCTAAAACATCTTGGCTCAGGTTTAAAGCTCCTAAAGGTTTCTGCTCTTATAGAAACATAATGACGTAATTTTGAAAAATAAAATTTTGATATTTTGCTATCTTATAATCATCAACATTTTATTTTACAGGTGGCTTTTCGACTTGAGTTTTAGCAAATATCATTCAAAGCACTTTTGAATTTCCAACTGAAATTGTCCTGGACATGCTTCTGCTACTTTGTGCTACATCTTTATGAGAAGCAATTTTCTCAACATTGCCAATTATAAAATCAGTATAGCCATCAATTCTGAAAACCACAGAAAATGTGGTATGTCTTGCAGTACCAAATATTCAAACAAGACTTAGTTCTTTATCTGAAAATAAATAACCTATCTACTCTTTAATATGAAAATTGATTTTCATCTTAATAAGTGATATATATATATAAATATATATTGTTTAAAAAAATTTTTACTTCATTTATGTATTTGTTCATACATATATATATATACATATAAATATATATGTATGTATATATACATATATATATATATATATATATAGAGAGAGAGAGAGAGAGAGAGAGAGAGTGTACAAGTGCTACAGAGACATTTGTGGAGGTCCAAGAACAACTTAAAGATGTTGGTTTCCTCTTACTATATGGATTCTACTGATGGAATTCACTGGAACTCATATAGTCTGGCCTTGTGACAAAGTGTCTTTACCCACTGAGCCATTTTGACAGCCTCAAATATTTATTTTTAAATGATTTTCTTTATGGTTCATGATCAGAATATGTTTATTTGTATATCTATTTCACATATGTCTTTAGAAGTAAGATATAAAAAATTTCTTTGACAAAAGAAGATTTCAGGTAGAAACCATTTAAACAGCCTTGGTGTAAGTACCTAGTGTGGCTTCACCATATCCATCTTTTCTATTTAAAAATTAGTTTTTCACCATTTTACGTATGTCGATATATTGGCCACTCTCATCTCTTTCCCTATCGTACCTCCCATCTACCCACCTTCTTACCCCAAATCTCCTTTTCACATTGATATTCATTCATTTTGCTTTGTGACTCACTAAATTTAACCAGGACCTACTGTGTGATCACAGGTTTGGAGCTTGGTGGGTAAAGCCGCCAATGAACAATTGAAGATAATGATCCTCAATATCCAAGTCTTTTTTCCCCTTTTATAAAATTGGATATTTATTTATTTACATTTCAAATGTTATCCCCTTTCCCAATTTCCCCTCCGGAAACCCCCTATCCAATCCCCCTCCCCCTGCTTCTGTGAGGGTGTTCCCCCACCCACTCACTCACTCCCACCTTATTACCCTGGCATTCCCCTACACTGAGGCATCCATTGAGCCTTAACAAAACCAAGGGCCTCTCCTCCCATTGATGCCGGATAAGGCCATCCTTTATCCTTTGCTACATGTGAGGTTGGAGCTATGGGTCCCTCCATGTGTATTCTTTGGTTGGTGGCTTAGTCCCTAGGAGCTATGGTGTGTGTGTGTGTGTGTGTGTGTGTGTGTGTCTGGTTGGTTGATATTGTTGTTCTTCTTATGGGGTTACAGATCCCTTCAGCTCCTTCAGTCCTTTCTCTAACTCCTCCAATGGGGTCCCCCTGCTCAGTCCAATGGTTGGCGGCAAACATCTGCCTCTGTACTTTTTAGGCTCTGGCAGAGCCTCTCAGGAGACAGCTATATCAGGCTCCTTTCAGCAAGCACTTCTTAGTGTCTGCAATAGTGTCTGGGTTTGCTATTTGTATATGGGATGGATCCCAAGGTGGAACAGTCTCTGGGTGGTCTTTCCTTCAGTCTGTGCTCCACACTTTGTCCCTGTATTTCCTTTAGAAAGGGACAATTGTGGGTTAAAAGTTTGGATATAAGTGGGTGGCCCCATGCCCCAACTGGGGGCTTTGTTTAACTCCTGAACATGGAGTCTACAGGTTTTCCCTCCTGTTTGTTGGGCATTTCAGCTAATCTCATCTCTGTTGGGTCCTGGGAGCCTCTTGCTTTCCTGGTATCTGGGAATGCTGGTGGCTACCCTCAGTTACCCATCCCCCATTGCTACACACCTCTGTTCAAATTCCTGACCCTCTGTATATCATCTCATCTTCTACCATACCTGATCTGCCCCCTTTTTCTCTCTCCCCTGGCTCTCTTCCTCCCAAGCCCCTCTTACCCTCTAACTCCCATGAGTATTTTGTTCCCCTTCTGAGAAGGACTGAAACATCCACACTTTGGTCTTCCTTCTTCTTGAGCTTCATATGGTCTGTGAATTGAATCTTGGATATTCCAAGCTTTTGGGCTAATATCCACTTATCAGTGAGTACAGACTATATGTGTTCCTTTGTGACTGGGTTACCTCACTCAGGATGATATTTTCTAGTTCCATACATTTGCCTGCAAATTTCATGCAGTCATTGTTTTTAATATCTGACTAGTACTCCATTGTGTAAATGTGCCACATTTTCTGTATCCACTCCTCTGTTGAAGGACATCTGGGTTCTTTCTAACTTCTGGCTATTATAAATAAGGCTGCTATGAACATAGTGGAGCATGTGTTCTTGATGTTGGAGAATCTTCTGGGTATATGCCTGAGTGGTATAGCTGGGTCCTCAGGTAGTACTATGTACAATTTTCTCAGGAACTGCCAGACTGATTTCCAGAGTGGTTGTACCAGATTGCAATTCCACTAGCAATGGAGGAGTGTTCCTCTTTCTTCACATCCTCACCAGCATCTGCTGTCACCTGAGTTTTTGATCTTAGCCATTCTAACTGGTGTGAGGTGGAATCTCAGGATTTGTTTTGATTTGCATTTCCCTGATGACTAAGGATGTTGAACAATTTTTTTGGGTACTTCTCAGCCTTTCGAGTTTCCTCAGTAGGGAATTCTGTTTAGCTCTGTACCCCATTTTTTAAATTTTTTGGATATTTACTTTATTTACATTTCAAATGTTTCCTCCTTTGCACCCCCCCTATCCCATTCCCCCTCCCCCCTACCTCTATGAGGATGCCCCCACCCACCCAGCCACTCCTGTCTTCCCTCCCTAGCATTCCCCTACACTGGGGCTTCTAACACCCTCAGGCCCAAGGGCCTCTCCTTCTACTGATTGCCAACAAGGTCCTCCTCTGCCACACATATGGCCAGCACCATGGGTCCCTCAATGTGTATTCTTTTGTTGGTGGTCCAGTCTCCAGGAGTTCTAGGATGCCTGGCCAGTTGACACTGTTGCTCCCTCCATGAGGCTGCAAACCCCCTCAGCTCCTTCAGTTCCTTCTCCAACTCCTCCATCCCAGATCCCACGCTCAGTCCAATGATTGGCTGTGAGCATCCACCTCTGTATTTGTCAGGCTCTGCCTGAGCCTCTCTAGAGACAGCTTATCATGCTTCCATCAGCAAGCACTTCCCGGTATCCACAAGAATGTCTGGGTTTGGTGGCTATATATGGGATGTATCCACAGGTGGGGCAGTCTTTGGGTGGCCTTTCCTTGAGTTTCTGCTCCATACTTTGTCTCAATATTTCCTCCTGTGAGTATTTTGTTCACCCTTCTAAGGAACACTGAAGCATCCACATTTTAGTCTTCCTTCTTCTTAGGCTTTATATGGTCTGGGAATTGAATCTTGGGTATTCTGAACTTTGGGCTAATATCCACTTATCAGTGAGTACATACCATGTTTGTTCTTTTGTGACTGAGTTACCTCACTCAGGATGATATTCTTGAGTTCCATCCATTTGCCTGAAAATTTCATGAAGTCATTGTTTTTAATAGCTGGGTATTCCATTATGTAAATGTACCACATTTTCTGTATCCATTCCTCTGTTGAGGAATATCTGGGTTGTTTCTAGTTTCTGGCTATTATAAATAAGGCTGCTATGAACAAAGTGGAGCATGTGTCCTTATTACATGTTGGAGCATCTTCTGGGTATATGCCTAAGAGTGGTATAGCTAGGTCCTCAGGTAGTACTATGTCCAGTTTTCTGAGGATCCACCAAACTGATTTCCAGAGTAGTTACACCAGCTTGCAATCCCACCAGCAATGGAGGAGTGTTCCTCTTTCTCCACATCCTCGCCAACATCTGCTGTCACCTGAGTTTTTGATCTTAGCCATTCTGACTGGTGTGAGGTGGAATCTCAGGGTTGTTTTGGTTTGCACTTCCCTCATGACTAAGGATGTTGAACATTTCTTTAGGTGCCTCTCAGCCATTTAGCATTCCTCAGTTGAGAATTCTCTGTTTAGCTCTCTTCCCCATTTTTTAATAGGGTTATTTGGTTTTCTGGAGTCTAACTTCTTGAGTTCTTTGTATATATTGGATATTAGCCCTCTATCAGACGTAGGATTGGTAAGGATCTTTTCCCAATCTGTTGGTTGCCATTTTGTCGTATTGACAGTGTCCTTTGCTTTACAGAAACTTTGTAAATTTATGAGGTCCCATTTGTCGATTCTTGATCTTAGAGCATTAGCCATTGGTGTTCTGTTCAGGAAAATTTCTCCTGCACCTTATAATAGGCAATAGTTCATTTGTAAGCAGGAGAGCCAATGAACCCCTGCTTCATCCATGGCAGATCACTAGACAGAGTCATTCTCCTGCATGCTCAGTACAGGAATCCACAGTTGCTGTGAGCCCATGATTCATATCTATCTTTCGTGTTCTCTCAGCTGTCTGAATGAAGCAAAGTGACCTTAAATTCAGTGCTGCAAGGCTGAAGGATGCCAGAGTCTAAATATGTGCTTAGAGAAGGGCTGGAAAGGTTGAGTTGAGTAAGATGTAAATTATTTGTGTTTGGACTCCAGTTATTATGACAAAGTCTATGCTATCTTAAATCATAGAAAAATTTATACTAAGCATAGTCTATTATCATAACAATAACAAAACTCCTAAACCATATGGCATCTGAATGAGTCAGAAAGCAATGTTAAAAAAAAAGAAAATCTGAGCCAATCCTGGGGACTTAACTGAGATAAACTAGGCAAAGAGAGATGCAAACACAACATGTTCTCTCACTTATGGAAGTAGAAAATTCAGTCTCTTGGAGCAACAGAGCATCACAGTGACCATCAGAGAATGGTAAAGGCAAACGTTAGAAGAAAGCCCCAAAACACAGAGAAGAAGACTTTGTCTGGCTTTCCCACAATCTATGATAAACCTCCAAGTCACCAGAAGAGTATGAAAATCCCAATACACACTCATGATCTGAAGCGAGGGAATTACTCTTCACCTTGATTTCATCTTTCAACATTGTATGCTCATATCAATTTATCATTTAAAGTCTGTAAATGTGTTCAGATATTATATGTCATAACAAGAGAGAGTGAAATGGCACTTCTGTTGTATCTAGACAGAAAGCTCAAACTCAGTGACTTTATAATTCTGGTGAAGACACTGGAAATCAGACTACTAATAGTGTGTGGAACATTAAATCATAATTGGATGATATTCAGACAAAATAACAGGAATAAACAGCCTAGAAATTCAGATCCTTGTTTGATTGAATCTTTTCAAGTTTCTAATCCCAGAAAATTAAGATTTGGTTTTCAAAAAGACATTGAAAAATTAAGACCCTCAGAAACTTCATAGTTGATTGAAATGATTCAAGGCATAAGTTCTCAGTGGAGGGAAAATCACTCAAGGCAAACATCAGATTAAGAGTCCAGCCTTCTCATCTTCTGTGCCATGTCACCTCAGGGAAGTAGCTCTTAAATTGAAATGGAGCACTAAAGAAACAAAAATCAGCTAGGCTTTAGAATTATATCTGAAAAAATAATTTCCTAAGTTTCCTGCCCAGGGAACTGAACAGAAGCAAACAGATCAGAGGGCCAATATTTTTTAAAAAGAAAATTATATTAGGAAAACAAATAACAAACATAAGCCTTGGACAACAGAGGGTTTGATTTGGAATTTAAAAGAACCCTGCAGGGCCCTGAATTGTTCACAACCAACAGCCTGGCACTGATTTACAGTGTTCTCACAAAGGGTGACCCTGCAAGGACCAAAGTGGATGATGTGAAGGCTTCACAGAAAAGAGAAGAACGAGTCCATTGTGTCAACTGGTCTAAGAGCCACTCCTCCATCAGAAAACCTGCACACCCATCTGGGTGCCTAGAGTCCATGTATCTAGAAACTTAAGATTGTAGAATGCAGAGCTGTGTGTGGTGATGCTTGATGCAGTAATCCCAGCACTCAAGCGACTGAGGCAGGAGAATTGATAAGCAATCAAGGTTAGCCTGACCACAAAGCAAGTTCAAACAACCAGGCATCACAAAGAGAACAGATGTTAGAACGGGGCTAACAACTAAGGTCTAGTGAGTGTTCATTCCTTGTTCTTCTAAATGAGAGTATTTGGTGTAACCACTCTGCCTTTAGCCATGGAATATATGTGGAGAAGTGGACTGTGCATTTAAATTACAGGTTACAGGTTGGTGATGCAGAACAAGTCATGCTTAGAACTGACGTCTAGGTCCAGCATGGTATTATGCTTGATTCAGGAAATGGTTCTTATTACTTGGATCTCATAATAAGTTGGTTTATATAAGAAAGGTTATTATAAGAAAGTTATTATAAGAAAGGATTATGGTTTTAATGATCAGATAATAAGTAAACCTCTGCTGCTTAGCAATATCCATAGTCTTATGTGTATTTCTCAAACTTTCATATTTGAATTTGTCATTTGACCATTTCTGATGAATGGAAAGGGAATGGAAATTATTGAAGCTCTTGTTCTTTCTTTCCACATTCCAAGCAGAATAAGGAGCATGCTGGCAGCTACACGATGAGATGGCACAGGATTGTAGCAATATGGGATTTCAACCCTCTTGGAACAAGATGATGCTAAAGTTAGCTTCCAAGCCATTAAAGCTCTTTGATTTAAACATATATAATGACTGTAAGAGTGTTCAGCCTGTTTCTATTACTATAATTCGGATTTCAGGTCCAAGTCCAAAGTCAGTTCCTAAGGTCCTCTTTATGTTCCTCAGCACATTACCACACTTATGTCGTACTCATCTGTGAGTGGCTGTCAAATGAATTATCCATAGAAGTCATACAGGCTAGAGATATAACTCATGCATAGACCCATTGTTTCTAGTCTCAGTACTATAAAAACTGGGCATAGTAACACATGGACATGGATAACACAATCCCAATAAATTGGAATTAGAGGCAGGGTGATTAAATATTCAAGATCAACTTTGATTATAAAAAACGTGAGGTTGGTAGGTTAGTTCAGGGTATACTAAACACCATTATTTCAAATGTCTAAGACAGAGAGAGAGACAGAGAGAGAGAGAGAGAGAGAGAGAGAGAGAGAGAGAGAGATTTTTATTATAACTTGCAACTTGGGGATATAAGAATCTTTTATTTTATCACTGTAAAGGAATCTAGACCTGAAATAAAATGCCACAGTGTAAAACACATTAGATTCCTGATGACTGCATTAGTCAGCTTTCTGTCACTATGACAAAAGTCCAGATAAAATCAACTTAGAGGACAAAAGATTCATCTTGACTTGTGGTTTCATAGATTTTGGTCCATGGTCACTGGGCTCCATTATTTCTGGATCTATACTGAGACAGAAGAGCATGGCCTGTAAGATAGTACATGAGAAAGCAAAGACACTTGTCTCATGGAGCACAGTGTGGTCTGATTTTTCCTGGGGAGTTTATTTCTATTCATGCCAGACAGAAAGGGTAATGGCAGAACAAAGAAAGATATCTGTCTATATCCACCAGGGTGAACTCCTCACAGGAGAATAGATAACACAAGAGCAGCTGGATGCCTGAGTAGCCTACTTGGCAGAGATGCTGGCTCACAAAGCTGCATCAGTGTAGCTCCCTGAATGAAGGACAGACAGCTACTCCACCAAGGACTATACTATCATGAGAAAGGGCCTTGAGAGTCTTTTGAGTTACAGGAGCTTCCCAAGTTTTCTTCGTAAGAGTAACCTGATGTTTGTGAGCCTTCATGGTCCCTTCAGGATGCGCTGTCTCAAACTGGAAGAAACAGCCGTGAAATAAATGAGGGAAGGAGATGTCAGAAGAGAAGGAGAGAAAGACAGAGGAAGAGAGAAATACAGAAACCCAATATCCCTTTCATGAGCCGAATACCAGACATTATTTATTATGTCCCAATTATTAATATTTCCTCCACTTCCCAGTAACCCACTGAGCTCTGTGAATGCATCACCAGTTTAATTCAGGGATGATGTCGGAGCCCTACTGATCCAATCATTTCTCCAAGGTCCCACATCTGACTTTTGGTGTTTTGAAGATCAAGCCTTCAACACATGAGATTTGGAGAGACATTTTTATATTAATTTTTAATTTTATATGTATCTTTCCCCATGTGTGTGTTTTTGTCTCTGTCTATCTCTTTATCTCTGTCTTTATCTGTCTCTGCTTGTCTCTGTCCCTATATTTCTCTCTCTGTGTTCTTGTGTGTGTGTGTGTGTGTGTGTGTGTGTGTGTGTGTGTGTGTGTGTGTGATGCCTACAGAGGCCAGAAGAGCTCTAGAGAGCATTTGATCCTCTGTAACTAGAGTTACAAGCAGTTGTGAACTGCTAGATGTGGGCGCTGGGAACTGAATTCAGGTCCTCTAGAAGAGCAGCATGTGTTCTAAACCACTTAACCACCTCACCAGCCCTGATAGGGAAACCTTTAAGTCACTGACCCACTGAGCCAATCAAGCCTTGATAAGTTTTCTCTTTCAGTTCTGGTTTGTTTGTTTGTTTGTGGAGACAGGTCTAACCCATCCTGGTCTTGAAATTGCTGTGTAGCTGGGGATGACTTTAAACTTCTGGTCTTTCTACCTTTATCTCAAAAGTGGGTGCTAGGATTAGAGGCAAGTGTTATCTTTTCCAGTTGATATGGTGCTGGTGATCAACCATAGACGTTCATTCATGCTAAGTAAGCACTGTATTACCCATGTTTTTATTTCATAAAGATGTATAAGTTGATACAGCATCTAATAGCTATAGGTAGGTATATAGACATTTCTGTGATTTGCAAATCAATGCTAAATGGATCAAGATATAATAATTCCCATTTTAATATTAAGGAAATTAAGAAATGAGAACTAATCTGAAGTGATTGGACATACCAGGAGTCCAATCAGAATGCTCTTTCTGTAAACTGCTGTTGGGTGGAACAGGAAACTGAAAGCAAGTGAGAAACAAAGAAGAAATCCATAACAAAACCCAAACCCAAACCCAAACAGAAAAGACCAAAACAGAACACAGAATCCCTGTGTCCCAAGATAGTATTGTTTTTGGAATTCTTATATCTATTTCAGCCAGCCAAATTAGAAAATTGATTTCTGTTTTGAAGCCCTATCACCATGGTAAGACTTCTACTGTTCTTTGAAGATGCGTAGCCATAATAACAAGACACAATGATTATTGGATCTAAGTTCAGCGTCTTTGTTCCAGAGGAGCTGTACAAAAGTGAACATGCTGTCGAGTCAGTAAATACAGCATCTAAAAGCAGCTATCAGCTGTGCATGATGAACATATGGGCTATGTTTCTGCCAAGGGTTAGGGAAGGACCTTGCCCACACTGTCTGCTGCATTTTTATACAGAATAATAGTTGAGAAGTTCAGGTTAGCATGTTGAATAAAAGCAAGTCTTTCTTGTATTTCTGAATGTGGACCAGATATGAATACATTTGAAAGAATATGAGTGTCTGTGGGTATTTGCTAGGATGATGATAAGACAGGTGCTTTCTCACAGGCCTGTAGTTTTCACATTAGAAGCTTCTGTTCTTGGCCAGAAAAAGGGAGGCTTGTATGTGTATCAGGGGAGGTAGCTTGCACACACACACACACACACACACACACACACACACACACACACACCAGAAAACAAATGAAAGTTAATTGAGCAGATCCCTCATCCCAACACTGAGCATTATTGATCTGAGATTCAAATACTGTCTTCATTTCTGTTCTATTGCTGTGAAGAGAAACCATGAACATGGCAACTCTTACATGAGAAAACATTTAATTGGTGGCTTACTTACAGTTTCAAAAGGTTAGTCCGTTATCATCATGGTAGGGAGCATGGTGACAGGTACAGCAGGCATGGTGCTGGAGAGATAGTTGAGAGATACATACTGATCATCCATAGTGTGTATGTGTGGAGGATATATATATATATATATATATATATATATATATATATATATATATTTTATTATTCAGGCAAAATACTTCAGCATGAACAGATTACTACCTGCTCTCTTTTGATGGATTCTAGTTGCTCTATCATAACCTGTCTCTGAGGACCACTCAAGGACTGCCACCGTCAGCCATAATGCTGGAAGTTCCTGGGCTGTGTCCTATTGACCTACACTGACAAAGAACTGTATTAAATGTGTCTTCTTTGTCCCTGAGAATTCTCCTGAAAGTTAGAGTGTACAATCTGCTTGAATAGATCTTTACATTCAAAGGTGCCAGGAAACACCAGACAGGAGAGAGGAAGAGAGAGTGAGCTATCAGAGAGCAAAAAGATAAATAGTGACTTGGCTGAGTTATCAGTAAAAGCAGAAGGTGTGACATCTACCATGTGTCTAAGATCACACATAAACTATGCAAGGAGAACAATGTTAGAGGGAAATTTGCCTGAGTGTGGACCCAAGAACAGACCATTTCAGAGAACCCGGGCATGAAATCAAAAGGAATCTCTGCTTGTTAGCCAGTGGTTCTCATTCTGTGGTTCACAACCTCATAGGGGTTGAACAATCTTTTTAAGAGGTCCCTTAAGACCATAAGAAAACACAGGTATAGATATTTACGCTACAATTTAGAAAGGCAGCAAAATTATGGAGTAGCAATGACAATAATTTCACGGTCAAGGAATTTTCCTAAAGAAGCATTCGGAAGGTTGAGAACCTCTGATAAACTATCCTCAAAATTAGCTAGGGGTCCACAAAGTACTCCTGTCTAGGGCCAAGTCCACCCTGATAACTTCCATTATACAAACAATGGCTATTATGGCTTTAGAGCTTGGAGAAATGTAACAAAAATGATATTTTGCAGCATGAAATTTTAAGGAAATCTATGTTTCAAAGTCCATGTCTTAGAAATAGTCATGTGCACTTCTTTCTGTGCAGCATCCTCCCTGTAGGAGGCCACTGACTATGGACCACACAGCCTAAAGGTTCAGAACTTTGCTGACTCACAGATACTATAGTCTCCCTGGATACAGTTTAACAGGCTCTCACGAGCGTTTAAAGTTGTGAAGAAATTCCTAAGTTTTTCTCTTAGAAGATGATGTAACACCACTTGGTACCTGAAGATGCTGATTTCTCTGAAGTCCATCTTTAGTCCTTCATCTGTTTCCTGATGCATCATGATCTATGAGCTGCCAATTACAGAGGGAAGATGTTGTGTCAGGTGAGATGGTGGCAAAGGCAGCAATGACTTGGACTTGTTACAGTATAAATCCCAGATTTCTTTATCAAACACCTCCAAAATAGATTTTCTTCTTGAGATGTACGTGATCACTGACACAGCATATGGAGTCCTCCTCCTTCAGTTTTAGTAAGGAATGAAATTTACCATACAAGAATTAATCTCTTACAATTATAAGAAGAAAATCATCTTATTATTTCCCCTTAAATTGAGTGTTTGATTATCTGACCTGCTCATATAAAAATGTTAACTTCTTTCCAAGGATCCCTCTTTCATGCAGAGATTTTTTTTTTTCTAATAATTTGTTCATCTACTGAGGTAGGTACAGCTAATACCTCTGATTTTACAGATAAAGAGACCAAGACTTGGAACTTAGAGGGTGTGTAGTGCCACCTCAGGCCCTGTGATTTTAATACCAATGCCTCCTCTGTTTCAGCAACTGAAAAATGGCTTCTGCACTGTTTGCGCTTCACTTTTATTCCGGTTAAGAACAGGAAAATAATAAGACAAAGGCCCAAGAAACCCTAGGGAAATGCATTCTTGTGAACTGTTAATGGCCACTGCTCGCTGAAAAAATTAAAACTTCTCTCAGCTGCTGGCTACCATCTGGACAAACCAATAATTCTGTTTAGTCTTTGAATACTACTTTTTAAAAATTTTAAAATTCTGCTTCATCTAACAAAACTGAGACAGATGATAGGCTATGTTAAAAACTGAACTCTACTGGGCACTGGGATGCTTGGTCAGAATCACCTCTGCTTTCCCACTAATGAGCTGTCCCTCTTGGTCTTTGGCAAGTCAGTTCAAGTTCAGATCTCAGAATCTGTAAGCCCCATTATTTTGGTGTGTAGGGTCATGAAAAGAAATTGTTGCATACATTTCATCCTAAATTATTTTTACTTAATATTCTGAAGTGCACAAACTCTTTTTTAAAGCTTTGAATGATTGCCAACTTTTATGGAGATTTTTTTCTTCAAGCATGTATTCTGGCTATGCTCATCCCTTTTAGACTAATTGTAACTATAGAGTGAATTTTATTTCCATAAATATGACTGCAATAAGATATGTAACTTTTACTGGACCTGGTCTAATTTATTCTCAAACTTTAACAGCGTGAATGGGAATGTCTTGTCCAGTTCCTCCCAGGACCATTCCACTCTAGTTGAACCCTCCTCGACCTGGGTACAGCCATCCATTTAGGGGGTGTGACTTAAGAACACTCTCCACACAATCTTCTTTTTGTTGTATTATTTAATTCAGTTCCATAACTTTTAGTAAGCAGAATGCATGTCCACCTCTTATCATCCTATCTAGATACTAAGACTCTTGGATGGCAAGTGCTCAGGGTGTGGACCATCACAATGCCAGAATGTGTAGTCCTAGAGTTCCAAAAGCAGTCCTTAATTAAGCCCATTGCCCTTGATTAATTATGCACCTATCAAGTCAAGCTTACAAATGACAATGAATGCTAATGTGAAAAGCTCAGAAAAAATATTTAAAATGCTTCCTTAATTTCACAAAACTGTTCATATTTATACAATAAATATGTTATTTTAATAAAATGTATTATATCTTTGTTGAGGCAATTGATAGCAATAATAAATGCTGACTAAATTTTCAGATTTTCCTTACAATTTCATACCTACACAAAATGAATTTTCTTTTCTTTTTTTTTTTGAATGATGTAACCAAAACACTAATATTCAGAAGAAACCCAGTGAATTGTTTCTATTTCTTACTTTATTTTTTGTCAGCCATTAAACTTCAGGCATCAATTCACTCATGGTTTAGCTGAAGGATTTGGGACCACCATTTGACATCTTAGCTCTTATAACCAGAGAAAGATTTGTTTTGGAAATTGCTGGGCTTTAAATTATTAACACAAAGCACATCAGAAAAGGAGGGTTTCCTTAGCAAATTGCTAGAATCACAGTCTTCTCTCTTGAACTTGTCAGCATCTTCTGTAAAGCATTGTTTGATGTTGCTGAGGTTGAAAACCACCATTCATTCCTTTTTCTTTCTTTTATTTTGGCTAAAGAGAAGCCTTTGTTTCTCAGTTTGATATTATTCATGAATAATTGGAGACTGGGGAAATTGAACGGGATTTTTTTTGGGGGGTGGGGGAGGTCTGGATGAATTGGTGGTAAACATTCTTGGAAATCAAAACCGGCAAAGCAGCAAGTTCTATTTTACTTTTTTCTGCTTAAACATAATCCGGATGTTGAGATGCAAAAATCAAAACAAACAAAAATGTATAACAGCTATTGGGTGTCTGCTTCATCCTCTGTAAAGCCACCAGGAAAAAGTTTATCTTAGGTCTATGTGGTCTATGTATGAATCAGTAGTTATTCCTCTAGACAATGCTTCCTGCTAAGTCCACTAATAACTTCCATGACTTGTGTAAATAAATATTCAGGTTTAAGGAAGCTTGAAAATATGGGCATGTGTAGCTGTCCAGCAGCCATGGATGAACCAGGTCTACCTGAAAGGGAGGCTCAAATGAAAAAGGGATGGGGTGCTAGAGAAGAATGAAGCCAAGACAAAATTTCTGATCAAGGCTTGAACTTTATTATTCTGTACTCCTATATAAAGGGAAAACCCAAAGACCCAATCCTTTGTTTCAGCAAGCTCAGTGAGCAGTCAACTCCTCAAGGTTCCTGTAGGAAGTTGCAAATGCAGAGAGGCCAGACTGGCTCTAGCCAGGTTGTAAAACCATCCTGGGTTTGTTTATCCTACTAGAGGCTGGGGGAAGGGTACAATTCACCCCTTTTTTTAAATTAAAGATGAGTTGGATGGTGGGGTGGGGGTGGGGGGTGGGGGTGGGTAGGTGGGGGAAGTAGGTGGGGGCGGTGCACAAGATTTACTTGTTTTCCATAATTCCATCTAGGGTAAAGAGCACAGTGGGTAATTTCATGGGTTTGGCTCCTGGCAGGCATAGTTCCTTGTCATTGATAAACATATTATTTGTTGTATGAACCAATTCATCTATATGCTCATTCTTTGTGAAACAGTCTATCAATTTATAACAAATAACTAACTCTAGACACACAGGAATGCACACATGCTATTATTCTGCAGACACAATAACAGCTATTGATTATAGCATACTAGTCTGGGGACACACCAAGCACAGTCACAGGACCTGTAGCTGAAATTATATTCACAGCATTCTTCCCAAGTTTGGTATCTTTGCACCCAAGTACTTCTTGCACCCAAATGAGGCATTTAGAACTGACCAGTTTCTTTCAGAATAGATCCTAATCCTAGATAGAGCCAACATTCAAACTTAGGTCTGTTTGCCTCTAAGGAATTTGCTGCTTTTTATTCCAGGTGAAGCAGCTGAACACATTTAGGAAGAATGAGACCAGGGAACATGATTTCAAAAACTGAAGAATGTCTAGACAGTGTTGGAAAAGGAACTGTTCACTGGGAGGTTACTCAACAGAAAAGGCTGTAGGATAGCCATGGAAGCAGTCAATCTTTTGAGTTAGCAGAGAATTTAGCATTGTGGTGAGAGAGAAGGCAGAGACAAGTGCAAGTGAAGAGATCCATATAGAGTTTATCTATTCTCTGAATGTGAAGAATCAAAGGATTTCTTGTGAATACCTGTTTTTTCAACCAACCAGGAAAAAAAAATCATTACTGTAAGTTAATTCTTAAAGAAAGTGTTCATGTTACAGCTCCACCCATATTTACCACCATGTAAGCATCAGGAGAAATAAACAGATAATGAAATTTAATGACTTTTATTGCCAGGCAGGACTTCCAGTAGGAGGGTGACATCAACCTACCCACAAAACCTTCTAACCCAAATCTGTCCTGTCCATAAGATGGGCATAAAGGTAGAACAGAGATGGAGGGAATGGCCAAACATTGACTGGTCCAACTTGAGACCCATCCCATGGGGAAAAGCCAACCCTTGATACTACTATGCGTGCAGACAAGAACCTAGCACAATTGTTACCTGTTGTTGGTTGAGAGGCTTCAGCCAACAGTGGATGGAAACAGATGCAGAGGCTCATAGCTAGATATCAGGTGGAGCTTCGGGAGTCTTGTACAAGAGTTGGGGATAGAATTGAGTAAGTTGGAGGGGTCATGAGCACCACAGAAGACCTACACAGTCAACTAAACTGAGCCCAAGGAGGCTCATAGAATCTGAACCACCAACCAAAGAGCATACAGGGGCTAGACCTAGGTCTCCTACACACACATTTGTAGCAGATGTGCAGTTTGGTTTTCATGTGGGTCCCCTAACAATTGGAACTGGGGCTGTTTCTGACTCAGTTACTGGCTATTGGATCCTCTTCCGCTTCCTGGACTGCCTAGGTGGGCCACAGTGTGAGAGGAGGTACTTAGTACTATGGAGACTAGATGTTCCAGGGTGGGGTGGTTCCCTTTCTCTAGAAGAAGGGGTGGGAGTAATGACTTGTAAGGATGGGACTGGGAGGAGAGGGGAAACGGGTCTACAACTGGGATTTAATATGAAAAGACAGAAAGGAAAGAAGAATGAATGAAAGAAAGAAGAAATGCGGATGACATAAAACTGACGGAGGGATGTTCTCCTTTTGTGAGGAATCTTACAACTCTCCATGAGTCCTAGGAGGAGATGGCCTTTGGCTCCAACAGCTCTGGTCCATCAGGCAATAAGTAGAGCTATCAGAAGCCAATCATTAGCTGCCATTCACAGAGATGTCCAACATTCTGGAAGTCTGTACACAATTGCCAGGGACAGAGGATCCAGTCTTGGACACACACAAAGCTAAATTTGTCCTGGACCATTGTTGTTCATGAGAGATAAAAGAGCTAGAGGAAAGAATCACAACAGATTATAAAGCAAAGAACATGTGTAAAGTCTAACTAAAAGAGAAGAAGTCCCCAGGAGAAATCGAGTTTCAAAGAGGCTAAAAGACCAAACACATAACCTCTTTGTTGGTATTATGCTGGAATAAAATACTTCAGAAAATAAGAATTTGAGCCCCACCTGGATCTGAGGAGTTCACCTACACCAAAGTAAATTACATCAGCCACACCTATGGATTTGTAAGAAATGCAAATTCATGCCTCAGCCCTAACTCATGTTAGATACCCTGGGGGCGTGGTTCAGAAATCTACCTTTATTTATTTATTTATTTATTTTCATATTTTATTTACATTTCAAATGTTTCCCCCTTTCCAGATCTCCCCTTTGTAACCTCCCCATTCCCTCTGCCCTCCCCCTGCCATTATGGGGATATTCTCTAACCCACCTACCCACCCACCAACCACCCACTCTTGTCTTCCCTCCTTGTCATTCTCTTATACTGGGGGATCTAACACCCTCAGGCCCAAGGGCCTCTCCTCCCCCTGATGGATAACAAGACCCTCCTCTGCTGCATTTATGGCCAGCAACATGGGTCCCTCAAAAAACATATACATGTATGTATATGCATATATGTATATTTATATGATGCACAAATATATGAATATAACATGCTGAAAAAACAAGAAATCTACCTTTTTACAGGCTTCCCGGGATACACTCTCAAGTTTCCCACTCCCACGAGCAAAATGTGAACAAACAGCTGTTTCCCCTAAACTTCTCCTGAAATCCTTCACCTCTAGAGGAACCCATGGAGTGTAGAGTCAGCATCTGGACCACAACATCATATTGTAGAATAAAGGCTTAGGGATGGTGGTGAGTAAATTACTAAGGATCACATTCCTAAAGAATTACTCCATTCAAACCACTGAAGTCCATAACCTTTGTAAAAGTTAGAAGTGTGACTGAGTAAGATAGTAAAACAGACAACTGGGGTTTAGAGACTCTTAAACATACAAGAGACAGGATGTGAGAGAACACAGGCTTAGCAAACATGTAAAGTCCTGAATTCACTCCCCAGTGCTAAACTAAGAATAAAGGGGAAAACATACAAAAGGAAAAAGAAAGATGTTGCAAGAATATTAGAAATAAAATTGTTTAATGTCTGAAGAAATATTAAAAGCATAACCACTGAGATTTTTTTTGAGTGGAATGGAAATTATTTGTATTTTTTTTCAAGACATAAATCTACATATTAACACTTTACTTTGCAGTCTTGGAACTTAATTAGCTGTAACCAGGGAAATTGTTCTTTGTGTAGTTCCTTAGAAAGTCATTGGGCGGGGCTGTTAAGTGATGTTCTAGAAACAGCACTGAAGGGCAGGGAGTCTAACCCATGCCTCCTTTATGTTTTGGGAACACTGTTCATCAGGGAGAAGAGATATGTTTCAGGTCTTACATCTTGGAGGAGCTGGACCCACTTGTGGCTTGCTAGGAGTCTGTGTGATAGATGCATACGCACGCGAAGTTGTTACCATTGTGATAGATCACTTCTCTCTAGGTTTTCTTTCTGTCTCACCACCCCTACCCCGACCCCAGTTACTGACCTCCAGGGCTTGTCATTCTGATCCTTCCTTGGGTTCTCTGTAATTCTTCTTCACCAGGTTTGTATACAATCATTTTGCTTCCCCAGAAGGCATCTACAGAGAGCATCACTAAGTGCTCATTCACATTCAGGAAGAAACAGTTCAAGGACAATAGCCATGTTCTTGAAAGTTCCTAAACAGGACCTTGATTGTTTCTGGCGATGCATTTTAAGATGCTGATCATGTCTCAGTTAAGCTAGAGGAGACAGATATGAAGGAATGATTTTTAAACATTACGACAAGACACACAGAGAGGGATGATGTGACTGGGATCCTGATAGGGAAGCAGTTGGGTGGCAGTGGATTGGGAAAAGGCAGACTTCAAAGGAGAGGACATCTGCTGAACACCTACTATGTTTAATCATCCTTCTCAGAAAAACTGAAAAATACCCAGACATGGCTACTATCCATGGTCCACTGTCAATGCATTGCAGGGATTCTGAGAACCCAGGAACTTCCTAAAAGATGGGGAGAGAATTCAGAAGATACAGGAACTCTAGTGGACATAATATAGAATCTGTACTTTTATTTAATTCTAGCTCAAACTTAATAATTTTTCTCTTACTAATAAAGACTGCAACAAATGATAAAGACTTTGTCAGTATAGCTCTGCCATTAAGTTCTTTCTCTGTCTCTTCTCTCTGTCTATCTCTATGTCTGTCTCTCTGTCTCTGTCTCTGTCTTTCTCCCTCTGTCACTCTGGGTATAGGAGATTGTTGTATGTATACTTTCTAGTGTGTGTACATTTCTGTGTAGTTATAAGTGCACATGTGTGTGTACCTGTGTGGAGGCCTGGGGTCAGCATTGGGGGTATCTTGGGTATTTTTCCTTTATTGTTAACTATTTCTGTTGTTTGGAAACAGGGTCTCTCACTGAACCTGCCCTTCATTTTCGTGGCTCACTTAGCTGGCCAATGATCTTCAGGGAAGTACCTGCTCCCCACCAGTGCCCCAGTGCAGAGTCTCCGGGAATGTTGTGCCACCCCTTGGCTTTTTGTGTAGGTTCTGGTGTCACTCATGCTTGAATGACAGCTCATAGACTGAGTCATCTCCCCATTCCTCTGGCATTTTCCAGTTGGTATTCCCATTACTACTCTCTCATTCTGTTTGATTTTGTTTTTTAGTATGTTGACAAAAAAGCACATGTAAACCATAGGGCTCATTTAAACTTGAAGAGAATGTTTTAATATAGTTTGCTTTGTACTCTATGTCATTTACTGTATACATTTACATAACATTGTTCTGAGAATGGATTCTTATACTATACAAGATCACTAAAGTAATTTGTTGCACAATGATGCTCACAAACCCTCATATACTGCAATTTTACACAAAAGAAAACAATGCAAACATACATTTCCTTTAGTTTGCCTGCCAGCTTGGGTTCTGTACATTTTGTGGTAGAATATTTTGGTTCAACTAAAATAAGAATGTAATAAGCTGTCCATGGTTATTAAACACTGTATTCTTCTATATTTATTCCTCCTAAGCTGAAATGTGTGTGTGTGTGTATGTGTATTTATACATACCAAAAAAAAAAAAAAAAAAAGAAAACATGAAAATCACTCTCTTTTAAGGGGTTACTACCTTTTGAAAGGTGCATGGCAGTATTTATAGTTAGGGCACTGGAGAAAAGCTCTTCTGAATATTTCAGGACTTCTGGACTTCCCAAAAAGAACACAAGCAACTAATATCCCTTAGTGCCTGGCACCTGGTTTCTCTGCTTAAGAAACACTTTGCAGAACATTACTTCTTCAAACCTCAGATGGCAGAACACAGAGAAAATGGCCCCTGCCAATTATGTGCTTCTGAGTCACTGTATAGGAGGAATGGGATAACGGAAGGGATATGATATTACTTCGTGACTAAACTATTTTTTTTTTTTCGGAGTGGGGTTATAATCAGCAGTAGGCTGGCTGAAGAAATTTGCAATTGGGAGGAAAATGACAAGGACAGTGTTTATCCTACTTGGCTTTTTCCACTGAGTTATGAGATGAAAAGCCAGGTGACAAAGGCTTGGAGACAGAAGCTCAGAAGTAACAAGTTCAGAGGGAACTGAGATGGACAAAAATGCCTGCAGCTGAGTAATGATGTGTGATCAAAGATGAGTGGTTTAGTTACTAGATTTCCTATGCAATGTAAATGTGCTTACAGCATCTGTCCTTAGGGAATATGGCAAACTAAGAGGATATGCTTCTTAATCTCAGACTTCCGTTGGCTCAGGTACATTTGCAAGGCTTAGCTGGGCAGTGGTGGCACACACCTTTAATCCCAGAACTTGGGAGGAAGAGGCAGGAGGATTTCTGAGTTTGAGGCCAGCCTGGTCTACAGAGTGAGTTCCAGGACAGCCAGGACTACACAGAGAAAACCTGTCTCGAAAAAAAAACAAAAAAAAGTTTGCAAGGCTTGAGAGAACAGTGCACAGAAATTTAGCTACCTACAGCTAGGTGTGACTAGAGAGATGTGGAACGCAGAGAAATCACTAACTCATACCTACCTCAGTTCCACTTACAATGTCTGAGCTATCAAGGAAAGAGGTTGCTGCCGCTGAGGTTTACACAATCATTTTTCTTAGAAAGTTTAGTGAGATGCAAGGCAAGGCTAAGGGCTATGGGGTGATGAAGTATGCTGAGCTACATTCCCTTTTGGTCAAGGCAGTAAGCATGACTCCACAGCAAGGAGGTCAAAGCATGGGAGAGGATTCAGAAGTTCCATTTAGTTTATCTGAAGCAAGACTACCTTCAGGACATGATGTCATGGGAAGGGAAGAGCCAAGATCCAAGCAACTTGATGGATGGCAGACACTGGTAAAATGAAGAGATTAAGTAACTTTACTTCCTGCCATTATATTTGCATGACACCTCTGAACAGCGCTAGAAACAACTGATCTAGAGATAGGGGCCAATTTGACATACCTGACTACGTTGGTAGAAGATGACTCAGTAGAATTTGAGTTATGTCTATTAATGTTTCCTCACACAGGCTGGAGATGGTCCTGGGAATTCTGGGATGTACAAAGGCAAACTAAATGTAGTAGACTATGAGACATCTTAATAAGCTACTTAGCCTTATACTAAGGTAAAGTTGGGGGATATATTTATTTTCCTGAAAATTCTCCAATACCTATGAACAGAAAACAAATGTCCATTGGTTCAGCGAAGGCATAAACACAAAAGGGTTAATTTTAGGGTTGATCAAACTAACTTACTTACGATATCCATTCAGCTAAGTGAGAGAAAATTTTCCACTCTTAAGAGAACATCAAAACAATTGTTCTTGTAAGAACCTCAGGCAAGGAACAAGCAAAGAAGAGCAAAAAAAAAAAGTTTAAGAAACTTGAAGGCTGGTCCTGCTAGACAGCTAATTTTCTCCTGTGTGGAATAATCCCTCCAGGTCCTGTCATTTGCTGCTTTTCCTGTTCTTCATTCCATCCTTAAGGATTCCTATTGAAGATCCTTTGCTGCATTCAAGCTTATTTTTTGCCAGTGCTCTCTGGTTTTACAATCTAGAAGGGTAAAAGTAAATGCAGCTTTTACAACATTTCAGGCTGTTCATTTTCAAAAATGAGAACACATTATTGTGACTCTTCTTTAAAACTATGGGTAAATATTCAGTTATTATTTTATGGCATACTGGTTAATTCTGGCAACAAAGAATCAAGAAAATTTGATGAACTGAAAGTTACTCTGGTTAGGTGTACTTGTTTGTACTTAGTGATTCTAATGTTTGAGGAGTGGGCCTGAGTTAATTCCTTTGGTAAAATCTCACTACCAGTTTGCTATAATGTTGACTTTTCAAATTGTGCTTTTCACAAATGTATCTGTTAAGTAAGCAAACATTCATTGGGAAGAAGGCACAGACTAATTCATGAAACATTTTTTCACAAGCTAATTACATTTTATATACTTTTGAGGGACCCAGTTAAAGAGGAATAAAAGTTTGTTCAAGTCAAAAGCTTTCAAAAGACAGATCCCCCCTCCCGTGTGTGTGTGTGTGTGTGTGTGTGTGTGTGTGTGTGTGTGATCATAGGTAGACATGAGACCTGTTAACAAAGAAGCCATGGGAGTTTACTAGTAGTGTAGTGTGTAAATCATCCCATGCCTCACTACTGTAACTATATAGAAACACATTAGATAATTCACATATATTATCACTGAGTTTGGACATTCACGTACACATTAGAGGTACTGTGCAGTTAAAGAGTAACAAATCAGGCTTTTCTGGTAAAGCCTTATTTGATAAAACTATTCAGGATACATAGTCCTTCAATCTAGGAATGAAACAAATATGTAAAACAAGCAACGTACAGCAAATAAGGGAGCAAAAATGCAGAAACCATTGTGTTTTGGTTTTCAATTTGAGGAAAATGTCATTTGAATTTTCCATATTTTTCCATGTCATGACATTATTTTTCACTTGAGTATTTCGACCACTTCAAAATATAGATATGAATAGTTTAAATAAATACATTGGAGATCAATTGCACTTACTCTCAGCAATCATGTTAAAATTTGGCTGTGTACAGTAACAGGCATCTCTAGAGTAGGATATAGAGTTTTTTGGTATGAGGTCAAAGAGTAGTATAGACTGTATGGTGAATCTATTTCTACTTCACATTAACTTCCATGGTGACCGCACCAGTTTATATCCCCACCATCAGTAAATAAGTATTCCATTTTCTCAACACTAAAACCCAACATTTGCTATTTATTTATTTACTCATTGCCATTCGGACTGGGGAAAGATGTAATCTCAAAGTAGGTTTTATTTTGATTTCCCTGATGGATAAGGATGTTGAACGTTTAAAAAAAAACATTTTTTTGTCTCTGTCATTTGTGTTTCAACTTTTGAGGACCCTACTTTCATGCCCATGATTTAATTGGGTTCTTTGTTTTCTTGATGTTTAGATTTTTTAATCCGTTGTATATTTTGCAGTCTAATTCTGTCGTGAGTTTATCTGTTAAGCATTTTCCCCCTCTTCTGTAGTCTGTCTCTTCAATTGAATGGTGGTGTCCTTTGTTGTATAGAAGCTTTATAGCTTCATGAGGTCACATTTATTACTTGCCAGTCTTAATTCTTGCATGACCTCAGTCCTGTTCTAAAGCCTTTTTCTCTGCCAATGAGTTCAAGCTTATTCTCTACTTTCTCCTGTATTAGATGAAGCTATCAGATCTTAGGTTAAAGACCTTGATCCACTTGAAGCAGTGCAAAGTGAGAGATAAGAATCAAATTTTATTCTTCTACAAATTACTATCCAGTTTTTCAAGCACCATTTGTTGAAAATGTCATTGTTTTCTCCAATGTATGGTTGGCCTATATAAAAAATCAAAGGGAGCTGGGCAGTGGTGGTGCCTACCTTTAACTCAGCCCTCAGTAGTCAGAGGCAGAGGAGCTCCGAGTTTGAGGCCATCCTGGTCTACAGAGTGAATTCCAAGACAGCCAGAGCTACACAGAGAAACTCTGTCTCAAAAAACAAACAGACAGACAAAAACAACAACAACAAAAACCACAAACAAATGAACAAACAACAACAACAAAAAAAACAAAACTAAAACAAAAGAAAAAGAAATCAAGTCGCTTTGGGTGTTCAGTCATATGGGTAAGTCCTCAATTCTATTACATTGATCAGTGGTTCTTCTTTATGCCAGTATCATGATATTTTTATTACTGTATAGCTGTAATATAATTTGAAATATGGGATAGTGATAGCTCTAGCAAATATTTTTATTGTTCAGGATAGTTCTGGCTGTAATGGATCTTTTGCATTTCCATATGAAATGTAAGAATTGATTTTTTGTGAAGAATTGTTTTAGAATTTTGATGGAGATTGTGTTGAATCTATAGATTGCTTTTGGTAGGAAGGCCATTTTTGAAATTGATACTCAATTCACAAATATCCAGGAAATAGAAACTGCCTAGATGTCCAACAACTAATAATCAGGTAATTAAAGTATACCAATATGTTTTTGTTGCAGAATACCATTCAACTCTTAAGAAGAATGAAATTTGAAAGTAAATGGATGGATCTGGAAACAATCATTCTGGTGAAGTAACCAGAAAAAGAAAGATAAATACCACATTTCCTAAACACGTGTTTAGGAATGTACATAAATATCCATTTGGTATACACATGCAAGTCAGTAAATTAGCAAGGGACTGTGGTGGAGAGAGGATGCAAAGGGATGAGAGATAGAATACAATAGAATTAAAGGTTGAATGGGGAATAGTGGAGCAGGAAGGGTGAAATGAGGTGAGGAATGGGTGGGTAGAGTAGACAATAAAAATCTGGGAGGGATAGAGTAACACTAAAGACCCTTATAAAAATCATACAAAACGCAATACTATAGAAGCTTTTAAAATATATTTATAAGATACATAAAAATTGTTGAAATAGAATTGTTTTATGAGACAACATTGTACCTACTAGACATCACAGGATAAAAAATAAAAAGCCCAATATCAGGAATAGGTTATCTCTTTTGGAGTTGCTAGACAGCAAGGTTTCCCCAATTACTACAAGCTATTAGCAATGCTCTTTGTTATTCTCTTGAACTTGAGAGTAACAACTGATTGCTGAAGGCACCACATTCTTGAATCATAGAACATAAAAAAATCAAGCTGGTAGTGAGTGACCTGAAAGCTTCATCCCTATTACTAAGCTGCTACATGATGATGCTCTGTATGCTTTCATGACCCTTGAAGATGCTATGTACGCTTTCATGCTTCTGGAGGATGATCTGTATGCTTTCATGATCCTGGAAGATGCTCTGTATGACTTCATACTGCTGGAAGATGCTATGTATGCTACCAGAGGACAAAACTGACCATCAGTCTGTGAGCCTAGAAAGCTACAGTAAACATTTGTGTGATACGACATACCCATTGGTGTAACAGTGGTACTCTCATTATAGCTGTAACCAACCACTTTTAAATTAGATTTAAGGCCAACTGCCCAAGTTGAAACCCATGAGTGCCTGCATTATCAGAGCCCCAAATCTATGTCTTAACAAATGATAGGCTCTAAGGGATAATATGGTAGAATGACTCTTCTAAATGGGCATAATATTAAAACTAGTCCTAATGATGTACTGTTATACACATAAGTTAGTGCCATCTCTCAACCATCATTAAAGAAACTTCTATAGGTGGTAAATGTTGATTAACACAGACAGCACAACTGATCAAAATGCAGAGATTAAGGGTCTTCAGAAAACGCAGCCTTACATGGAACATCCACATTGTATCCACCCTTCCTGAGGCTCAAGAATCCTTGAAGAAAAGGAGGCAGAAAAATTATAAGAAAGCTGGGCAGTGGTGGCGCACGCCTTTAATCCCAGCACTTGGGAGGCAGAGGCAGGCGGATTTCTGAGTTCGAGGCCAGCCTCGAACAGCCAGGGTTACACAGAGAAACCTTGTCTCGAAAAACCAAAAAAAAAAATAAAAGAATAAAAAAAGAAAGAAAGAAAGAAGAAAAATTATAAGAAGCAGAGGTTTGGTAAGACTACAAGTAAAGTGTTTTTCAGATACAGCAGGATAGTTTTACTTATAAAGTCACAGCAGTTGTCACACCATGCACAAGAATCCCACAAACTCAAGTCAGACAAAATCCTAGCATGTTGAGATAAGGTGGGGACAAAGTCCTACTCCTGGAATATCAACCATATTCTAGTGGAAGGCCACACATTCAAGAGTGCATTAACAACAAATACTGAGTTTAATTGGCTTTTCAAAAGATGACAACGAAGTAGGTAGAAAATAGGGATTGGGTTTAGACAGAGTTTGACGGGTTAGGGTATATAATCAAAACACACTGCACTAAATTCTGAAAACAGTAATATATAAAAAGAGAAAAGCCATTAACAATGTGCTGCATACCCAGGGGATGTTATTTTCTATGTAAAATAACTTTCCTAGTTTGCTTTCTGTTTGGTTAAAAACAAATGACTAAAAGCATCTTGGAGAGGAAAGGGTTTATTTCATCTCATCATGTAGAGATACCAGGGCAGGAGTTCAAAGCCTGCCTTGTGAGGCAAAATGGAGGAATGCTGTTTACTGCCTTAGTTTCCATGGTTTGCTCAACTTGTTTTGCTCTAGGACCACATGCCCAGGAGTGGAACTGCCCACAACTGGCTGGGCCCACCCATATCAGTTATTAGACAAGAAAATGCTCACAGGGATTTGTATGATGGTTAATCTATTTCCTTTTTCTAGGTGACTGTAGTTTAAGTTGACAAAAAAAATAACCAACATAGAGGTCACTCAGGACAATAGTCATTTGCAATGACTTTGTGAGGAGTTTCTAGGCATTTTCTACAGTATTTTATCAAGAACTCTTTCAGATTCTGAGGCTGTGGTTCCAAAAGACACCTTGTCATAAATTTTGTTGGTGCTCAGAAATAGGCTTGGTTGTTTGCTGTTTCCAAATTTAATTTCTACCTAGAGTAATATTTCTACTTCTGTGCCTCTCCCTTCACACATAGGCTAGCTCTTGCATATACCTCCTGAATGAGAGAATAAATGAAAGAAAAACTTCGCTCACTACAGAATTTAATTTACATCAAGAAGATGAATTCTCTCTGACATTAAAGTTCACAAATCCCTCTTTTCTAATATTCAAATCTACTGAAATTCTCAACCTCCTTTTGAAAAGGTGATTTCTTGTAGCCATTGTATATTCATAAAATTCAGAATCATACATATGTAGATAAGATGAATTAATATTTAATGAAGAAAGTGCGAGAAATGATTTTCAGCTTGCAGACATGGGCCATCTCCAAATAGATCTCATTTGGTCTGTGGAATGTGGTCTGGGGACCCCTCTTCTGAGCTGCACGACTTCAAAGTCAGTTGCTGACACTAGAGCATATGTTCTGTGACTGGAAAAGATGCGAAGTGAAAGATCATAATTAGAGAACAGGAGCTTGCAAGTGTTAACTGTTGTAATCATTACAGGAAGCCTGGTTACATAAGCTAGTACTTTATTCCTTCATAGACTCGGGAAGGAGGGGGTCAGTGGCATGGTAAATACAGATCTGAATGCAATCCTAAAGCTCGTGTGCTTTTCTCTTGAAACTTATTGATGTGTTTAGAAAAAGATAAAGAGAGAAGGGATATGTTCTATGGAGGGGTGGTGAGGGATGGGGGAGGGGGTGCCTCGGTGGGCCCATGCGCAGGAATCTTTTGTAACCCTTCTCTCTGAGGGACCAGCCACCCAGTATAGTATAGAATAGAGTTTATTCAGGGCATGGGAAGGGAGTTAAGAGGGTAGTAGGGGCAGAGAAAGGCAGAGAGAGAGAGAGAGAGAGAGAGAGAGAGAGAGAGAGAGAGAGAAGAGTAGAGGCCAGCTGTGAGCACATGGTGGGGGTCATGGGAAAGGGGCAAGGGGACAGAGCGGGAGCAAGAAGGGAAGAGCAAGAGAGTGAAGAGGGGCAAGCAGCCCCTTTTATAGTGGGTCAGGCACACCCAGGTAACTACTTGTGAGTTTTACCTTAAAATGAGCAAGGATCTCATCAAAGTAGACTGGATAGAGTCACTTCCCCTAAAAGCTAGAGGCAGCATGTATCTCTCTCATGGGACCACAGTTCTTAGAACACATAGGGTGCTATGCAGGTGGGGCACCTTGACACCTTGCTGAACTGAGTTTGATGTATTTTGTTGTTGCTGCTGTTGTGTTGTTGTTGTTTTTATTGTTGTTGTTTTCACCAAGCATGCTTTGGGAGGCTCTGAGAAATCTCTAAAGGATTTTAAGCCTGGATCCAGACTGTCAGGTTTTACAGTAGACAGTTGAGATTTGAGTCTGTGTTCAAGAGAACGAACTCAGCACCAGATGAGTCACTGCTAGGTCAGACTATAGAAAAAGCAAAGTGACAAATTTAAAAGTCCATATTGATTTGAAATAGTAAATGTATATTCCCAGTTTTTTTAAATAAAAATAGGCATATGTATTTCATATGCCAGGGGTTCTGTCAAAGTACACACAAACCCTTCATAAAATAGAACTGTGATGTTTCATGAGTTTAGACTGAATGGTGTATTAATTAAATGCCGATTGCATAATTGACATTCATTTTGTCTTCTTCAGATTTCTGAAGCATAGTGCTACAAGTGTGAATTAGAAGGGCAATCTTACAATACTTAGTACAGATTCTAACCTTGAAATACCGATGGTATATCAAGTGTTGTATGTGCTAGTGCACAAAGTACCTGACTTTATATAAAGAAAAGCAATAGACACAGCCTAAATCCCCATCAATATAGTTGTAGCTGATAATCATATATCCATGAGACATTTCTTGTATTTAAAAGATGAAATGGTTCTATCTAGAATGAAATTTCCAAGATATGTTCTTTCATTAAAAAATAGTTACATGCGAGTTCATGGTACTTTTTAAGAACTATGTGTCCATTAGAGTTACATTGTATGTACACTCTCACCTATTTATTTTGTTTCTGTGTGTTGAATGATATTTGGGGGGAGGGGCATAGGAAGAAGGAAGTACCAAGAGGAAAAATGAACAGAACCAAAACTCTGAAGGGAAATATCAGCTGTATGTAATAGGACACTTCTGGAGTACTAGCCATGGAGAGGTCAAGGTAGAAGGTCTAGGGTATGAGGTAGATCAACATGGGCTGCATAATAGAACCCTCTAAAAAAATGCCAAAGCAAAGTGGGAGAGTTTTCAAAGTTAATGTGAAATAGATTTATTTTGTCTTAGTAAACATGGTAAGCCTGTAGTCAAAAACCCCTCTTCAAATCTGCTGCTGTTCTCAGTCACAGTGTTCAACAGTTTTAGGCCCATGGGTCACAGATTGCTAAGAATGTTGCCTAACAGAAATATGTAAGCTTATTTAAAACAATAGAAACTGTGTTTCAGTAACTCATTTGCTAAGGTCTTGAGCTTAAACGTTGCAGATGTTAACTTCTTGTCACAAGGTCGAAGAGGTTGGGCATGCCTGTAGAGTGCTGTTGGCGCTGACCCTTCTTCAAGTTTAAAGGGCAGAATTAATCTTTTCCTCTTGCTTCTGCTCAAGGAAGCTCATGTCTCTGGCAAGACCAGGGTTGTGTTTACAGAAACAGATCACGTATATTGAACCCTTTCAGTGTATCACACCCAGTTCTGAGCATGCGCGTGTACACACTGAACCATGTAAATTAGGACTTCTTGCATTGTCTCCACTTGGGAACCTTCCCATAGGGAAATTCTTATGTGACCCAGTATAAATAATGTAGACAAATCACTTATTTACTTCCGAGTCACAAAAAAATTCAGAGCAGTATTTTGGTGCCTATACAATTTTAACATTGATTAATTGTGGAAGAAAAAATGCATGCCAGTGTGATGGCTATATGGATATGCTTATTTGTTTTCAAATAAAGAGTTGAATCGCTCTCTGTATTCAATGCTAAGTGACATAGAGCATCTTTGATATATTTCAGCCTATGCTGACAACCCTGCTCCACACATAGTCTGACATGGCAGAAATATATTTATGGACATTTCAGAAACTATTGGAAAGTCTGTCCTAATCTCAAGCCAATATTTGCTGAGTTCATTGAATAAAACTGAAGTCAGTGACTCAAACATTCACTTTTTAAAAAATCAAATTTTGTAACATAATACAATCCAAAGATATACTAATCTGATGCTTCCATGCTGAGGAATGACCCAGGAAGATATTGAAACTGTTTGTTTTCCATGATTAAATCATTGTGGCTTTGTTCAAATGGCAAACCTTTTTGTGTGTGCAGTAAAAACACTCCAATTCCTAACATAAAATTGTCTGAAATAGAAGCTGAGCTGTTACAAGCAGCATTTGTTGGCTTTGTGTAACTAGCATTCACAGTGCAAAGTGAGTGTGCTGGGCACTCAAGAACCAAAGGGTAGTAATGTTGTACAATGTGACAGGAGCAAAAGCAAACACTGTCAAAAAGACCCTGTATTCCAGGGATTCTGATGCCATCTTCTGATCTCTGCTGGCACTGGGAATGCACAGACATATATCCAATGGAAAATATTCATGTACATAAAAAACAGAGTAAACAAATAAATAAATGAAACTGTTGTGCTGGGAAGCATTCATGAACCCCCAAAGACCCCCAAGGAGCTGTTTCCATCGAATGTAATAGCATTAGGGTCTCTTTATTATAAACTTGGGCTTTGGGCTCTCCTCCAACCCAACTGACACAGCAGGCCAGAAAGGCTAGGAGGAGCAGCCTTGAACCCTCAGCAAGACAAGTTTTCATAGGATAGTAGGAACAAGTGAAGGAGTGAGGGAGGGGAGCCCAGTCTGGCAAGCATCTAATAGAATGACTATAAGCCAACAGGTGGGTGCTCTGAAGCAAGATCATATACAATCACAAAGGGTCTGAAAGTACATCAGAAACAATCAGACTAATCTTTGACTATCTGTTGCTAGGAAGTAGCTAGGGAGTAACTCTGGCCAAGGACAAGCTCTAGGGTCCTTCCTTGTATGTGGGTGCAGAAGCTGCAGGTCAAATTCTCAGGCTTTTTTCTTCTCTTTAAGATGGAAGCTGTTCCCAAGACGGAGTAGGTTTGGTCTCTCAAAACAAAACAAGTAGTGTAAAAAAGATGAGGTTAGAAGGACCTTTTGATTAGTGCACCCCTATCCCTCCCTTGCCTCACTTCAGTCTCTTTCTCTGATTAAACCTTTAGCTGTCAGAATTCCACTCCTCCCATTCTTCTATGCAACCTGTGGACTACTATCCGTTCTTATTATAATTTTTGTATGGCTTGCAATGTCATAAGTTTTTATGTGGATTCGTCATGCACAATTCATTTTGCTCAACCTGCCCCCTGCCCCCTGCCCCCATTTCCCCATCCCCATCACTCCACTACCCTATTGCTCTTCTTCACTTTGAATCCACTGATGTCCTACCACTCCCCCTCGCTCACCCGACCCTTCCCCATGGTCTTTTCTGACTCCTAGGCTTCTATGTGTATTACAAGTTATACACACAAAACAGTATTTGAAGCAAGGACCCTTACATGAGCAAAACAAGAGGTACTTGTCTTGCTGGGCCTGAGTTACCCAACTCAGTATAAATTCTTAGTTCAGTAATGTAGAGGCATTCAGTGCAACCATGGTGGAACCATAGTGCTGAGATAATACAAGGCGCTCTACCTGGAAGCTTTGTAACCTTGGGCAAATTATACAAACGTTTTGGGTCCAATTTCCTTACAAATACTATAGCACTTTATCAGGGAGCTGCTTACAGCCCTTATGAGGTATGAAGTTCATTGTGGGGGTTACAAGAAATTTGGCTATGGTAATAGTTTTCTGAACATGAAATCACCAAAACAAAATTTGGCATCAACGTGAACAATTAGTCCCAGGTCTTTCTGGCAGTGTTTGTCAACGTTGTGTTGTTCGACATTATTACTCCTTGGTTCTTGAGTGCCCACTATCCCCACTCTGCACCGTGCATGTTCACTGTACAGCACCCACGAACCCTGCCTGGAACAACTCTGTTTCTGTTCAAGGCAATAGTACTAGGAATTGGAATATTCTTAGTGCACATGCAAAAGAGGTTTCCCACTCTTAAAAAGCCACAGTGATCGAATCATAGAAACCAAAAACTTTCAATACCTCCCTGAGTCATTCCTCTGCATAGAAGTGTCAGATTAATGTATTTTTTTGAATTGTATTGTTAAGAAATTGGATTACATTCAGCTATGAGCCATTATGTTGGTTCTGAAATCAAGCTTCTGACCTCTGCAACAAGAACTCATAACAGCTGAGCCATCACTCCAACCCCTTGATTATTGATTTGTTTGTTTGTTTATTTATTTTTAAGAAAAGATTTCACTGTGTAGCCCATGACAACCTTGAACTTACCATCTATCCCAGGTTGGCTTCAAATTCCTGATCCTACTACCAAAGCCTCACCAGTGACAGGATTATAGGCATCCATGACCATACCTGGCACTCTGCCTACACTTACGAGCATCTCTCAAGCTCTTCTGGTGTTGTGTCCAATTGCATTGAGCTCTGGGGTTTTCCTGCAGAGCGCATGCTCACTCTTGCTTCCTTTGATTCACTTGTCTCCACTGGTGTGCAAAGTCTGTTCACTATTTGACATCTCATTGACTATGACTTGCCCTAAGAACTCTGCTCAGACCTTCTGTCTCCCACTCTCTCCTAGCCATGTCCCACTCCTTCCTGTTGAGCCGTACCGTACTCAGGTGCTCCTATGTCTCATTTTCTCATGGCTGGGAACTGATCCAGCAACTTTGTTTTGCCAGCTCTCTTTGCAGGGGCAAGTATATATTAACCAGTAAATAAAAGTATTGCAATTGAAAACTAAGTGGGCTCTTCTGAGGCAGAGTTGCACCTGCTTGACAATAACCTGACTGACTGCTCAGGGTTGCTCTGTGTTGCAAAGCAGTGGTTGCAAACCAGTTTAGGTTAGTGTAAGGAATGGAAACACAGTTTTAAACCAAAATTTTGCTTGAGCACCACATAAAAGTACTGGCATTTTAATTATTTCCTACCTCTGCTGAAAAATATTTTTGAAAATATTTTAGATGAGGTCGACTCAAACTGACATCCTGGAAGTATAATGAAAATTTAAGTAGTTTACTTGGATCCACCTTATTGTCACTAAAGTATTAGGATCAAGGTAAACTAAGGCAAAGAGCCAAGTTTAAATTTGAGGCAATGTCATGCCTTTAAGACTTCCATGGTACGTTTGAATAGCTCTTTTTTATAATGTGATAAGGGAGTTCATTGTCCGGGAGTCACAGGAACAATGTCTTTCCCCCCAAATTCTTCCTTGTGGCCCATGTGAACTTCAATAGTTCATTGCCTTTCACTTTGAAATCTTTCAAACATCTCTCCATGTGTTTTGTTTTTCTGTTTTTTTTTTTTTTTTAATTTTTAAGTTAGCACATCATAAGATGAACTTCATTCTGGCATATCTATCTATCTATCTATCTATCTATCTATCTATCTATCTATCCATCTATCTATCTCTCATCGACCAGACATGGGTTTTTGTTAGTTAGCTAGTCAGTTTGAGTTCTACAGTTACTTTATTCCATGACTAATGCTATTTTGCCAGGGATACTCAGAATAAATAGGTGGAAAGTGTATTGTTTTATGACTTGATCCCTCTCTGCTGTTTGGGAATACCTGTAGCACTGCCTACTCATTCCTAGTCTGTTTCACAAGCTCCAAGTGACATCTGTCGTGCTCCATTGTCCCTGTGGTGGGGATGCTGTCACTCATCTGGCTTCCCTGGAGTATCTCATTATCCTAAAGGACAAGGACTATGCTAGTATGAAATGTCACACCAAGGGTACTGCTGCCCCATGACTCCAGTGTGTCCCTGTCTCACCCCCTGTGACCTTCACACACACACACACACACACACACACACACACACACTCCACACTATCATTTCGGATTTCAGTAATGATCACTGGCTTGGGATGGAGGAGTGCTGGTGAGAGTGCACACCTCGAAGATGGAGCATGGTGATGAATGGAGATGAATTTTTTGCTCCCGTGCTTCATTCAATCAAACAGGTAGCAGAGATAGAGGGAGGATTCCGTCTACCCAATTCTCACGTACAGTTCAGTTAATTAGCTCTTATGCTATCTTACCTGCAGCTGTTTGCTTTAAGTTTATGGAGGTTATAGCAATGAAGAAGTCTGGGAAGCAGATATTTTGCTAAGGTTCTCTAGCTCCCTGATGCTATCTAGAGCATTGTCTTCAGACAAAAATTATGTATTTGACTCTTATTAATTTCTGATGAATGCTTTCTTGTTTGGTCCAGGTGCTAAAATTAGGATGCTGGTTGCAAACACAGCTTGTGTTTAAGCTGAGTCTTTGCTCATCCCAAGTATATTACAGAAATTTCACAATATTGGAGAAGTGACTGTTATCTTTGATGGCAACAAAGGAAACATTTGTGTTTAGAAATGTGGGCAGGGGGAAGCACATAGCTTGGAGTAGGATCGTAACAGTGAAAATAGTCCGGAAAACATGGGGCATCACTAATATTAATGCCTATTTTTAACATTCTAAAATGTACTGAGATTGAGCCAGAAAACATATCCTTGCTTAAAGAACATAAAAAAGAAAATAAAAAAAATGAAAAAAAAAACTTCAACCAGCTTGCTGTGTCTCTCCCACTTTCATGAAGTTGAGCACAGATAGATAATCACTGAAGACAAATTCCTTAGCATACAAAATGTGCTGGGCACTTGGCCCCCTGCTGGAAGCATGCTATGTGCCATGTGTGTTGAGAGCCATGGTGCCCTCCCCACATCTGGATGGAGCAGCTCAGCACCACCCTGTGCTGGGATGTTGGTCCAGGTGCACTTGCCATAGTCTCAGGAGGAGTCCCGAGGCAGCAGGAGTACACTGCGTCTTGGTTCATTTCAGAGTAAGAGCTGCAATGTAATTTATTCAGGATGGGCCCAGATTCTTAATTGGACAGGTGTGTGAGAAAACTCTGGCTGTGAGCGCAGCGTGTTCAACCATTGAACACTTCTGTCGACAACCTTTCAGCACTTCCTGTCAGGATCACCTTAACTCTGCGGTCAGCGGCAGGCAGGTGGTGGGGCCAGCAAAGAAAAAGAGGAATGTGAAGTTGTGAGAAATCAAACACTAACCCACAGGAGTGATGTTTCCTCTCTTTTCTCAGGTTCCCAAAGGCTAAGGGGAAAAAGGAAGGCGCTGCCCTCTCCATTCTCGGCTGTAGAGTCCCCATCTGTTGGTTTGGATTAATTAACTGTTTAGCTGACATCATTTCTTGTCAACACCTTGAAAGCGGGTAGGAGGTGAATGCAGGGGAAGCCCGCAGGAGGTAAAGAGTGAAAAAATTTCCTTAACGATTAGAAAGACCCAATGAAGGATGGATGTAAGAATAAAATCATTTTTCTAGAGACGAGACATTAAAGAAGTCAAAGAATTGGAAGGGAAGGAGCAGAATGAAGAGTCTTTGTTCACTTGACACTGTGTACAAGTCTCCTTGTAAATATGGACATCATTATTTTGGTCAGTCTTATTTTACCAGGAAGAAATCTTCATCCACTATAAATGTAATGTATTCATCCTCACATAATCTAGTTTACTAACGGCCTGGCCACCTGGGGTCATTTTTGCCCCTAGCATTGACATTCATTGTACAACTCAGAACATTTTCCACTGCACTCAAATGTCTAATTTTTCCTAATGGGAAACATAGATTAAGCATATTATACTTGCCTTCCCTGAGAATATACTTAGGACATAATGCCTATAAGAAATACCTCTGGAATAGGCTCCTGCTATCTGGAGAATGCTATTATTGATGCTGTTTGGAAGGCGCTCATGGTTATAGGTTGGGAAGCTGGCCAAATAGAAACTGGCATCACCTTTTTCTCCAAACAATTAAGAAGTTGCCATTTATCACTCCCTAGAAATAATGTCTCTGGCACCACATGTTCGGCATGAGCATTAATCAGATGGCTTCCAGGTAATTACTACAATCAAGTGTTCTTGAGCTTAACATGCCCCTAAGAACCACATGAACTCCCACACACCCAGCCAGAGCTACTGAGTGGCTGGGAGCCCAGATGTTCCTTTGCACATCTGGCATTCTGACTTACCCTATGTCCTTTGTATATGATTACTCTTTTAGGAGTAATGAGGTAACCCTCTCCCTCTAAGGGCTTCGTTCCTCCAGCTTCCTGTGGGCTCTTCCAGCTGCAGAAAGCTCCTTCTCACCTCAGCCAGCTTGAGGATCACTAGTCAGGGGCAGGGCTGGGGCATTAGACTCAACTGGATGCTCTCTTATGAACCCAATGCAGAAGATCTGTGAAATTGGCCAATTGGGCAAGGCAGGCAGGCCTCTCTCTCCTGTCTATTTTTGCCTAACAGACTGTAAGAGGTCAGCATTTCAGGTATGGAAAAGGGACTCCCTAAATCCTATCTCTTGCATACATTTTAATTTGATTGTATATACACATCTTGGTGCTTTTATTTCTCTCCTGTGAGTTTTTCTCTACAACAGTAAAGGAAAAGTTCTATAATTCTGCTCTTAAGTAGACGTTTTAAGTGGCACTAATACTCAAATTTACGTGGTAGTGAGAAGGTGGTGAGGGGGCATATGGGAGGAGAATCAGGAAATAAAATGATTAGGGGAGGTAAAGAAGCAATTTTTCTGCACAAACATTTGATGGTAATGATGGAAAATAACAGCTTCACACTGATAGAATAACGTTACCGTTTGAGTTGGTATTCTCTTGCCACCTTACATGCACGATTTCACGTAATCCTCAAAACATTCTTGTGATAGCTGATTATCTCCACTTTAGAATTGTGCTAATAGCTGGAAACAGAACAGAAGTATTTTCTTTTCATAATTGAAACTTATTTTTGATTTTCTACTTTATCATCTTCTAATAATATATTCTGTAACTTTGTAGATTTGAAACCAAGTCTTTCTGCTAGCATGAGGGAAAGATTGCAGATAAAAGGGCAGAAGTCATTGGAAGACAAGGGATGAAGCAGGGGTCCTTGTGCCCAATTATAGGAGGGAACCTAAGTCCTGTCACTAGGGGTTTCGGGAAGGTTAAGATTGCTTCCTTTGGTGGTTTGAATTGGAACTACTCCCCCTCCCCCCAAGACTCAAATATGTGAATACTTGGTTTGCAGTTGGTGGAACTATTTGGGCAGAATTAGGAAATGTGGCCTTGTCAGGGAAGTTATATCACTGGGGTCAGTCTTTGAAGTTTCAAAGACTCACATGATTCCTCCTCAATCTCCCTCTGCCTTGTGGATGTCTGGAGATGTGAGCACTCTGCTACTGCTTCAGCACCTGCCTTCTTGCCTATTGCTGGGCTCCCCACTAGGATATCACGAACTCTAAATCTTAGAAACTGTAAACCTTAAATAACTGTGTTGGGTAGTCTTATGTCGACTTGACATGAGCTAGAGTTATCTGAAAGGAAGGGACCTTAAATGAGAAAATGCTACTGTAAGATCCAGCTGTAATACATTTTCTTAAACTTTCTTCTATAAGTGGCTTTTAATAAAGCAATTGAAAAGTAACTAAAAATAAAAATAAACATATACAAGGATGCTGATATGGACAACCCCGTCTGTTACTCATCCTAATTAATGCCTTTACTATTCTGTCATTTTTTTTATAGCATTGTTGTTGTTGTTGTTGTTATCATCATGATGATGAGAATAATGTACTAGTAATAGTAGTAATATTGACACTTCAAAATCAGTTTCCACATTGTCTAGAATTGCTGTTCTCAAGTTGTCATGTGAAATTATTTTCATATTTCTCACCTGACTCCAAACTGAAGGACTGGTTCTTGTTTGTTTTAAATATATCAAAATATCACGTATATCTGCCAACCTCAAACTCTCATCAGAAACCTCCATGCTTCATAACTCTCCCCCCCAACTTCATGTCATTCTCATTAATTTTTCTATTGAATTGTTTAAACTCACTAAATCCAATTAGTGCTGCTAATATGTGCATAGGGATTGGATTATCCACTAGATTGTGAGCACCCTACCAGTGGCCACAGCCCCAAGGAAAAGTTACTCTCTCCCCCCCTCTCCCCCCGGGCAACCATCAACTACCAACAGTGTGTGAGTGATGAGTAGGGTCTCCACACTGAAATTTTTAACTAACTTGATCTTGTGTCTTTATTATTCAAATTTGTAGTGGTTTCTCTCTCTTTTGCTGGTTATTATTTCCTCATTATTTCCTCTAAGGATTTTAGCAAATTTTTAAACGTTTCATTCATTTTGTTTAATAATTATGTTGGCCAGTCTTATGTCAACTTGACATGAACTAGACTTATCTGAAAGGAGGGAAAATTAAATGAGATCTATAGGATCCAGTTGTAAGGCATTTCTTTAATTAGTTATTGATGGAGATAGCCCAACCCATTATGGGTGATTTCATCTCTGGGCTTGTGGTCCTGAGTTCTATAAAGAAGCAGGCTGAGAAAGCCATGAGAAGTAAGCAAGTATACAGTACCACTCTATGGCCTCTGAATCAACTCCTGCCTCCAGGTTCCTGGCCTGCTTGAGTTCCTGTGCTGACTTTCTCCAATGATGGAATATGATCTGGAAGTGTAAGCCAAATAAACCCTTTTCCCCCCAATTGGATTTTTGGTTATGGTGTTTCATTACAGCAATAGAAACCCTAAGAAAATAATCCTTTTGATAAAAAAATATTTTGTTTATTGAATCTTATAGTCAATTTTTCATGATTTTTAAATGCTTAAGAACAGTTTAGATTTGGCAAAGTAGTTAAGAGACAGTATCTAGAGCATCTGCATACTGTACAAGTTTCATCTAAAGCTAGCATCTTGCATTTTTTCATAATGAACAAAAGAGTGCTACATTATCATCATTATTATTTTGTTGACTGGCATCTATATTGATGCAAATATTTTCAGCTATACCTAATGTCATTTCTTTGATCCTAGGATTCTATCCAAGATACCACATTACAATACTCAACCCTATCCTTTTAGACCTGTCTTGGTTATAGAAGTTTTATAGACTATTGTTTTTTAGGACTGACAGTTTTGAACAAGGCTGGCTATATGATTTGTAGAGTGTCCCTCTAATGGGATTTATCTAAGGTTTCTTTTACAGTAGAGTACAGTTTTGAATTGGATCAAGGAGGACCACAAAGAAAGAATAACATTCTCAATATGTCATAACAAGTACCTGTGCTACCCCAGTTAGCCTATTAGTCTTACCTTTGATCACATGGCTTCAGCAAGTCTGGTTCACGTTTATTTAAGGTAACTTCCTGCCCCATCTAGCTTTGGACTGGACTTTTGTGAAGGAAGTCATTCTGCTCAGTTGAACACGAGAGGAGTGAAAAAAGTTCTCCATAAAGGATAGTATCTATGTAGATTAGAATTCTTCCACATGTGAAAACCATCCCTGTCTCTGTACGGATTACTTATTTTACTTTGATTTGTAATTCATTACAGTGTTATTTTTTTTTTGATTAAATTGTTTCAACTTTGGTTTTTAGCAAGGCTGTTTGACATAGCCTCATTATTATAGTTTTTAAAATGATGTATGATGGGTTTTATGAATTTTATCAATTTATCAAAAATTATTCTCATTTATCAATATTAATTTTGATTGAAATATTAAAATTGTCTACAGTTGTGTGGTACAAAGCAGTGTTTTATATATGTAGATGTGATACAATTAATTAAAGCCAAATAACATAACTCATTTCACTTATGATTTTAATTATGAGGTATTTAGAATTTTTTTCCAGTTTCTTTTGTAAAATAAACAGCATACTTTTATCTACTATATTCGTCCTGCAGAATAATAGATCTTAAAAGGTAGTCTTTCTGTCTATCTGAATCTGTGTTTTCTTTGATCAAGGACTCTACCTGTCTTTCTTCTCTATTTCATCCCAGCTTCTAGTAATTAGTATTCCAATTCTTCTGTATGAGATTTCACATACAAGTGAGATCTGGTAGCATTTGTATTTTTGTATCTGGTTTGTAGCATCAGCAACAGGGTGCCAGCTAAAAGAAGCTGGTAGTGTTCCAGCACTAAGTTCCTACGGAGACTTTATGGTCCCTAACTAAGAAGTTTTATGTGTTAAATCTTATGCTTTTGGGAGATTTAAAATGCCAACTGAGAGATCATGTTATAGTTCATAAATTGTTAGGTGGCTTTGAGGTTCCAGTCCAAAGCAGTTCCATGGAAAGCAAGTCTGCAGGTAACTGACTTGAGCGGCAAGAAGAGGTTTTCTGCACCCAGGAGTTCTCCAAGGCTTGAATTACATATCTCTAGTGGTTAAACCTTTGCCTAGAGCTCTTGGTAGAACCCACAATGCTGGCTGTGTTGAACTCCCTGCTCAGTACAGGTTTATATGGAGAATTTTCACAGTCCATCTCTGGTGAACTTCCTACTTGAAGTACAAATCTCCCCATGAAGCCTTGGGTAGGCAAGTCACCTGAGAGTTTGACTTTGAAGTCTTCAGGTTTCTTGTCCTCCAAATAGAACAGGGCACCAAGCAGCTGGGCCCTATCAGGAGCTGTGAGTCAGCCTCTGAGATCTCCGTTGACTTCCATCCCCTTGGAGCTCTTTTCACAGTTGTGTGCTAAAGCCTGGAGTCTCCCCTAATCTTTAGAGAGAACATCTGTGTACTGATTGGCTGAATATACTTATGCAAATAAGGTGAGAACTTAGAACCAATTAGGGAAGAGTTGTCAAAAGTTTTTGCTTTCCTGTTGTTAGGGCCAATTTGCTGCCTTCCATCTGCTGCTTTTGTGGCTCAGGGCTTGGAATTTTCCTCCAACATCTGTGTTTTTGACAGCTCTCTGGCTCCTCTGTCCTTGGGGCTTGAGTTTACAACCCAAGAGAGAACTCTGCATTGAATGGAAAGTAGCTCTGTATTTGGTAGGAAGTTCCTTATAGGATAGGAGAGTTCCATATCAGGAAAAGGGAAGTTCAATATTTAGTGCCCATTTCTGCGCCTTCTAAGTTCAAAGAAGGAATCAGGGCAGGAGGTGGTGACAAGAAGTCACACTACATTCAATCAGGAAGCTGAGAGAATTGAATGCTGAGGTTCAGTTAGCTTTCTGCTCCTTTTATATTCTGGGACCTAGAACATGGAATAGTACTGCTCACATTTAAGGTATAACTTCTCACCTCAATTAATCTAGTCTAAATAATACATCACAGGTATGCCTAGTGGCTTGTCTCTTTAGAGAATTGTAGATACTGTCAATTTGACTGTCACAATTTACAAATTAATCATCACACTACCAAAAGTTCAATAATTTTTGATAAATGCACAGAAGTGATATATTTCCTACTATGGAATCATGCAAAATATATTTAGCAACCCTAGAAACCCTCAGGTTTTCTAAATGTTAATTACTGGGTCTGTATGTGAAAAACAGAAAAGTGCTACTACATCCAAATAAGTAGGAGCTGAATGTTGTGAAAGAAGAACCCTTGTTGAAGCCACAGTAAAATGGGTGACAAAGATAGGTCAATAACTACAAGGTTAGTGATATAGACAGACCTGCCCAGACAGGGCATCTTGCTTACTAGGGCAGACATATAGATGGAAATCACTATGGTAACTAGCACCTTAGATGGAAAACCTAAGCTGTAAATGAGTTACTGGAGGCTTAGTGTGGACAAGTCTAAAAGTTCCCAGTTGTATTATGAGATTCTACTAGGTAGCTAATTGTCTCATTCTTCCTGTAAGAAATAACAAGAAAAACTACTTCTAAACATGATCGATCATTATTCTCAATATGGTCTCTATTAAAAAAAAAAAAATTTAACAAAAACTTCACTGATCTTGGGAAAGGAAGTGCTCCAGGCTATCCTAGAACAAAAAACACTTCTAGAATAATAGATCACTGAAATACTGAGAGGTACACAAAGGATTGTAAAGACATGTTCACCACCCCCATCTTATCACACATTGATAGGGGTCCACTTATAGTAGGTAATTTTAACAAGTTTACATCTACCTACAGAGAAATAATTAGAAGTCATTTAAAAGGGGTCATATAATTGTTTCGTCTGAATTTAGACACCCCTTTCTGGAAGGAAGAGGGGGGCTCATAAGATTCAGGAAGTAAATGAAATTTACAAGGCTCAGGACTCAACTGAAAGATACCATGCTTAAGAGGCTCCTGAAACATACAAGGTTCTACCCTCACCCAAATTGTACCAGTTTCTGGGGAGAAAAAATTCTCTTACCAGCAATACCATTTGAAAGTTGCTCCAGAAGTTCCAGGAACACAGCTTTTGTAAGTCATCACTCATGCTGAAGTGGGTTTTCACACAATGGAGCTGCCATTGCATTATGAGTATTCCTATAAATAACCACACATCCATACTCAAGAAGTAACTCCAATAAATTTATTGCATCAAGCTAGACTTGAATAAGAGCTGTTTCTTTGTTTGACCTGTCATTGGTGCCCTATCTTGGGTGAATAGATATTTGTTCCTGTCTATTGAGAAAAAAAAAATCACCAAGTAAGTAAAACAAATAAAAACCCTGAAGTTTTAAGAGCCAGATAAAGTATCAATGAAACACAACAACAATAATAGTGAACTTATCAGACAGAGAATTTAAACAACAATGACCAATAATGCTAGTTACTATGTATGTATCACAATTTTTATTGAGATGATAAATACCTTGCAAACAAAGATTTATTTTGGTTTTTGGGTTCAGAAACTTTAGTCTGTAGACATTGACTTCATTGATTCTGACCCTATCATGAGGCAGAATACCATGGTGGAATGAGTGTGTGACAGAGGCTACTCATCTCATGATAATAGAAGAAAGCAGATGAGAACAAGACATAAACTTCAAAATCACGGCCTCCACTAACCTATGTTTTTCTAGTAATACCCACCTGTTGGTTTCTACCATCACTAAAGATAGAGTTACCTCCTGGGAATCATGCATCATTCACATGAGCTCTTAGAATAAATTAATCTCTAATAGACTCTGACAAATAAATTAGGAAGAATAAGAGAGCAAATGGCTATTGTAAGTAGATAGAAATGTTGAGAAAAACATCAAAATGTTGGAGATCAGAAGCTATAGGGGACATGAACAATGTCTTTGGTAAGATTATTATTAAGATTGACATATCTTAAGAAATAGCTTAAGGAAATAATCTCTGAGGCAATTGAAATCCACAATGCTGAAAACAAACAAAAACTACAAAAAGTTAAAGAAAAAAACAAGGCTGAGGGAGTATAGGAATACAAGAAGGACAACTACAACAAATGTGATATATATATATATCACAGGAATACAGGACAAGAAAAAACAGAGAGAGGGACAGAAGATGTACTTGAAGCATAGGGGAATGCCAGGGCAGTGAGGTGGGAATGGGTGGGTGGGAGGGGGAGCATCATTACGGAAGCTGGGGGACTGGGGATGGGAAAGAAGGGTTCTGGAGGGGAAACTGGATAAGGGGATAGCATTTGAAATGTAAATGCATAAAATACCCAATGAAACAAATTATGGGGACTGTTACCCCTGTCTTAACAAAACAAAACAAAAGAAGCCAATTTCTCACAATTAATGTCAAACATCAAACTAAAGATTCAGGAAATACAAACAAAAGTTAAAAATTCAGAACTCATACTTAGAAATATCATTTCTACACAAAAATCAAAGGTAATTTAAAAAAGAAAAACTTGATAAAAATGTGTACTTGTAAACTGTGTGTCTCTCTCTCTCTGTGTGAAGTTGCTTATATGGAGATAACAATTCAGAAAAGAATGTAGTCTCAATTAACCTGGACCCTTTAGAACTCTCAAACACTGGACCACTAACCAGGCAGCATACACCAGCTGATATGAGGCCCCCAACACATGTACAGCTGAGGACTCCTGGGTCTGGGTTCAGTCAGTGAAGATGCACCCAACCCTCAAGAGATTGGAGGCCTCAGGGAGTTTAGAGGTCTGGTGGGGTCAGGGGTGGATGGTGGAGATATCCTCGTGGATACGGGTGGGGGTGGGGGACAGGGAAGAGGTATGGGATGTGAAAAAGACTTCAGAAAAAAATGAATGGGATTGGGATTTGTTGTTGGGAGACTGGCTGAGCCACCAACATTTATTTTTAAAAGTTTAAAAGAATATTAAAAGAAGATTTTGTGACAGTAAATGAAAAAAAAACTTATTGTTAGCCATCATTGATTTAACAAGTGCCTGTTTATTAAATACTATGTGTACATGCGTATTTCCAAAAGAAACTTCACTAAGTATAAAGACAATAGACTCAGAAATAGGAGTGGAGACTAATATAACATGAAAATGCCAAAATTCTAAAAACCAGGATAGTTTTTAAAGGTTTACCTAGAGAAGATTTCACAGCAAGGAAAGCTTTCAGGGTATTGTAATAATGGTATTGTATAATTATGAGATGGTCAGTTCTCTGAGAATAAATAGCAATCCTTAATGTCACCATTATTGCCTAATGATAGGATGTCAATGAGACACAAGAAATACAAGGACAAATATATAAACTATAATTAGAGACTTGCTACTGGACTATCAGATACAGACATAGTAGGTTGCAAAATATACAGGTAAGGACCAGTATATTCAATAATATACTGTAATATTCTACTATACTGAATATACTATTCAGTAATAGTATAAAACACCTGAAATAATTGATGTCTATTTTTTTTCCTTCACCTGATGACAACAGAGTATACATTTGTCTCTAGTCCAGTTTGAATAATCAAGATTGTCTCATCCTGGGCCATAAAATTATACTTTAATAGGTTGAATAGTACTTAAATTGCATAGTCCTTTTTCAGATCACCACGGAATTAAAACAAAAATCAATAACAGAAAGAAAATGCATGAACTACCATGCTAATTAAATATGAGCTAACACTTTATTATATAACTAAAAATGAAAATACTTCTCAGTTTGTGGGACTTGGTGAAAGCAGTGTTCACTAGGAAAATTCTTAGCACTAAATGTATATATCAGAGAAGGAGAAAGATCTCCATTCAGACTTTCCAGTTTCCACTTTAATAAACTAAATAAAGAAGAGAAAAATCAAATCCACATGACGCAAAAGAAAAGAAATAAAAATTACAGAAGGAAGCAATGAATTTGAAAACTGTGGATAAATAGAGAAAAAAAATCAATGAAAGGAAGAGCCTGGTTTATGAAATGATTAATTAAATAAGACTTTTGCCATGCTAAGGAAAAGAGAGTTTGAGTTACTAATATTGGAATTAATGGAGAGAAAATTGTTAGAGAAACCCTCAACACAAAACAAAAATAAGAGAATTATTTCAACAGCTCTAAACCTGACAAGTTTGGAACCCCAAAATTGATTTATTTTGAAATACACAATTTGCAAAAACTCACATGAAAGAAATGACCTAAACATGTCTTTATTAAAAAAATTGAGCTAATAATTGGGATATGTACCACAGAAAGCACTTAGCCCAGAAAGATCTACTGGTGAATTCTACCAAATAGCCCAGAAAGAAATTCTATGAGTTTTCTTTCTTCAGAAGATAGAAGTAGAAGAAACATTTCTAACTCTTTTTATGAGGCCAATATTACCTTAAAGATCTAATAAAACTATAGATAAGTATCTCTCAGGAACATTGATACAGGTTCTTAACAAAATATTAGCAAGTGAAATCCAATAAATGTACAAATAAATTATGCATCATCATCAAATGGAATTTATCACTGATACTGGTTCAACCTTTGAAACTCAATTAACATAACCCACCCTACTGATGACCTGAGGAAGAAAAATGTATGGTTTTAACACAGGAAGAATGAAGTAAAGTATTTGGTAAAAGCCAACTTGTCTTCTTAAAAACAACAACAACAACAACCAAAAAACAAAACTACTAAAGTAGGGAATGAAAGTGTTTTGTTGTTGTTGTTGTTGTTGTTGTTGTCAACTTGACACTAAACTAATTATCTGGGGAGACAGAACCATAATTAAGAAAATACCTACATAAGATTGGCTCATATGCAAACCCGTGAAGAAGATTTTCTAAGTTAGTGATTAATATGGGAGGGTCATTGAGTGTATTGACATTCCTGGACAGATAGTCAGGGAGTAAATAAGAAAGTAGGATGAGCATGACATAGGGCACAAGCCAATAAACAATGTTTCTCCATAGTCTTGTCTTTGACTCTTGCCTCCATGTTCCTGCCTTGAGTTCCTGTGCTAACATCCTTAAGTGGTACAAGGGGTCTGATAATGATATGACAAACCTGTCCATATTCCGGGGAGGATTGTGAACGGACTTTGGATTCGAAGATTCATTCAGTGCTCTGAGCTTAATGAACTATTTGTGTCGAAGTGTAAGAAGATAACGCTGAGAGCAAGTGCAGACAATCCGGCCCGTCTTACGACGTTTCAGAAAGAAGCAAAGAAATCAAGGCCATTTTGGTGAGATTTTGAATTGAGAATCACCCTCAAGTGAAACTTTTACCCTGCTTGGATAATTAATGCTGGTCACTGGGACTGAGGAATCAGCGATAATTAAGGAAAGCAGCATTATTGAGGCGAACTTTTATGGAACTATTTCCTTGGGGCCAGAACACATAAACTGTGTGCCAGAGAGGACTAATGCTGGTATCAGGTAAAATGTAGGAGTCTCTGAGGCGCTACTAGTTTTGAAGGAAGAACAACTGAGGCTGGGCATCATGAGACACCAACAGAAGCTATTGGTGGAGGCAAAGTTTAAGTTACAATAGAAGCCCAGGATTGAAGGGGTCAAGAAGAAAAGTTGAGGTGCAGTACCATGTGGCAGGATCAGAGTGCTCGAGGAACTCCCAAGAGAGGTTATCGATGACGGTATGCAAAGTTTCGGTGAAAATGCCAACATTTTGGAAATGCCAGTACCAGGGAATGGCCACAGACAACAGCAGGTCTAGAGTGAAGCTGGCTTGACTCTATAGAAGAAGATACACGTGCTATGGATGGTAGAGTACTAGTTATGGAGCTGCTCAAAGCCCTTTGGAGCCTAGGAGATTACTAGTCACAGACATTGGATACTGAGTTATTTATACTGTTGGGGTCTGGGTTTCACTCTGTTCATATTCTGACTGTGTCCTAGTTCTTCCCTCTTGGATTAAGAAAGCATTTACACTATTTTAAATTTTTTTGTGGGAGTCTACACTTGAAAGGTTTTGAAGTTTTAGAAATAATTTGGTTGTTTGGGTAGACTTTGGCATTTTAGAGAATATTTCATGGGTTAGAGAGTCTTTGGGGTGTTAGAGAGACTTCGGATTTCTTAAAAAGACTCAACTTCTAAAGCATTTGGAATTTCAAAGACTAAGGGACTCTAAAGATTAGAATGCTGTACCCTGCCATATTAGTACTAACATGGCATCTTGTGGACAAGAAGAAAGGAAAGATTATGGTGTAATAGTGTTGCGTTTGTCTGTCAATTTGACAAAGGATCAATTGTCCTGGTTCATTGTTGGTCAATTTGAATATAAGTTAGAATTGTCTGGGAGGAACCTTAATTGAGATAATACTTCTATTCTTAATTTAAAAAATACTTCCATCCTATTGACTTTAGGGAAAACTATATGTCATTTTCTTGATTAATGACTGAAGTGGACAAGTCCAGGTCAAGGGTTTCAGTGCCATCCCTGGTCAGGTGGTCCTATGTTGTTTATGAAATTAGACTTAGAAACTATGAGGATCAAGCTAGTAAGTAATGTTCCTCCATGGCCTCTGCTTCGGTTTCTGCCTCAAGGTTTCAGCTTTGAATTCCTGCCCAGATGTCCTTCCGTGACTTTTTTCAATGATGGATAATGATTTTGGAATGTAAGCCAAATACATAATCACTTTCCTCCACAAGTTATTTTTGGTCATGTTGTTTTATCATGTTGTAAAAGCCCCAACTAAGATAGAAATTAAACACTTTTACTTGATAAAAATAAGATCTACAGAAATTTTTCAGTTGGCTTTGTATTTAATGGTGAGAACACAGACGCTTTCCACTGAAATCAGAAACAATGCAACTAAGTTCACCTTACAACTCCTTTCAATGCTCCCATATACGAGCCGTGAAAGAACCAAATTCAAAGTTAAAAATAAAAGGTCCTTAATTTTACCAATTCCAAAAGTACTTAGTATGAATTATATAAAAGAGGTTCAAGAATTTTGCAGGAAAATTTACCAAACTGTAATAAAATAAATCAATGAACTTAATATGGAGAGATATTTTATATTCATGAATAGGAAGAGCCAGCATTGTTTAAACAGAAGTAATTCAAATTTGATCTATAGATTCAATGTGACTTCACTCAGAACTCCATTGAGTTGTGGAATGAGTAAGAGTGTGTGTGTGTGTGTGTGTGTGTGTGTGTGTGTACAAATTGAATGTAATTTGCACACACAGAAAGAAAAGGCTCAGAATACCCAATAGAATTCTGCAGCACACAAAGTTGTAAGACACTGGGTTCAACATTTATTATAAGACTACTATCATCAAGATGTGGTGGTTAATCAAAGCAATAAAAAATAAACCAGCTGACACTCAGGAGGATAAAAGAGTGAACTCAAGTTCAAGGCCAGTCTGGGTTACATAGTGAGATTTTGTATCAAGAAATCATAATGAAAACAGAAAGACAGATCAATGGAATATAACATAGGACCCAGAAGTAAACACACCTAGCTATGAACATCTAATTTTTGACAATATTGTCAAGTATATATTGGAAAATGGAAGCCTATTCAATAAATGATGCTAGCAAAACTGGATATTTCCCTGAAGAAAAAAATGAAGTTATACTCATATCTGTCACCATGTAAAAACTCAATTCAAAATAGACCAAAGACCTTAATTTAAAACCAAAACAAAAAAGCTGCAACTGATGGAGGGAAACATTTCAAGGTACAAACATGGACTTTCTGAGCAGAATCCCTGTAACACAGGACCTGTCCCTAAGAAATGATAAATTGGATTACATGAAATTCAAAGCCTCTCTACAGCAAAGGAAACCATCACCAGAATGTACAGACAGCCTCAGAGTGGGAAAAAGTCATTTCCATCTATACTTTAGACAAGTGAGTTACTATCTAGACTACATAAAGACATTCTAAAATTAAACTTACATGCAGAAAATACCCTTTGTGACTAATATATAAGCCAATGATTTGAACAGATAGTTCTCAAAAGAGGAAACATGGCGAGTAATCAAATATTTTCAACATCCTTAGCGATCAGAGAAGTGCAAGTTAAAACTAGTTTGAGATTCCAGACCATTCCACTCAAAAAAGTCTATGATCAAGAAAACAAATAATAACAAATGCTGACAAAGGAACAGGGGTAAAGGAAAGTTAATTTACTATGGATGGAGATAGTCATTGTGGAAATCAGTGAGGAGGTTTCTTAAAACAGTAAAGACAAAACCACCATAAGACAGTTATGCTACTACTAATCATACCAAATACTCCATATCATATTGGGATGCGGATAGAGAAATGGGATGCTTATATATCTAAGATACTTGCCCACAAGTCCTTGTACATTCAAGTTTATTGCTATTGTATTGGATAATAGCAAGAAAATGCAACCATCCTATTATCTATCAATCATGAGTAGATAGTCAAAATGTGAAAAATATAAATATATATATAATGATATTTTATATAAGTTTTATGTAAAAGTATAATGAAATTTTATTTAGTCATTGAGGAATATGAAATTTGCAGGAAAATGGATCAAATTGGAGGATATTTTAAATGAGGCTACCCAAGTTTTAAAGAAAATTATTGTAGGTTCTGTCTCATATGTGGATACCAGCTTCTCATCCTCATATATGTGAAAATGGGTGTGGGTTTAGGTCATAACACCTGAATCAGTAGTATGAGAGGAGGAAAAGAAGGTTTAAGGAACTCGGAGTAGGGAAGGAAGATTTCACAATTTGAAGATGGAAGGGTGAAATCAGATAGAGGAATGGTACTAAGGGAAGGAACAGGTGATGGAGGGAAGAAGAGTGGCGGTGAGTGCTATAAGACCTGTCACTCAAAATGCTAATAATACAACTACTACTAATAACTGGGTTAATGAAACAGAATAGACATTCCAGAAAGAAATCAAATAAATGCATTCAGTTGATCTTAGCAAAGATAGCAAATGTGATGCAATGGGACAAGGATGAACATTTGAGTTCTGGGCCAACTGTACACTAACATCGAGCAGGCGAGGAAGTGTAAAAGTATCTTTTATTTGTCTGTTGTAATTGCTGTCTCTGAGGCATAATCCCTCCATCTGCCTAACCTAGGCCTACTCCTGTAAGCTTCTAGCCTCTGTATAATCTTATCAAGGCCTAGAATGTTTTCAGCCTCTGAGACTGACTGCTGAATAAGTTGACCCTTTTTTGCTCTTTCTGAACTCTGGCTGGGTGGCCAACTCTGCTGTTCTATCTCAAACTCCCTTCCATGCTGACTGATTCAATCTGGCTTCTTTCAGTTTCTTACTGAATTGCTCTCCTTGGACTCATACCAACTTTGGCAATCTGTTCTAATCTTCTGACTCCTCATTCTCCTGCTTGTGCAGTCTTCCCCTGTGTTTTGCTGGTTCTCTCTCTACAACCTGTCTCTGTACAACTGTTCTAGTAAAACTGCCCTCTCTCCTTTTTCTTTCAATGCTGCTTTCTCTTAAGTAGCCTCTCTTTTCTCTCTGTTCTTGTGAGAGTTGGACATACCTTATTCTGTTAAATCTTTCTCTGATTGTCCTTTTGTCTGCCTCTCAATTAGACATCATTTTCAAACATGTGCGCTTACTTCTACAAACTAACTTTACCTTCTTTGGGAGTAAAGGTGTACATTAAGCAAAGTCTATATTGCAGCTGGGGTAGCCATGTTGCTAGATTAAAATCCCTTTACAAGAGAGAAAGTACATTTAGCATACACTTTTTAACTTTGAGATATTACATCCTTCACAAAACCAACTCAGATTGGCTGATGAATAAAAGACAAAAATATTAAACCCAGGAAAAAATATAGGTTGTAAATCTTGGATATGGAGATGACTTTTTATAACATCATGATAAAAATGACTGATTGTATGTCATTCATTAAATCAAAGTTACTGCTCATCAAAAACTACTTAGGAAACAAGAATACAGGGCACACAGTGGGAGAAAGCATTTGAAGGGACTATTTACAAAATTTACATAACTTTTTAAACACAGTAGTCAGTGTACAGACAACCAAATTAGAATTCAAGTCTAGGAAAGTATACAGAAGTGAAAGTCAAAATATTAAAAATTTGAGCATGTTGCAATAAAAAGGTATTATATTTATTTATTTGCATTAGTATATGTGCATTCACATACGCTAGGGCATACTTGTGGAGGTCAGAAGACAATTTGTGGGAGTTAGTCCACTCCTTCTATCTTGTAAGTCCAGGAGTTGCCTCAGGTTGCCAGTGTTGGAGGCAAGCATTTTTACCCACTGAGCAATCTCATTGGATCCTGGTTTTCTTTTCTTTTTTGCAGATATTTAAGTCACTGTTCTTTTTTGCCACATCCACTCAGATCTATGTTTCTCTTCAATATGTATTTATTGGATATTTACTGTTAATATTATACTCAAGCTCATATGACAAAGATGTGTGCTCTTAAATAAATTTTGTGATCATTTTCTTCTAAATTTACACAGTAGTTAACTGAGGTATTATACTGTGCACCTTCATGGTAACATTTGAAGCCCAGCTAAGTCTATTAAAAGTATGAGAAGTTTCTTTACATCCAACTCATAGTCATCTGATTTTTGCAAGTGCTATACATGATGCTGAAATAAGAGTTTAGATGGATTTTCTTGAGTATGTTTCAAGCTATATCGGGAAAATGAGCACACTGCCCAGGAACATTTGTGGTGCAAGAACACCTTAAGATCAAGTAGAACTGCTTCAGTGCTGTCTTCAATGCTGCGTGTCTGTATATACCCTGTTCCATTCAATTTCGCCTTATTGTTCTGAGTTCTTAGAACAGATCCCTGACTTTGGACATCAATGGGTCTGTTAGTCTTTAGGACCTATAAATCTATTTTGAATAAGTTTTTAACTATGGACTTAAGTGATCCTTCTATTAGTCTGGAACCCCAGATCTCTCAGTAATACATTAGGGATATCAGATTGTGACAATCTTTGTAAAGATAATGTAAACCTGGCATATGCTACCAAAACTTGTCACCCTTATCCTATAGAGAATTTTGTCTCATGCCAAGAAATTTACCAAAGATGTGAGATATTTATTGAACAGATACAAAACCTGAGGCAGAGACATTTATAACTTGTAGGAGGGCATCCAACTCAAAAAGGAAAGGGTAAAAGTCAACAAACTTGATTAAAGACCTTAAGACGACACCAACGATTGACTTCAGTTATAATTAAGAACATATAAGTTATAAATAAATAGGAGTGGCCTGGGAAGATGACTAAGTAGTTGAAGGCTCTAACTGCTCTTCCAGAGGACCTAGGATTACTTCTCAGCACCCATAACACAGCTGATAACCATGTCCTTCTAATTTCTGAGAACATACATGCAGGCAAAACACCTATACACTTAGAATTAAAAAATAATCAAAATCTCAATAGAACATCATAAGTACATTATATATAAAATGGATAACTATGAACATAGATTTTATTTTTGTAAAATAATTTCAATGCTATCATGCGCATCAATTTTCTGAGACAAACATTAAGCACAGCATTGCAAGAACATTATCCAAAGCCAATTAATAGATTTTGGATGCACTTTAAATCAAAATTTGATTGATGTGCTTATTACTTTAGTATTCATAGTAACAAAATATTAAGTTCATATTTAATACATCTTATGAATCATTTTAAAGAAAATTCTATTTTAAATTCTACATGTCTTGTAAGATGTTGTCAATTTAGAATTTCAACTTTCGCACCAATAAAAGTTCACAAGAAGCAGAAGTCAAAAACCACATTTCACAGCAGTAGCCACAAGAAATTATATTTAACCTACAAAATAAAAGAATATAAAAACCCGTAAGCCAGCATATATGATACATGCTATTTAATTAGACATTTTAAATAATAGTGAGTCTACAATTTAAGCACAAAGCTTGTCAAAATGACATCTACATATTGCTAACCACATTTTTTGTCATGAAATGATTTCTGAGGATTCCAATTTAGAAACTCAGCTACTACTTCAGAAGAACATGTAACTTTTCCTACTCAAATTCTATTGTGCAAAAAGTATTAGTGATGTCATCAATTATGCTAATAGAATGTGTCCATTTAGCCTTGCCAATGTGCAATATAGTGACTGCAGAATCAATCTAGTAGCTATATTATTGAGTATCATATTGCCAATGTTTTAAAATGAGACTATTAAATTTTTAATTAAAAAACCAATATTAATAACATTTAGAAACAAGCTCAGAGCTATTTTTTTTAAGCCATAAGTTTTTCCTTGAAGGTGATTTAACTATTATGTTTCCTGTAAGTAGGGTACCTTACCATCTGGAAAAGAAATGCTTTAGATGTTGCTGAGTAAGAATGATAGAAGAAATGGGCATGGTTAGTTATAAGTGGTAGTTATGAGTCTGCAACTGAGTGAAGGGAAAGTGACATAAACACCCAAACCAGTACAAACATGTAAGATTACATGCTTGACAAATTGGTAGTCAAATTAATGGAATTAAATGAATGCAATTTCAATGCAGAAACCAAGTAAGGGTGCCAAGTAAGGAAAACTGCATCTCAGATATATTTGGTTTGAACATAAAAATGTTCAAAGACTAATGGAAACTCTGGTTTTGATGCTTGGAAGAAAACCCACTCAGATATAAGGGAACATATGGATCAGCTGTGTTTAAATTAGTCACAAGTGTTCATGAGAAAGCACAAATTTAGAAAATATGAGCACTAAAACTAAAACCACACTTACTAATCAGAACAAAGCTACCGCTTGTTAGGAGGTAGCCAGGATGCTGGGATTTGTGGTGGTACATACTAAGTTTCCCTTTGCAAGAACACATACTCAGAATCATAATACTCCAGGCATGGGATATTTTTTAAAATGGAAATACATTTTTCTGATAGACAAAGTTAATCTGGTGTCTCCTGAAGCTCAAGGATGGAGTTAAATAGCATGGTGTCAGTAGTACACCATGGCACTTACTGCTTGATCCATTTGGAGAAGCAGTACCATACTAGAACCTTCATTTTCTATCCCACTTCTCCTGAAGTAAATTGTGGTGCTTCTCAAAATATATGCTCTTCTCCCTGAGAGAGGACTGACAGGCCTGTGCTCCCCCGATGCCAACCTTCACTTGTCATGCAATTTGCTTTGATGGATGGAATGTAAGTAGAACTGGGGTGCCTCATTTCGATCAGAATTTGAAGAGTTGTTTTTATGACATCACCATATCTTCTGTGTCGGTGTTGTCAAAACCCCAGACATAGGACATCTCTTAGCCTGGATCTCAGAGACGGTAAGAATAAACACCATGTGTTGGTAAGCTTTTTGTCACTGTGACAAAACAGTTGATATAATCAACTTATAAGAAGAAAGGTTCACTTTGGTTCATGTTGCAGGGGCTTTGGTCGGGGGTTGTTTGGTGGTTTTGCTTTCTACCCAGGGTTAAGCAGAAAACCATGGTAAAGGAGTATGCTCACCTCTGGCAGCTGAGAAGTGAGAAAAAAGGAAGACAAATGGGCTAGTGTGCCCTATTCCCTGCAATAATCTAGAGATCTCCTAACCTCTTAATGATTCAAAGCATTTCCTAGTAGTGCCTCTGACTGGAAACAAAGCCTTCATCACATGGTAATATCAAGTTTCCAGATCGAAGTTCTATCATACTAAAAATTGGGGCAGGAGTGGAGAACATACCATAGAAAGCCACCAAAGGTGCTCCATGGGTATTCCTGCAATGCTTAACCTAAGCTAGTTGATAATGCCATCAGCAGGGGTAATATGCATTGCATCCTGAGAGAAGGGGCAAGAGACATAGACTAAGGCGACGATCTTGTGGCTGCTGAATATTTATATGGTCCCCTCAATGATAGGGCTGCTACTATAGTTTTGATTAGAAATTTGGTCCCCATTAAGAGACATTGCCTGGTGGGAGTGTGCTAGATCAACCCATGCAAACAAATTACAAAAGGATCTAGGAGTGATGGAGTCTTGTAAACCCACTCCAGAGAGCAGGGGTAGAATCCTGTGCATCTGTGCACTCACTCCTTTCCCTAACAAATGCTCTTTAACGATCAAATAATTGATCTACCACAATCTTAAACTCAGGTCTTTGCAGAAAAATAAAAGAGGGCCATGGGTCTCCCTATCTTCTCTACAGAGGTAGTTTATATATAGAACAGAGATTTTTTTAGGTTTAAGAACTGTTAAAAATTATGCCTACATTTGCCCCTAAGTTCAATGTATAAATATACTGAGGGTTTTATCATCAAGTAAAATTATTATTTTTCCTTATTTCCCACTTTAAGGAGAAGAAAACTAGTTTTCTTCCTCCAATACTCTACAAATGCTTGATAGAAAAATCTAGGTTATAGGTGGTGCTGAGTGAACTTAAACCAGCAGAAAGATCTCCCATGGTTCCTTCTGTCCACTTCAGATGTTGCTGAATACTGTGGGTAGATAACAAACTTTCCTGGGTCTTCACTCTAAGATAACAGGGAGAATAGACAGGAGGAGATGCTCACAGAGTGTCTATAACTGTTGGCTTTTCTCTGTGGGGCTCATACCATTGTGTGTGTGTGTGTGTGTGTGTGTGTGTGTGTGTGTGTGTGTGTGT